>OZ035829.1:42803764-43106264 GCA_964034765.1 Knipowitschia caucasica
CAAGTAGACACTGTATTTATTGTGTTAAGTTCTGGACTGGTAGGGTATCTGACGGTGACATCGAGCTCTACCTCCAGCGATATTGTAACATCTTGAGTACAGTCAAACCCGTAGATAAGTTTGGACTTTGGTATGGTGTTCGAAAATACAAAGTACAACTTAAAAAGACTTAAATGGACATTTTTTACAACTACCCAACTCTATTTCCCTGGGACCATACAATGGGCGAATTATATATCCGGGTCAACCAGTCACGTGTTTTATATGTCAGTCTCCGGATCACCAGATCCGAGACTGTCCTACAGTTAAATGCTGGAAGTGTGGACAATTTGGACACAAGGCGAAAGACTGTACCTGTGAAGCATTTTGCACTTTATGCAATGAGAAAGGACACACTTATTTCACTTGCCCTTCGTCATACGCCAACAAGGCTAGGCATGCACAGCCAAAGGACTACGATAAAGCTGGATCTGCCACCAATGCCTGGGCTGAGCCCTGTACCCAGTCCTCCACGCTGCCGTCTGGGTCCTCCAAACCCACCAGGCTACCACCAGAGGTCACTGCCCAACCCACTCTTGGTCCGGAGGGGCCCAGCGCTCGGCCTACCAAGCCGCACTCTGACTCCAGTGTCCGGTCCAAGTTGTTGCCTGGTGTAAAATCTGGGTCCAGTGAGCCTCACGGTAAGCTACACGAGCAGCAGAGCGGGACAGGTGTACAGACCCAGGTCGGTGTTCAGTCCAGCACAACATCACGGACCGCTGCCCCGCCCTCCACGTCATCGCAGAACGCTGCCCAGCGCTGGTCACCCACCGCCTGTGACCAGCCTTCTCCGACAGCCTCCGTGGAGGAGTGCGCGCTGTGGCCTCCTCTTCCTCCTTCAGACGAGGACCATGGATCATCTGAAGCCAGCTCCTCTGGGTCCTCAGGTGAGCCCATCTCTGTCTCCGGGTTAGAGGAGCATTATCAAAGTGTGAGTGAAAGCTCTATTTCTGAAATAAACCCAAATAGCTCTCTGACCGGGTCTTCAAGCCCCGAGTTCATTTCTGTGAATATTCCACCACTGTCTACAACAAAACGGAAAAGGAATAAAAACAAACTGAAGGGTAAAGAAAAGTTGATAAAAGGTCCTCTCCCAACAAAAACACTTAATGTCCTTTGTGAAACTTGCATCGTGGAACATCTGCGGTATTCAATCGCCTGCTAATAGACAAAAGAAAATTGAGTATCTTTTAGAAACTAATTTTGATTTTTTGTTTATTCAAGAACTGAGACTGAAGACGTTTGATGATGTGAATAATGTGTGTGATCTCTGGACCAAAGGGACCTGTCTTGTGTCTATTGGAGAGGACAGTGCAGACGGAGTTGGTATTTTGTGTAAAAATAACGTAAACATTATTAAGAAAAGAGAAATCATTCCAGGGAGACTATTAATGGTCGACTGTGTGTTTAACAATGAAAAAATGAGACTCATAAATGTGTATACGTCACAAGTTTCACAAAAAAAGTAAACTTTTGAGGAAGTTGAATGAAATTTTACAACTATTATATGTGGGGATTTTAACAAATTCACTGAAGAAAAAGACTGCATCGGGAGCACAAGTCATAAAATAAGAAAAGAAGGAAACACTTTACTTAAAATCAGCAGTGACCATAATTTAAAAGATGCATTCAGAACTCTGTATCCAAATGACTATGGAGTCAAACCTGGTAAAACCAAAGTCAAAACTAGAATAGACCGAATCTACACGTCCAGTAACGTAGCTATAATGTTATATAAAACCATCCTGACTGATTTCTCTGATCACCTTATTGTTTGTTCTAATGTCTGCTTTGGTCCAGTCGAACATAAAGGGTTCTGGAAGCTCAACGTTAGCTGTCTCAAATACCCAGAGTTAATAAATGAACTCAAAAAAGGAAATAGCGGTCATCACGCAGCTGAAAATATTAACTAAATCTGACACTGAACTGTGGGAACTTTTAAAAAGTAGAGTCGCAAAATTCTTTAAATTCAAGTGTAAAGAAATTAATAAATGTAAAAATAGTATCTACAATGAGTTAGTAAAAGAATGTATCACATTAAAGCAGCGTAAAGACGCTTCCCCTGAAGACTAGGTCAGAATGAAAGAGGTAAAATCTCAAATTAATGCTATTAATGCTGAGCTCTTGTTTAATGTTTTTAAAAGTGCTCAGGTCGATGGACAGTGTAACATCACTCAAGTTGTAAAGTCCAGCAAAGATAATATTCAAAACAAACGCATTGAAGCAGTTAGAGACCACTCTGGGAATCTCATTTTGAATGAAAGAAAGAGGGAACTGATCAGAGATCTTCTTTTAGACTCTTATAGAGACATTAGAGTTGACCCGTTGACGTCAGCCCCGTACTCGGAGACATCACTGAAGAAGAAGTCCTTAGTGCTATAAAACAACTTAACTCTGGCAAAAGTCCAGGTCCAGACGGACTGCCCACAGAGTTTTATCAATTATATATAACTAATGTCGCAGATTGATTAACTGCGTATTTTAATGAAGGTTTAAAGAAAGGTCAGATGGGAGAGTCCTACCAGGGAGTGATGTGTCTCCTGTATAAAAAGGGTGAGAAAGAAGACATCAATAATTACAGACATCTCACTCTGATGAACACAGACTACAAAATCTTAGCAAAAATACTAATGAACCGCATGAATGACGTCCTAGAGGACGTCATAGAGAAACAGCAGACGTGTGCCATCAGAGGCCGTCTCATGTGGGATAATGTGTGTGCGCTGCGTGAACTACTGTATAAAGATAAAGAGGAACAGAACTTTTATATTGTTGGTCTGGACCAAAAGAAAGCTTTTGATTTTGTATCTCGGGACTATTTGTGGGCTGTCCTGTCCAATATGGCTTCCCCACGAGATTTTATTAACATGATTAAATGTCTATATTTTAAAACCAGTGTGCAAATAAATGTAAACTGGGTTTTAACTGAACCTTTAAACATTCACCGCGGAGTGAAGCAGGGCTGCCCGCTCAGTGCTGCACTCTATGTTTTAGCAATAAACCCATTACTCACCTTCATCAAATCCAGTCCCATCAATCGAACTCACGCCCCACAACATTATCAAAACATTAGCATATGCCGATGACGTTACAGTCATCATCCAAACACAGTCAGAACTCAGTGAACTCAAGTGTATATTAAATCTCTATGAAAGATCCTCTGGGGCCATCCTCAACCACAGTAAGTCCGAGGCAGTTTGGATCGGTGAGGAGCACAAAAAAAAACCTATAAATATCACAACGCGTGAACATATACAAATATTGGGCATCTTCATTTCCAATAATACAGTAGAAAGAAATTGGAATACAAAATATGATGAGATTAAAATCGAAATTAAAAAGTGGGAAAACAAAAAGCTATCTAAGCTAACTAAAAATAAATATTATCAAATGTCGTATTTTGTCTAAATTATTATTTTTAGCTACTGTTTTCCCACCCCCCAAAAAAATAATGATCAAACTAAACAAATCCTGTGTGAACTTTATCTGGAGCACCACCAGAGAAGTGACCAAACGCAACTTACTCTTTAAAGATAAGGCCTTGGGAGGCCTAGGAGCTGTGAACCTAGAAACCAAATTAACTTTAGCCTTCATTAAAAATGTTTCTTTGGCGATTGCCCGCGGCGCCCCGTGGGTCGGTGAGGTGACGCAGTGGAGGAGGCGGGTGGGTAGCGCTCGTAAAGGGCCTTATTATAAACTTCTTTACGGTGATTTTACCCATAAACACCCTTTAGATTATAATGGGTTCCCTTCAAAAATGTTGTATTTTAAAATGTGTGAAAAAATGTACGGTGATATTGTTGTTTTTAAAGATTGTAACGTTAATGAATCTCAATGTGTCATAAAACGTTTTTAACAAACCCCAGGAGCAGACCATCCGGGACTCACGGTGGCTCATGGCCGTAAACAGACTCCCGGTGAGAGCCATCGTGTCCTGGAGCTGCTATGTAAAAACCAAATTATGCCCAATGCCAAACTGCAATAACGACGAGACTCTGGACCACCTACTCATACACTGTTACCGCTCACAGGAAGTATGGACCCGATTACAGACTCTTGGACTCACTATTTCAATCACTTATCGATCCATCATATACGGACTACTTCAAGAAACTCTCCCCCCACAGCAGCAAGAACTCTTCCAACGCATCATTGCAATAACGACTGTACAAATCTGGAAAACACGGACAAAAATGACAATATCACAAACTTTCATTGACAGTTTCACAATATACAAACAAGTCATAAACACAACTCAAGCAGCAACGTAACAACTCTCCTCACCTCCCATGGGACACTTTACAATTTTAAACCACTAAATATTATCATCGTTGATATATTACTGCATGCAATGTACATTTGTTGTCTTGTAAATAATTGTGCTCTATTAATAAAGGCATTTAAAAAGTGCAAGAGGGTGTAAGACAAACTCATCCAGGCAGAAACTGAAAGTGCAGGTAAGCCTATGATGTTGATGTTTTCAAAACATACTACACTAAGTTTCAATTGATTCTGTTTGGTATTCTTGTGATATACAAGGTTGGGAGGGGCCTACCTACAACCCAACTACATAAATAACAGCTAAGTCCAAGATGGATATACCTACTGTACTAGCTACTCTAATTACAACTAACTATGATGACTAGTTTAACCCTGTTTAAGTTTGACACAGGTCAAAAGATATTTCAAAAGTTATGTGATAGAAAAGGGTGTGTGTGTGTGTGTGTGTGTGTTGAATGTTCAATGTCCTGTGTTGTAATAATTTGTGAAAATGAAATGTTTGGGGGGGGTGGTTGTATATATGCGGAAGCTTCCATCATGTCAAGGCAAGTTTATGTATAGCACACAATTCATACACAAGGCAACTCAAAGTGCTGGACAAAATAAGAAAGCATTAACATCATAATCACAGTACATTATGAAAGAAAGATGCAATAAATCAATATTTGTATATAAAATATCATCCCCTTTCAAACCAAGCAGACTTTGCATTAATGTTTTCCTGTCTGTATACACCTGCAGGCTTGAAATAAATTAAATGAAAATTACATATTCAATACAAATAGGCCTTTTATGAAAGTCTGCTTCGATGTCGGCTCTTCCTATAACTGTGAAGCAGAACTCACCAAGCGTTGGATTGTTCACCCACTAACAGGGAACGTGAGCTGGGTTTAGACCGTCGTGAGACAGGTTAGTTTTACTGATGAGGTGCAATAGTAACTCTGCGACCACTGAAACATTGTATTGATGGAAGGTCATTTATTTATATTCAGTACAAGTAGGCCTTATACGAATCCAGACCACTGAAACATTGCCTAAATAAATGACCTGCCAGCAAGGCAGAGTAATTATCTATACTATTATTGCACAGCTGTGATGACTGCATGCTAGCATCATATTATTATTAGCAGACATACTTATACACTGTAGATCCATGTGGTGTCTTCATTGACTTAGTCCTCTGTTTAGTTGCGACTTATGATGGGATGAAATAATTCTTAACATTTTAACTTGTCATTTCCAGATCTGCTCTGTGAAGCAGCTGAGGCCAAAAGTGATGAGCACATTTTCCATCACATCCGGGACAAAGATTGTGTAGCCATGGAGGTGAAATATCAGTCCTGCTATCGGGAGTACACAGGATTCCTCAGCAAGGAGGAGAAATATACGGAAAGGTAAATAAGTTCAAATCAAAATGTGATATGAATAGGCTCAAATTATTGAAAGGAATTCACATCCATCTACTGAAGTACAATCATCCAAACGCAGCGTTTGAGGACATCAGATTTGTAGCATACAAATATTGTCTACATTCCCGCTTACCAGTACTCATTTTTGAAATCTGACTGCGATTCAACTCTGAGTACTATTCAAAAGACTTGTACCACTCATTCTACACCTCACAATCCAGGCTGCTTCCCGAACCAAACAACTGATTGAGTTTTGAGTTTGGTATTGTATTAAAAGGAGAAAGTAAATAACACAAAATTGTACAGAATAACAATATAACAATATTGACAGCCACAACCTCGCTGATAACGATACTGTTCTCACGATTCACACGCTCTGTGTTAGAGTCCCGTGCTCCCATTCAAAGGGAGAGAAGAAAAGAAACCAAAATAGTCCACGATAGTCCAATATTGTCCGTTGGACGTAAAGGAAAAAAAGAATTGATAGTCTTTTATCCTACCAGGAGTCCATGGCAGGGACAGGGAGATATCAGGATGAGGTGTGGAAACAGCTCAGTACAAAAAAACCGGACCTAACAAGAGGCCAGAAAAAGACAAATGAATATTAAGAAAATAAGAGTCAGCTATGTAATGCTCTTAGTTGACTAAACTTAAATTCAATGTATCTATAAGATACAAGATATTTACAATCTAACACTGCAGATTAAATCGAATTTCAGATCACATTCAATTAAATTAACATGTCAACATTTCATCAATAGAAAAGTCTCAGTATACACTAATGCTTAAACACTTCAATGCGAGTACTTCAATAAATATTTACATTTACATAGTCAATATTTCAAAGATAGCTGCATACATTACATAATGTAGTACAATTAAATAATACGCTACTTGAACATAAGTACAAGTATGTAAGTAAGTAAGTTTTTATTTATATACCGCCTTTTCACTGCAGATCTGAGTCTCAAAGCGGTTTACAATTGTTAATTTTTGGGCACTTGTCTCTCACTCCACACAGAGATGGGAGCGGGGCCAGTACAGGAGGCACATGCCAGAACTATTGGACATATTTTTAGTGGTAGGGGAAACCGGAGTACCCGGAGGAAACCTACGCAGACACGGGGAGAACATGCAAACTCCACTCAGAAAGGCCCTGGTCCGACCGGGATTCGAACCCAGGACCTTCTTGCTGAGAGGCGAGAGTGCTATCCACTCAGCCACCGTGCCGCATACATAGCAGTATGTGGAATCATTAATTCACTGGGTGTAGATCCAAAAGGGATCAAACAAAAATGTCATTTCCAGCGCATCAAACGCACTTTGGTAATCAATAAATGATGTATTTCAATTCAAGATCATAGTGCACTAATAATAATTATCTTCTCTAAATGTTTCAGTTATCATGGGAACATAATTTTCATGATAACCAAGTGTTGCGCAACAACACTTTAGAGTCTCTGACGTAGCTACAATAATCAGGTGTTGTCAATCCGGTGTAACGCCGAGATACACTGTCTTGAAGAGATGCACTGCCTCAGCTGTTTATGATCAGCAGCCGAAGCATACCAAGATGGCGGACCGTGAATTGCTTTAAAAGTTGAAATACGAACGAATTAAGACACGAATGTCACTTTTAATGCAATTTGAGGAGAGATGTTGATGGTTCCGTTTTGTCACATGTGGGTTTTAAGAGTCAAAGTTTTGTGCAAAGTTTAGTTTAAGCAGTCAACTGCGCCTGTGAAACCACAAAGCTAATGTTTTCATAGCAGTCCGCGGCTGCTGACGTAGGCTGATGACGCGTCCTGTGGCCACTCTACACTCTTACACTGGTCTGTCGGGTTGATAATGGAAATAATAAATTTAATTCAATACATGTATCGTACTGTATTTAATATGATTAACAATAGTGTGTTCAAACAAAATATTTAATTAGGTTGATTTTTGATTCCATTATCAACCCGACAGACCAGTGTAAGAGTGTAGAGTGGCCACAGGACGCGTCATCAGCCTACGTCAGCAGCCGCGGACTGCTATGAAAACATTAGCTTTGTGGTTTCACAGCATGGATGTATTATATTAACTGGATAGGGTATTACTAGCTTGTAGCTGAATAACTCACGTGCTCAGGGGATTCTCGCGGTACTGCAGACTGAACCAGACTAAATTCACGTGGGCCACCCAGAAATTTTCCCCATAGAACTCAATGCATATTAAAACAGCTCAACCTCAGCTGACAGAGAACCTACAACTTTAATAAAGATCGGATTTTGTGGGGATTTTAGTGTCCCTTGTCATCCTGAACTTTTCTTCTTCTTAAATCCTTCGGTTTTGTTTAAATCCACACTTTAGTGCCACAAACTCTGCTCCCCTGGCTCTCGCTCTAACTCCCGCTCTGATGAACTGCTCTGATTGGTCAGAGCGCGGCCGAGCCCCTCTGTGCACGTGCGTGAGACCCGGTGTGAGACCCACACACGCGTGTTTGGCGCAAAGCATTATGGGAGATCATCCACTGCGCAGAACCGGGAGGACCAGACGATGCCCAAATACAGGCGAGTTTCCCATAGATCTTTGCGAGTTTCAGGCAACTTCCGCTAATCTTTCAGCCCCCATGCTGTCACAAAGCGCCACTGAGCACAACCATTCATTTGAATAGGGCGCCATCTTGGATCGCCGGGGCTTGTTTCACAGGCGCAGTTGACTGCTTAAACTAAACTTTGCACAAAACTTTGACTCTTAAAACCCACATGTGACAAAACGGAACCATCAACATCTCGCCTCAAATTGCATTAAAAGTGACATTCGTGTCTTAATTCGTTCGTATTTCAACTTTTAAAGCAATTCACGGTCCGCCATCTTGGTATGCTTCGGCTGCCGTGAGACGCGCATGCGCAGGTTTGCATTACATCATAAACAGCTGAGGCAGTGCATCTCTTCAAGACAGTGTATCTCGGCGTTACACCTGACATCACTGGGGATTTGCGGTTATTTACAAACAAAAGTGTCTAAGTAAGGGATAACGTATATTACGCAGGTCATTATCGGAAAATAAGTACCGACAGGGCGAAGGGGTCTGCTTCCGCCCTGAAGGTACTTAAACTTCCGTGCACTTGTATTAAGACTGGATATGTATAAATTACTCTCCGATTAACATTTCATTGCGTTGATTGATTGGCATTTGCGTTTATTGAGCGGCCGGAACTACTTCCGGGTTTTTCACGATCGCTTTTTGACGCAGGGAAATAGTATTTTTGCCATGAAGACAAGACCAGAAAATTCTGAAAATGTCCGTGCACCTGTGTGAAGAATGTATATGTATAAGTATTCTCTGATTAACATTTAAGTGTGTTGATTGAGCGTGGCTAGCTCCGGAGTGGCCGGAACTACTTGCGGAGTTATCCACGCATTTGAAAGACAAGCAGAGAGTGCGTTGCCAAAGGGCAGCGGTCATTATTGTTTTGAGAGGTCCGTTATAGAAAATAATGACCGGTAGAACGTTTTGAAATGACATTCAAATCAATGGAGCGTTCTACTGCTGCTGTGAGGAGCCGTATAATAAGCGGCATTAACAAACACTCACTGCGGTAAACAAAGATATGTATCTACACATTAACTTACTGCCTACAATTCGGGTTGGTTTGTTTATGAATAAAAGTGAACAGCGTACCTTGAATTGCGTGGGCTTTGACGCTACCCCACACGCGCCCACATGGAAGCGTGGAGTCTACAAAGAGTTTGCAAAGATTAGGGACTGATCATGCGGTTTGCAACATGGACATTTAATTTGCATGATGCCGAACAGTTGGCAAAAGGCTCACCTTTATGATAGAGGGAAAAACGCTCCGATAACAAAGTTGTGCAGCTTTGTAACGCTAGCCCGCAGCTATGACATGCCACAGGTACAGCGGAGGAGAGCGTCAAGTGGGGGAGCGCGCATCATAAGGGAAACCATCAGATGTGGCGGAAGCTGACCCGCAACAATAAAACTAAAACTAAACTGAAATGCGGGTTACATGTATCAAAGAAGTCTGGATATTGTTGGCATCAAGGGTGAATGCAACAACGAATGAAATCCTGGATGGCAGAAAACTTTCTCCAGCTTAACCAGGACAAAACTGAGGTTTTAGTCATCAGTCCTGAGGCCCAGAGAGAGAAACTTTTACCAAAAAACTCCAATCACACTCTTTTAATCCATCATCACAAGTGAGAAACCTGGGCGTAATCTTTGACTCTGAGCTGACTTTTATTCTGAAGAAGATGACATTGTTTGGGATCGCGTCTTTCATTCAGACAGAAGACATGTTTTATTGTCGATGGTAGAGACAGCACGAACAACACAAACAACAGAATGCAAGTCTATTATACAGAGCGGAGGCATGGAGACCTCCAATCAGCAGCTGCCACGGTGTGCTTGTAGCTTGGCCTTCAGATAGACAAAACAAGCGAAAAGTACTGGCCTCTGCACATTGATAGAATGATGAGTTTAACTTTAACAAAAGTTGCTTCAAAGTGTTATGAAATCTCACATTCCCCCCTCTGGTCATACATTCACGTGTGACCATCAGGATCGATAAACAGCAACATAACATCATAACTCAATATTTCAAAAAACTCATAAACTCGGTACTTCACTCGGTACTTCAAAAAACTCAGAACTCAGAATACTTCAAAAACATTTTCAGATCTTTCATAAAACTTGTCAACAATCTTCAGCAAAATACCAAACTTCATCAGTCGATGGTGGTTCCAGATATTGCTTTGAAAACAGTCTCTCCCACTTCTCCGTGTTGATTTCTTCAGGCTGCATTTGTGTCGAGCCATGAATTCTTCTGTGACGTGTCTTTCAATCACACGTTTCAGCTTTAGTGTCCAGATTCAGCAATTCAATTCAGTCCAAATTCTGTCCAAATTGTGTAATCCAATTTTTCCAAATAGCGTCCATGCAAAAGAGGACGCTGGTGTTGTCCATGTCTCAGCAGCTCACAGCCTGACTGGAATCAGGGGCTGTGCAGATTGTCCATGGGCTGATCCAGATGCATGGTTTGTCTTGAGGTTTCTCAGTTTTGGCTTGAAAAAAAAAACACTTTTTGTGTAAAAAAAAAAAGTCTTCTGTTCTCTAGCTGTTACAGACAAGGCCCGCATCCTTCCACCACCTGAAGAAGATGACATTATCTGGGATCGCGTCTTTCATTCAGACAGAAGACATGTTTTATTGTCGATGGCATAGACAGCACGAACAACACAAACAACAGAATGCAAGTGTATTATACAGAGCGGAGGCATGGAGTCCTCCAATCAGCAGCTGCCACGGTGTGCTTGTAGCTTGGCCTTCAGATAGACAAAACAAGGGAAAAGTACTGGCTTCTGCACATTGATAGAATGATGAGTTTAACTTTAACAAAAGTTGCTTCAAAGTGTTATGAAAGTCTCACTTCTATGAGGCAAACTGTAAAGCATGAGGCTTCATTACATAAAACATTATTGTATCCTTCTTCATATTTTGATATGTACATGCTGCAAATATTTGATGTAATTCTTTTTTTCCATCTAACGTAATCTGATCTTTATCATATTCAATTTTGTGCATTCAAACAATTCAATATTCACACTTTTTTACTTGAAACTTGTAAATAAAGGATTGATATGGTACAGTATGAGGATCATATTACTTTTTTGTAAATAAATTTGTATATTGAAGAGTCACATTTGCCATACATTTTTACAGTTAACGTGGTTGCTCTTTTTATCCCCCAGAACCCCTGCACAATAGAACAAGATATATACATATGCACACCCACACAAACATATATCTATCAAAAAGGACACCAAATATATAAATCATCTGTACTCCCGATAACAGGACTGATGATATTTCACCTCCATGGCTACACAATCTTTGTCCCGGATGTGATGGAGAATGTGCTCATCAATTTTGGCCTCAGTAGATCTGTAAATGACAAGTTACATTGTTATGAATTATTTCATCCCATCATAAGTAGCAACTAAACAGAGAGGACTAAGTCAATAAAGACACCACATGGATCTACAGTACAATGTTTAAGTATGCCTACTAATATAATGATGCTAGCATGCAGTCATCACAGCTATGCAATAATAGTATGGATAATTACTCTGCCTAAATAAATGACCTGTCATCAATGCAATGTTTCAGTGGTCTGGATTCATACAAGGCCTACTTGTATTGAATATGTAATCACAGTTAGTTGTAATTATAGTAGATCTATAGGTATATCAATCTTGGACTTAGCGCAACTGTTATTTATGTAGCTCCTCCCAACCTTATTTATTCCAAGAAGAACACCAAACAGATTCAATAAAAACTTTAGTGTCATATGTTTTTAAAACATCTACCTACGCTCGTCTCGTCCCAATCACGGGCGCATCGTCAGCAGGTGTCCCATCTAGCTTCCGTCAGTTTCTCACACAGGTTTGTTGTGGCTGGTTCCACGTACACGATGCATTTCAAAGGTTGCAAAACATCCATTTCTGCCTCAGACGACGATGGTGATTGACAACAAGCCTCGCACGCCGTGTTTGTTGACATACCGCGTAGTGATTTTCCCGGAACTTCTCGATAATACGCGTCTCCTATTGGCTGAGCACTGATGGTTTACAACCTTTTTCGTCTCCTTATACGAGAAATAGTCCGGCGTAAGATTTCAAACTGTACAATAACTGCAAAAAATTGCACGGAGAACTTTTAGAGTGTCATCAGATACACTAGAGTGAAGCTAAAACCAGTCTCGAAAAGTCATGCCCAAGTTTTGGAACGGAAATTGATTTCTAGCCACATATTTGGACTCAGCTGACGGCCTATAAGCAATCGAATAGAAGATTCTGTTTTATTAATTGCATAACCTGATATTTTACTAAATGCACAAATCAAATCGGCACGTTGGTTGAGTGGATAGCACTCTCGAGAGTACTTTTGGGTGTAGATTGGGTGCAGCTCTAACTGCCACCCCCCTTACCCAAAAATGGATTAAGAGGAAGAAAAAGATGTCGCTTGGGGGCGGGGCCAGTGAAAGGTAAACAGCCCACTGCAGCTTGGAGATGGAATGCATATGCACGGAAAACGTATGATTGATTCATAGACTGTATATCTTTTTTCTAACCCTAACTGGGCTGGCTATTGTAGTCTTTAACGTGGTATGCACACTCTTGTGGACACCCTATAGACTTACACCAGGACGTGTTTAGTTCGTAAATGCTTAATATTCTCTCCTAATAACCTCATAAACCTATGTTGCCGTGCTGTTGTTCGCTGTTTCCAGTGGTGTCTGCTAGGCTAATACTGCTGAATGCCGGTTGTTTTGCTGCTTTCTGCTGGCCTCTGAGCGCTTGAGCCTGTGCTAGCTTTAGCCAATCAGCACCGGGTTAACCTCAAGTCCCACCAGGGCCCAACCGAGTACATACTACATACCATGGAGGAGGGACTCCGTTTGGCCCCGTAAACATTCCTGTAAATAATGCCCCTTTCCACAATCCTAGTACGGTACGTTTTGACTCTACACGGCGCGCCATGACCCAGTTTGCGTGCTTTTCCATCAAAAATAGTACCCCCAGTATGTCCTCAGCGTTGTCAGACCACGTCATTTACGTGTGACGCGTAACTAGTACTGGTGCGGTGCATGGATTTATTATAATATCAGAGTGTTTCATAGAAAATTCAGCACAGCACGAATTGGTTTTGAAAAAGCTTCTGTCTTAAAAGAATGACTCTGAAACTGTCTGAGAGTCTGGCCCCCCCCCCCCCCCCCCCCCCCCCCTCGCAGACCTCCCTGTTCAGCCCCTCCTTCAGGAGCCCCTGTTACGTCACTTCCTTTACTGGACACAAGCAGACTTCTCTCAGTTTAGGGAGACCCGGACAGTGAGGAGCATGAGAACATCTTGGAGCCCTTCAAGTTTGTCTTCTCTCGGATTGAGGACATGGAACTCTTTTCTGTTGAATGTGTTGATAAAAGGGGTGTTTTATTGTGAATGCATAATAAATAGTTGATCGGCTTTTTAATTGAGATAATTTATTCACCACAAACGGGGAATGCTCAGTATTGTATTACAGGTTACAGAACGGTAGGAAAATCAAAAATGTGAGTAGACATGTAGGTCTAGCTAACTCTTATTCCTCTGAAAAAAATAATAGAAAAAATAAATATTGGCTATGTAACTTTAATGCTGTTGCGAGAATAATATAGATGAATGGAAGCTGCAGCTCTTTACTATAATAAAGCCTCGCCATGGTATCTCCATATATATTGTCTTTTTGACGTGTTTTCATGCTCTATACTATGGGTGACATGTAGGTGGCGCTCTTGTAAACAAATGGCAACAGAATTGTCCTTTGGCATCCCAAATGCCCAGTTGAAAACAGCGATCGCTCATATACATAATACCTGGTCACAATTTGTGGAACAAACGTCACTATTTTGGTTTGTTACATAATATATACTATATATTAAATATAAGCTTTATAACTTTGTGAAGAAAAACATTTTCAAGTCCCAGGGAAGTGAAGTGACAGTAGCTCATGGCAAAGGTCACGTGACAGGGGCTCCTGAAGGAGGTCACGTGACAGGGGCTGAACAGGGAGGTCTGCGAGGGGGGGAGTCTGCAGCCAGATGCCTCTCAAATTACCCCGAAGTTCCTGCAGTGGAAACACGGCTAATGAACAAACCTGTGGCATTAACCAATCAGTGTCAAGTCTGCGAAGAGTCAGAGATTCGCAGACTGAGTGGGTTGGGTAGCCGTTTTTTTGGTTGACCGTTCGTTTGTTTGCCTTTTACCTTTTTGTTTGCTCTCATCAAGTTCTATTTTACAGTTCAACAGTTTATCATTTTTCCATATTTTGTTTGCTACAACTTTTTAAGTCAATAAATCACTTTAACACCTTCTGGAAGCACATTTTTTAAACATGATTTGAAGTATCAATGTCTTTAAATTTCAAAATATTTGTTTATAGAAATAATGGCATTGTATGCTCATAATATCCTTCTTTATTTATTTATCAGGCGAATGGCACGTTTTTGTAGTTGATTACAGAATTAAAAGTAGCTCCCTTGCTCCACACAATAAGTCATAAGGAGGAATCAAGGTACAGTAGATTATACTGTATGTAGTGCATCATAGGTTAGTAAGTCTTTAGTTCCAAGAGTTTTGGATAATTTTGTTTTCACATGGTCAATATGTTGTTTCCACATTCATCTGGAGTCAATAATCACTCCAAGAAATGTTGTGTGAAACACTTTCAATCCCATTATTTACAATTATAAGTTTTATATCTTTATATATAATCTTTTTTTATTTCTAAGCATACATTTGGTTTTTGAAACGTGAGTGACAACTTATTTACATCAAACCAGATTTTGAGCAAACTTAGCTCCTTTTCCAGAAGTAAAGGTCTTTGTCAAACCCTGATCTGTGAAATGCAATATGTGCAAAAAGTGAATATCAAGTATAGCTCTATGTTAGTAACTACATATCTATCTTTGGAGTGAAAAAAAACATTTCTCATTCTCTCCAGATTGAATGGTGGCATGAGAGCAGTGCTTGTGTCATCTTTTATCACTATTAGCATATCTGTATTAAAGTGAAACTTACGTTTCAGACTGTGATAAGAGTTGAAAACAAGCACTGGTTAGCCTCGTCCATGCTAACCTGCGCAGCTTCCTGATTGGTCAAAATTAATTTGAATCCTTGTGGACCCTCGTCAATGGTTTAACTGTTCTTTTCATATTGGTCGTAGTTATGCTCAGGGGAGGGACTGTGATAGATGTATACTTATTGCACATAACAGTAGAGTCCCATGGTCAGATATACAGTGGTCCCTTGCTGCCTCATGCTTTTTTCATATAAGCACTGTCACAGGACAGTTATTTTCATTAAAGATAGAGAAGTGAAAAGTTGGGCCTGCCCAAGTATTCTGAGAGCATTAAGGCTGCATTACTTCCCTCTATTTTTGTATTAATTACAAAAATTCAATCCATATTGGGACCTTTTGAAGAAAAAGTAGCGCAGATTTGTGCTGGCGTGTCATTTTATATAAGATCAAGGAAGAGAATTTAGGGGGCCGTAAGCTCCGTGCGGGGAGGCCGAGCCAGTGCTCACATTCGAAAATTTCACAAAGTGAGTTAGTGCAGCTTTAGATTGCCTTTGGAACATTTCTAATGACTGCTGAATGTCTTGCCCCATTGATTAAAAAGAGTTCTGTGTGTAATCTACTCTCAGTATAAATACAGCTGTTCTGTGAGGCCTCAGAGCTGTGGTCAGAGTGTGTTGTCACTAAACAATACCATGAGAACAAGGAGCACAACAGAGAGGTCAGAGGTCAGGGATAAAGTTGTGGAGAAGTTTAAGGGAGTGTTAAGTTAAACCAAGATCTCTCTAGATACAGTATGAACATCTCACAGAGCACTGTTCAATCCATCAATCGGAAATGGAAAGAGTATGACACCACTGCAAACTTACTAAAACATGGCTCTCCACCAAAACTAACAAATCGAAGAAGGGCAACCAAGATGACTCTGGAAGAGCTGCAAAGTACTGCTGCTGAGCTGTTTGGTGAAAAGCCCGATCATTGCAGCGCAGTGCTGTGCTTAAAAGCTACAGTCAATGCTCAATAAATGTATGATTTTATCAAAGCTATTAAATCACATTCACACTGCAGGGACAGTGAGGCCACGCCCCCTGCTCACACTGTGCATACTGGGATGTAGATGACAGACTTTTTATTATAACAGGCTTGGCTTAATTGATTTTTTCTGAGGGTACAGTTGTCTCCTATCATGTCAGTATCATGGATCAAAATGTCAGTACACAAACCGGATGTAGCTTAAGGTGTTATGGAAATTCTATTGCCTCAAATGAATGAAACCGAGAGGAAACAAACTTGTCCTTTTGTGCAGTTTATTCACAGAAGTGATGAGTACAAAAATGACATTTCTGCGCAGAAAGGAGTCAAACAGAAACGGAACCTGGAGCGATGCCGTGTCTGTCCGTCTCCCCCAACAAACATGTCTTAAGATCTTATACTGGAGGTGTGTCAGACAGAACAATGCACATTCGTCACAAGAGAGATGAGTCATACGCAGCTGCAGACGGGAAAGTTTGGGAGAGATACATTAAGCGCAGAAAAGGACCTTCGAATTTGATAAGAAGGAACACGCTGTAAGAACATTTGAGATAGGCCCATGCAGGTGGTGGCGAAGGTTATGGGAAAGAGAACCGTGGACAAGCAGCCTTTGTGTTAATGTTTCAAACAGTGATGGGAAGCAGTTTTCAGACGCTGGGAAACAAGACGCATGTATCGGCCTAAATGATTAGAATATCTTGTGCCGGGAATCTGGCCATAACAATCCACCCTTTGATTGTCTTAAATCAATCACACACATGCTATCAAGTACTAAAAAAAAATATAAGTAAAATATAAGTAAAACATAAGTAAAATATAAGTAAAACATAAGTAAAATATAAGTAAAATATAAGTAAAATATAAGTAAAATATAAGTAAAATATAAGTAAAAATATAAGTAAAATATAAGTAAAATATAAGTAAAATATAAGAAACCCCGGAACATCAAAACTTTCACACCTAGTAGGTTTAAGAAAATCCGTCATAAAATGGGTTAGACATACAAACCAATTTACTCAAAATCATCAAGTAACATCTCACTAAATGGATCACTGTCCTCATCAAGACAGTCAACATGCAGGTTAAGAGAAGTGTATTGAACGAGTGTCGACGAGATCATACGTCGGATCAATGAACGGATCAAAGGAATGACACAACATGACAGCACTATTAGCAGTACTAATATTACTCCAAGTCCAGTACCTATTTGAACCAACCACGCTCGCCAGTCTGAAAACCATGAAGCATCTAGAACAAAATCACGGTTAACCGCATCGCGCAAAGTGGTTAGATTTCGAATACCCTGTGCAATGATCTCATCATCGGCACTGTTATCAGGAATATAAGTACAACAAGCGGTCTGATTAAGTAAAACACAAACACCTCCACTTGAGGCAACCAAATGATCCAAAACAATCCTGTTTTGTAAAGCAACGGCACGCAACGCATTTACTTCTACTCTGTTGGCCTCTAGAATAGTTACAGTTGAATTCACAAAACTTGAAAACCGATAATTCAAGGTTTCCATTCTAAGCATAACTTTCCCTATACCGACCTGGGGGAACAAGGAGAGAAGTACTTTTGTTGGCTTGGTCCACAGTTTGTGATCATCTGGAACGTCCGTCCCCCAAACTGCATCATGAGCAGCAAAATCGCGCTTACCTCGCGATCTAGGAATGGTAGAGATGATGTAAGAGTGATCTGAAGCTATCATCAGAGCACAACGACCTATCCAATTAAATGGTAGCTTCACATAGACATTGAAGCCACACAGCCACAAAACACCCTTCAGAGGATTAGTTCCTGTTGAGTCAGGAACCGTGAAGTATGGAGCACATGTACTACCCGGAGCGGCCTGAGAAGTGTTTAAACTTGAATTACCATGAAAAGAAGTACACGGGTTAGACACATTTAAACAAAATGACATAGGGATCCGTCCCATCTGTATAGGAGAATCTGTAATGGTCATGGATAAGGTGTAACATACAAATTTAGTACCAGGTCTGATATGTACCGGGCCAAAAATTGGATCTAATTCATCATTAAACCAATAATTGAAGAAATCAGAACTAACAGCCGGTTTGAGTGGGGGGAGACATTTACCTGTACGCTTTGTGACGGTCTCATTGAAATAATCAACAGAGACAGATGAATACAGAATCTTTGGAAAATGTGTAAATGCATCGACCATTGGTAGAGGTGTGATGTGTGGGTTTGATGATGCAATAGGCATATGAGTACAAATGTAACAATTTGAGCGATTTTGTGACTCTGCTAAGAATTTTGCATATTGATACCACAAATTAAGTGTGTACACGCTGGTGTGATTCATTGACTGAGCCAAAACACGTGACCACGCAAAATCCATTTCGGCCACATCTTCCCTCTTCACACGTTTTGATGTAAATGAAGAGGTGTTAGAAGTGTAATTGACAACGACCTGTGTTTGATTGTTCTTTTTATTCTCCCGACCTTCAAACCATAACAGTGGAAACACAATGAGCAAGGAAATGAACATGAGCACACACAAAGTCTTTCTCATCCCGCAAAGGCCCTGCTGCCTGAATGGATGCCAGGGACCGTGCTCCCGGCCGTGGCGCATCCTGGACTTGGATTGTCACTTGTTGATCTTCTTGTGTTACCTATCTTCTGCTCATCTATGACCTAGGAGTGTAGTTACCAGCACTTTTCTCCTGATGCAGCTAACAATGTATTTCTAACAATGTTTTACGTTGGGAGGGAGCAGTGTGTGTGTGACCCTCCTTTCGCGTTGGGAGGGGGTAAGATCCTCCTTATGCTTCCGTTGTACGCTTCGCAAGAAGAGCTGGGACTTGTTTGCAGTGCGATGCGTGGACCCAGGTCTGCCTCTCCTGGACTTTCACAGCGGTGTGAGTGACGAGGAGAACTTGGAATGGGCCAAGCCAGCGATGGTGATTCCAGCTCTTTGGCTTGAAGTTCCTTATCAGGACGAAGTCGCCGGGTTGGATGTTGTGAAGTGGATGGTCCGCACGCTGGGGGAGGGCCGATGACACCTGTCTTCTGATATCAGAAAGAGACTTTGTTAGGGTTATACAATACCTTATCATGCCATCCTCGCACAGGATGGCATCTGGTTGAGGTCCCGCAGGTCCCATTCCTACGTTGGGGGGAGCTGCAAACAAAATCTCAAATGGGGACAGGTTGTTACGCGTGCGCACTCTCATTCGCATGTACATCAGGACAATTGGCAAGCATTTTGGCCAGCTAAGGTTTGTTTCCTGACAGCATTTGGCCAGTTTTGATTTTATTGTGAAATTTTCTCTCTCCACAGCCCCACCAGATTGTGGGTGATAGCTGCAGTGAGTTTTCAAATCAAATTTCAAATAATCAGACAGTTGTTTTATCACTTCATTAACAAAATGCGACCCATTATCGCTGGACAACTTCTGAGGAATTCCCCATTTCACAAGAATTTCAGTCAAAATGGCTTTTGCTACTGTAGCGGAGGACGCATGTTTTGCAGGGAAAGCTTCAACCCACTTTGAAAACATATCCACCATTACAAGACAAAATTTTTTCCCTTCACTGGGTGTTAATTCAATGAAGTCCATCATGACATGTTCAAACGGTCTTGTAGGAGCTGGGTGAGCTACTTGTGCCAGAGACCTCGGCCTACCCGGGTTATTCTGTGCGCAGATCAAACAGCTTCTACAAAACTCTGCAGCAAATGTAGAAAACCCTTTTGTAAACCAAAATTGTTGGACTGCTTGAAACATATTCCCCTTTGACACATGGTCCAACCCATGTGTTAACTTAGCATAGCAATTAAATAATCTTTTGGGAAGGCATGGCTTCAAATCTGGGCCTACCCAGACGCCATTTTGGAAAACAGCACCAGACTCCGCCCACGTGCGCCGCTCTTCAGGGGAAGAGAGTGAGCAGAGGTCCTTCAGAGAGGCGGGAGGGGAAAGAGGAGGGGTCTCTGGGGGGACAGCATGGGGCAGGGAGAAGGAAGCTGATGAGGGGAGAAGCTGTTTAGCAGCAGCTCTCGCAGCTCTGTCCGCCCTAGCGTTACCCAATGAAACAGAGTCCGTTGCACCTGTGTGGGCAGAACATTTACACACTGCAATCTGAGATGGGAGCAAGATAGCTTCTAACAATGCTGCAACATGTGTGTGGTGTAAAATTGGTTTTCCGTCAGATTTTAGAAAGTTTCTATGTTTCCACAGTGCACCAAAATCATGCGTCACCCCAAATGCATAGCGGGAGTCAGTGAATATTGTAACAGACCGTCCCTTTGCGTATGCACACGCCTCTGTCAACGCCACCAGCTCTGCCAATTGTGCCGAGTACATCGATGGTAGAGAGGAAGAAAGAACGACTGAATGGTCGTCCACCACAGCGTATCCAGCATGCGACCTTCCGGTGTCCGGGTCTCGATATGCTGATCCATCTACATAGAGAATTAAATCAGGGTTAGTCAATGGTGTATCAGAAAGATCTGGTCTTGGAGTACAGATCTGATTCAGCTCTGCCATGCATGAGTGCGGTGTGCCCTCTCCTGGGAGGGGTAACAATGTGGCAGGATTAAGTGTAGAACATTTATGGACAGTCACATGTGGCAATCCCAAGAGTGTTGTGTGATATCGAAGCCATCGAGATGCAGAAAGATGTGAAGATTTCTGCTCCTGTAGTATCAAAGCGACAGAATGTGGAACAAACAAAAAAAGCTGACAGAATCCAACAAAGTCACGTGATGCCAATACTGCTGTTTCACACGCAGCGATGGCTCTCAAGCAAGCAGGGAGACCTCTCGCCACAGGATCAAGAAGTTTTGAAAAATAACCAACAGGTTTCAGTAGATCTCCATGTTTTTGCAAAAGTACTGATGTCATGCATCCACATCTCTCGTCCACAAACTGAACAAAAGGCTTATTTGGGTCTGGGATTCCCAGAGTTGGAGCCGATTGCAAAGCAATTTTTAAGTCTGTAAAGGCCTGCTCTGCCTCTGGAGTCCACACGAGGGGAGAGGACGCACACATGTTCCTCCCCACAGTCATATCACGTAAAGGCTTGTCTTTCTCAGAGAAATTGGCGATAAAATGCCTGCAATATGAGCACATTCCCAAAAATGAAAGAAGTTCCTTTTTGTTTGAGGGCTTTGGAGCATCAACTATTGCCGTCACACGCTTTTGTGACAAGGTTTTACCCTCAGGGGTTATAATGTGACCCAAAAACACAACATTTTGTTTGACAAATTGCAACTTTGAAACAGAAGCTTTGTGGCCCTCCTCAGCCAAATGTTGGAGAAGCTTAATTGTGTCCTCTTCACATTGTTCTTTTGTGGGGCTAGCAATCATCAAATCATCCACATAATTAATCAAAAGAGTCCCGTCTGTCAACACAAGAGACGCTAGACTGTGGTTCAGAGCCTCACAAAACAACGAGGGGCTTGAGTTTAGGCCCTGACAAAGTCGTGTGAAAGTATACCTTTTCCCATTAAAACAGAAGGCAAACCAAAATTGTGAATCCCTGTCCACAGGCACAGAGAAAAAAGCATTTGATAAGTCCACTACAGAAAACCACTCTGCATCTGCTGGTATCTGACTCAAAAGAGTGTGCGGATTGGGCACATTGGGAACAGGAGAGATGATCGCAGCGTTCACAGCCTTTAAGTCTTGCACAAAACGCCACTCTGTAGGTTTATCTGCTGGTCTAATTTTCTTTACTGGAAAGATAGGTGTCTGCACTGGTGAGTCCTCACATGGGACAATAATGCCCGCCTCAAGAAATGATTCAAAAACAGGTGTAATTCCTTCTATGGCCTCCTGTCTCAAAGGATATTGACGCTGTCTTGGTCTGTAATCAGATTTAGCTTCAATACGAACAGGTGGACAGTTTTTGATCAAACCAACATCATGTTTGCTTTTTGCCCACAGACTGTCCGGTACTTGTGATAACAAAGGTGAAATCTCAAGCGGAGAAGTCAAAGAAGTCAGAGTCAAATTTGGTCCGTCATTGTCATCATATGAAGACGTCAAAAGCACTGAATTTAGCACATCAACTGTCTTCGTATGAGACATTTTATACGCGCAAACGGATTGTGAATAAAACACATTTTCTCCACGTTCACACGCCTCCCAGTCCTCTGCCAAAGTGCATCTGCGCACAAAAAGGCCTAAGGTTTGCCATGTGTCAGTCTTTGCTTTTGCTATTGAAATATGAGGACTTGAATTTTCAAGACGATAGCATTGTTTTTGTGACTGGCTTAACTCTACTGAAACAGCACACTTGGACTCATCAAAGTACACGTCAGCAAGAATTAAGCAGCCATTTGTGCCCAGTTTAAACGTTTCTTCAAATTCACAATCAGGGCCATGGTGTAAATGACACACACAATGCAGGTCCTCAGCTTTCAATGTATCAGATTTTGGATTAAGAAATGGAGATGTAGTCTCCATCAAATAACTGGCGCTGGCGGTGTGAAACCACCACTGATATACAGACATAGGACAATTTGTGTTTACTTTGACAAAATTAGTTGCGCACGCACCTCTGTCTATTTTAAGGCCTTCTGCTGTCGATGTGATCACAACTTCCCATTTTATCATTAAATCACGGCCTAACAAGTTTACAGGACAAAGGTCAGACATCAAAAATGAATGTTTTGCTGTTGCTGGGTTACGCTCGTTTGCCCAAGTGCATTTGATCGGAACAGAAAAAGATTCCGGTACCGTTTGTCCACTCGCACTTGTGGAAAAAACACTTCTGCCACTTAATTTGATTGAGAGCTCCTTTGTCTGAATCACACTGTGGGTTGCACCAGAGTCTACTAAAAAAGTGATCGGTTTACCCTCAATTTCACAAACAATAGTTGGCATTTTTCTGTAAGCTTCATTTTCATAAGCTAAGTAGGTCCCTGTGTTGGGCCTGTCACCGTCCTCTAACTCCCTAATTCTATCCTCAATTAAGCCAAGCAGTGAATCAGTGGCAAGCGCGTCTTCATTGCAGTTAGCAGTTAGTGTGTTGTGTGTAAGAGTGTGTGCATTACTCATCTGTATAGTTGCTTTCTCGGATCCCACGTCAACAAGACATCAATCTGAAGAAAATCTCTGCTGGTCCTCCGGTCTCGCACCCCGTCCACGTCCACTCCAGCGTCCCGCATCTCGGCGTGGCTGGGGACAGTCACGATTCCAATGTCCAATTTCACCACAGTTGAAACATTTGTCCTGGTCGTCATGGACACGATCGTTCTCGAAATGTCCGTTGCCACCTCTTCTCCGTCCTCTACCTCCACGACCTCCACGACGGAATTGTCTGCCCGTCATTTTGATCAATGTGAGATTGGCTTGATGTTGGGCCGTCTCCTGCGCGCCAGTTTTTACAGCGTTCTCCTCAGTGTTCTTTATTTCAGCATGCTTTGCGTGTCTGAGGATTTCTGGGATGTAAAGTCTTTCCATCTCTGTGTCATGCCATTGTCATTGTCCAGTGTAACTTTACTTAGATCATGCGTGACAGAGTGGATGAAGCCGCTGTGCTCTGGTCAGGTGCGGCCTCTCTGTGACTTGCTCCAGCCAGGAGGGGAGGGGCGGGGGCAGATGCGGAGGCTCCTGCTGCGGGGAAGAAGCAGCCAGGGGAGGGGCTGATGCAGACGCCTCTGGAGCGGTGAGAGGAGCAGCGGAGGGAGGGCTGCTGCTGCTGGTGCTGCTCCTTGTGCTGCTGCTGCTTCCGCTGCTGTCGGGTCTCGTTGATACAGGGGGGGGTGAGAGAGCGGGGTACAGCGGGTTCCAATCATCTCTGGAGTTCCTACGGTCGTATTGACGTGGGATCGGTGGTATGCTCGAAAAAAAAGCAGATGGAGAAGAATCAGTCGCAGATCCTACACATACTATAGAGTCAGACTGTTTCTGTTTGCTGTCCCTAAGCTTTGCCTCTGCCATCCATACATTCAACCATCGTTTGTTCTCATCCAGACAATTTAAATCTTTCACACGCACAGTTTTGCCTCGCTTTAACACAGTTTCTCTCTCTTCCAATTGCGATTTGATTTTGTCCAACTGGTTTATGCTGAAAGACCCAGTTTTGGGAAAACCTAATTCAGCCACCCACATTTCAACGCATGTCCTAAAATCATCCCCATGTTTCTTACTCATAAAAGTCATGCATGGAGAGCTCCAAACTGGTGACTCTGTGCCTTTTCTTCTAAGCCACATGGCTGTAATCTGAGACTCTAACTCAGATATACAAACAGAGACTCGAACTCTGCCCTTATCAGCAATCAGGACTTGAACCTTTGCACAAAACAGGACTCTAACCTGTTCTTACAACGAAGGACTCTAACCTCCGACTAAGAGTAAACTTAGATTTAGACCGGACTCTAACCGTCTTCACAACGGAGGACTCTAACCCCCGACTAAGAGTAAACTTAGATTTTCTGACAGGACTCCAACCTGTTTTCACAACGGAGGACTCTAACCTCCGACTAAGACTCGAACTTAGATTTTTTCCCAACAGCCTGGATTAGAATGAGCAGCACCGTCACCAGCTGGCAGCCAAACATGCACTGCACCCACAAGTGCCTCTCGGATTCACCACTGAAGCATAGAAAGTCAAATATTAAACAAGTTACCGTTTGTTTTCGTGTGAAAATCCCGAGAGGCGACGGTTGAAACTCAGCACGTCCGGTCAGGTATTTGAGCACTTTAAGTAGGCCACATGCATCAGGTGGCGAATGAAAGAACCATCATTACTATAATCTATTTATGCTGTTCAAATATATAGATATTTTTTCATAAAAAAGGGAATTTCTATTTTGCTAACCTGCATTGTTCAGTGGCATAAGTAGGGGGCCCAATGACAATGAAAGTGTACAGGGCCCAGAATTTGGTGCGTGAGTGAAGAGTATTGTTATGGGGTCCCGTGTATTTGGACCATACCCCAATACGTGCCTTGGTGGGAGGAGGGCTGCTGCCGCTCTGCTAGCTGCTAGCAATCCGCGCTGGTTCGGGTCTCGTTGATACGGGGGGGTGAAAAGAGCGGGGCGTACTGCGGGGGCCCAATCGTGTCTGGAGTCTCCTGCGTCCCATACCTGATGTGGGCACGATTTTGTCCCAACTGGTTAGACTGAAAGACCCACTTTTGGGAAGCCTAAAGTCATCCACCCACATTTCAACGCATGTTTTAAAATCATCACCATGTTTTCTTTCTCATCATAGTCATGCATGGTGAGTCCCAGACTGGTGACTCTGTGCTTTTCTTCTAAGCCACTGGCTGGAATCTGAGACCCTCAAACTCAGATATTACAAACAGAGACTCGAACTCTGCCCAGGAACTCGAACCCAGGATTTATCAGAATCAGGACTTGTTGCATAATTAAAATGTTGTATACTAATGATTTTGAAAATAGGCCCTCTGAAGAAGGTGCACGGGGAAAAGCCCCAAGGACAAAGGAATATGCACTCAGGAATCATAGAGATGACCAGCTTTCAAAACGGGACAAAATTATTAACTCCAGGAATAAACAAATGCTCTCTCCCACTCTGGACGAGGGCAAAAGTCCAACACAATCAGGCGCCCAGTGGTGGGGGGCATTGTTTGCTCAGGTGGAGAGGGAAGACCAAGACCGGTCCAGACCAGGGGCCAGACCAGTCCCAGACTGTGACGTCATCGGACCCTTTGATAGAAACTGCTGGGAGGAGATTGGCAGTCAGTCAGCCGAGGGCCAGGAGAGAGGGACATATATAGTTTTAGGAGCACTTTTTGTTGAACATTCTGTATCTGATTGTAAAGATAATTAAATGCAGATGTTAAACGTGAAGATCTCTTGTCTCGCTCTTGCATCGATTTTGGATACGTCAGTCAAAGGGAATTATTGACTTCATTTTGGTGAATCCCGACGTGATCGGGGCAGGAGCGGGACAGAGATGAGCTCAGTTATAGAGACTGGATTTGTGGGTTTGGAAAAATCTCTCTGCTCTTCAAAAAGGTCGCTTCTAAGGTAAGCGGATCACAGTTTTGGAAATCTGCACATTGTTTTAAATAGAAGAGAGAGAGATTTTGGCTCGACAGATTGCAGCGTGGCCAGGCGACCGCCGTGACGGGGCGTTCTATCGGACGCGATAGAACAATAGTCAGGTTTAGACGTTTTAACCTTGGGGGAAGCATGGGTCCCTCCAAAGAAAACAGAACAGATGATGAAAAGAGCCACAGGATTTATAAGTGCAAAAGAGGCACACCTTCGTGCAGAGAGGCACAAGGGAATTAGTGAAAAAATAGGAATAGAATTAGAGAGATAGGGATAGTTAGGGTCAGAAGTTATAGGATAATAAAAACTCCATATCCCCCGGGGGTGGGGAAAAGGGCACAATTAATTTAAACAGAAGAAAAGCCAAGTATTTAAAATGTGGATTCTGATAATAATGATCTGATTAATGAGGAAAAAGAGAGCCTCTTGGCTGTAGTATACGAGTTTCATGTGAAGAAATGACAAAAGATCAGTCTGGGAGTTTTTCTCTTGTATTCTGATGTAATGTTTCGATAGTTACAGAGAATCAAAAAAAAAAAAGATTCTGCTGGAACTCTCGATACATTAATCATGTAGCAAATGGTAATGTTTTCCATTACTGACGTATTTAAGGATAAAATGTAAAGTGTCGTTTGACGGGAGAAAAACTTTTACCACTGATTTAGAACCTTGTCACGAGAAAAACGATAAAAGTATTTGACTCCATGCTTCCTTTGTTCGGGAGGCCCCTCCCCTCCCTCGTTCTGTCCTCTCTCTCTCCCCTCTCTCTCTCTCTCTCTCTCTCTCTCGTGAAGAAAGAATTTTTTTGTAGAAAATTACATTTATACACACGATAATGTTACTGACATGGAGTCATAGGATCACAGAACTTTGAGTTAGATTATAAAGAGGCATTATTTTATTTTTTATCTCCAAGGCGTCTAGACAAGTTTTTTTTCCCTACATTTTGGTGATATAAAAGTTAGAATGATCTTAGAGAGCATTATACTTTTGGAAAAATAGGGCTTAGGATAGTAGTTGAATGCAGATTTGGTTTTCAGAATTTAATGTTTAAAATGTTAATAGTAATTATTTCATAGGTTTATTTTGAATTGTAATTAATCATTGGTTTGGTATGGTAATTAACACACTTGTTTGTGTTTCTTGTTTGTCTGTTTTTTCCGAGAAAACTTCTGTCTGTTTCATTTGGCCAAAAATTGTCCCTGCCACAAACCACAACCGAGCATCATCATCATCATCAGCGTCTCCCCCTCTCCCTGCGGGTCGCAGGGGGCAGCATCGGCTGCAGCAGCTAACAGGAACTCTCGAAGAAGACTCCTCCTGCCTGTGAGGAGGCAAAGAAAAGACCGCAGACTTTTTCACAAACTGAGTGTTGTCCCATCCACGAAACAGAAGGTGGCGGTAATGCGAAGAATAGGCCGCCAACCGCCGGAAAACCAAACAAGAAGAAGAAGGACACGACACATTTGGGTGCGTCAGATATGAAAGAAGAAGAAAGACATTATGAGGAAAAGTTATCGAAGAAGAAAGAAAGTGATTGTTGAAAGAAGAAGAAAGACATTGTGAGAAAGAGTTATCGGAAGAAGAAAGAAAGTGATTGTTGAAAGAAGAAGAAAAAAGACATGGAGACAAAGACATTGGACACTTGAGACAAAAGACATTGAAAGACGCCATGAGTAAAAGAAAGACATTAACGGACATTTGAGACGTGGCTGGCCTAAATGAGACACACAGAAGGTAAATATACAGACAGGCAACAAACGCACAGAGACATATTAAGACATATTTACACATTTAGCTAGGTCATTCGTTCATAACACCACATTTAGCTGCATGAAAGAATACAGGACAATCGTTAAAATTAATTAGACTCTTGCTTTAGCATGAGACACAAGGAGATTAGAACAGCAGTATATTTAAAGTAGAGGAGCTCTATTATTGAAACTAGTATTATTTAAAGTTATAGACGCGGAGAAGTTTAGAATTATTGATTTTAACTGCATGATCTTGGTAATACGGATATTTAAAGCAGTGTTTTCAACCTCTGAACCGTGGCTCGTTTCTCATTTAAGAACAATCACATGCACAGATGAAACTGGTGCTAGAAAGAGAACTGCAGCTTTTAATGGACGTTGCATTTAGTACAAAATGGTTTGTTCAGACAATTAAAGTTTGAAAAATGATTTAAAGCATTTCTGAATTTTGGCTAAAGGTGATATTGGATCATTTCTGATAACACATAGACGCAACACTGTTCATTGGTTGAAAACAAAGATGTAGGGACATTTTATGAAATCTTTTATGACATGTTTCTCTTCCAAATAGCTAAATTAGAAACAATTAGGACAATTATGTCTTTGATATAACTGTTGGCAGTTTATCTGAGACATGATTGGCGCAAGTACACACACATAAAACAATGGTCTTTTCTCCACATGAACGTGAAACAAAGGTGAAGTATTAAAGTTTGAAACTAATTTACATTTTTAAGGAATCCGAACTGGCTTTAAAAAAAAAAAGGGAAAAACATTTATTGCACGTGCATGAGTTTTTTTTTTAAGTAACGAGAGCTCATTAAAAATATAGGGGACACAGTTTGTGACAAGCCCGAGTAAAGACCACGTGGTTTAAACACTAAAGTTTGAAATGGATCCTTTTAGGAAAAATCTCTCAAAGCTTTGCATGTTCTGCAGGCTCTGAAAGTTGCAACTATAAAATAGCTCATGAGACAATTGTAATTGGACATGGAAAAATATAACAAAGTTAAAATTACAGGCCTCTTGTGTTGTCTATATGTTTGTGTATGTTATATGTTTGTGCGTCATGTCCAATACACTACGTTGACCTTAACAAACTGGACCAATACTAACGTCGGCCTGTGTGAGTGGGATGTGAGTGTGATGTGAAATGAGGAGTGGACGAGGAGTGCTGAACGGAGAATGGAATAACAAAAGTTTTCTGTAATGTTTTAATGTGATCATGGAATAATAATTTTTTGTCAACAGCATACGGTGTAAGTACTAGAGATTCAAAGATGACAAGCTTTATTGAACAGGTGTAAAAGTGAGAGTACTCTGGGATGAGTACTCTGAGAAAAGTACTCTGAGAAAGTACTCTGAGATGAATACCTTGCTGAAGGTACTGGGAGCCCCTCCCTCTGCTGTTTGTCCGGACAGGGATTCGGTCCAACCGCAGTGAGCGGTCATTGGGCGGAGGACAACTTTGGTTTGTAATTCACATTTAGGGGAGTATAAAATTAGAAACATACATATTGTTAAGTCTGTATTTGGCTACAGCCTCTGCCCTGATGCCACACACCGTCTGTCAATGCAGTTATGTTTTGCCCAATTAGATTGATTGACAGGCTGCACCATGCGAAGAGAGGGAAGTGGGCGTTTCTTGTGTTCTAATGTTTCTTTTTCAGATGAAAGATAAACTGCACCTGCTTCAGGGATAACACAGTAGTATGGATCATAAGGAAATGAGCCTCTACTTTGGCACCAAAGCCCACAATATGAATTGAGGACGATCCGGGAGGAACAACAGGATTGGAACAGTAATCTACACACACACAGATGCATGTTTTATACTTTGGACCACGACCAACAGAGGGGAGTATTGTATTGTCATAGGTGGTCATGGTCCTTAACCTTCTAAATCATTAGAAAGAAGTGTAAAACATATATTTACAAGAACAAATAAATAATAGAAAGGGCAGCCTAAAAAAGCAAAATGGGAAAATTATTAAGTAATTTTCGGAGTTGCCAAAATGAAATAAAATTCTATATTTGTCCCATAGGGGGTCATTCTAAATTTAGTGTTGTGCAAATTTAAAAGGAGAAATAATAGCGCTTATAACATCAAACAGATCTACTCTTTAAGATAATAGATCATACAATAATAGAATAGAATGAAATAGTCTGGAGCTATAATGTCATTGGATTCGAGGAGCTATAGGTTGAAAGGTCGCTAGGAAGAGGTGTCAGAATAAACAATAGTAATAATAGTTAGACTAGTGAATAATCAAAATAGTTCTATTGTGGAAATAAGTATCAATAAGGTCAAATTGTTCTAATAACTAAAGTAAAAAGGAATCAAATGGAGTCAGATTTTAGATGTTTTCTGTTTTCCACATCTGTAGGAACTGGTGCAGAGGTGTTTATAGAGAGTAGTATTAAAATGCAGACATAGAACGACAGGCTTTAACACAATTTTAAATCTAAAAATAGCTCAAATATAACATTGCTCTTGACGCAGCCTCTGAGCTGCTCCATTGGAGAACAGGTTAAATGTTATTGTTTATTACAAACAGCTGATGTATTTACACATATTAAGTTTGGGACAAGTCTTTAAACAGTTATAAGCAGCGGACAGAAGCCATGAATGTGCTTTTGTTTATTAAATAATTAAATGCATAGCCTTATAATCGTAGAGAACGTTTTAAAATAGTTAAAATCCCTTTCAGGCAACTTGATTTAGATGTATGTCTTTAATATTGGAGAACGACTGTGTTGTTTTTGGAATTGTCTGAAATACAATACATAGAATAGTGATTTGCAGAACAAGAACCAGCCAATGAAAAATCGTCTATTGCCAATGCAATTGTTACAATCAGAACTCAAAAATTGGGAATATGCTTTGGCTCAAACTACAACCAAGATTTGGAGTCACAATAGAGTGTAAAATAGATAGATGCTTTCAAAAAAAAAAAAAATAGAGATTATTTTTAGACAGGGCCAATATCAAACGGTAAAAAGACCATTTCCTTCATATTATGTCCAAAAGTAGTTACTTCAAAAGTAGATAAAGTTCATGAGTGTAGCCTAGATTAATGTAGCTTAGATTAATGAGATAGATTAGAACCAACAGAGATTCAAAAACATTTAAAAGCATTTTGGTTAATTTGAATATAGCACAAAAGTAGATATTTAGGTAGTTTTGAGAATTTTAAGAGCTGTCGATTTGTCAGCAACAGATTAGAGAATCAAAATACCGTTGTATAGGGACTGACCCCAGAGAAACCTGCTAAAATAGATTAGCTCCTGTAACGATAATACCAATTTGATTAATGATGAAGAATCAGAATGACACAGCGGTGGTCATCAAAGAGTTTTGTGAAGGAATGTTTCGAATGTGGTTTTGTGTTGTATTCTTTCTGTATTGGCTCTTCACAGATATCAAGCCTGAACTAAGCACAAGTATGGATGATAAACGACGATGTGGATTGTGACCTGATTTTTAATCAGGTCAAAAGAGGGAAACTGTTGCATAATTAAAATGTTGTATACTAATGATTTTGAAAATAGGCCCTCTGAAGAAGGTGCACGGGGAAAAGCCCCAAGGACAAAGGAATATGCACTCAGGAATCATAGAGATGACCAGCTTTCAAAACGGGACAAATTATTAACTCCAGGAATAAACAAATGCTCTCTCCCACTCTGGACGAGGGCAAAAGTCCAACACAATCAGGCGCCCAGTGGTGGGGGGCATTGTTTGCTCAGGTGGAGAGGGAAGACCAAGACCGGGTCCAGACCAGGGGCCAGACCAGTCCCAGACTGTGACGTCATCGGACCCTTTGATAGAAACTGCTGGGAGGAGATTGGCAGTCAGTCAGCCGAGGGCCAGGAGAGAGGGACATATATAGTTTTAGGAGCACTTTTTGTTGAACATTCTGTATCTGATTGTAAAGATAATTAAATGCAGATGTTAAACGTGAAGATCTCTTGTCTCGCTCTTGCATCGATTTTGGATACGTCAGTCAAAGGGAATTATTGACTTCAATATGTAATAATACAGTAAGATATCAACAGGTGCTTCCGGTTATGGCGGCTAGTTGAGAAGACGTGCCTGAGCTGCTCTGCCACTCTTTTTAGTAAAATCCTTACATTTGGCGACATTTCAGAGACGCCATTCATCCCCTTTGCATCTATAGCGTAACAGGAACACTCGATGCCGCTGAAGAAGACTACTCGGGGCCGAACGCAATCAAATTTGTCAACTTTTGCCACAGTGACGACCAAACCCAAGGCTAACGAAAAAGTAATGGAGGCGGAGGCTAGCACTGACATCGCTAGCATTGCTTCAACAACGAGCGCGGCTACTGCGGCTATGGGAAACCAGCCAGAGTCGGAGGCTACTTTGTTTATTTGTTTATTTGTTTATTTATTTGGATCCCCATTAGCTGTCTCCAAATGGACAGCTACTCTTCCTGGGGTCCGGTTCAAGCAATTACAATATTCACATCATGCAGTTAAATTGAAAAAAAAAAAACACTTCACATACAAAACCTCTCCTCAGTTATACGCACACATACTGTACATATAAAGAATTTAAATATACTGTATATGAAGTTATAGACATACACACACAAACAGACTTAAGCTTCCATCAGAAAATGTCTTTTCAATAGTCTTTTAAAAGAGAGCTTTGTTTCAGCCTGTTTAACAGCCGGTGGCAGTTTGTTCCATAAAGTCACAGCTCTAAATATGACCGACCTACGCACGGCTTCTGTTCTGGGTTTGGGGCGGGTCAAATGACCCTGAGCCGCTTGCCTAGTTGGATAGTTGTGCAGATCTCTCACATAATGTAAAAGGTTGTACAAATGAGTAGGTTTTTGACTATAGCATATGTTTGTGAAGAAAGTCATTAAATGACATTTGAGTCTATCTTCTACTCTGAGCCATGAGAGACGGTCATGATGCTCAGCTGAGCTCTGTCCCCACACGAGTGGGCAGCCCAGAGCCAGCCTGGCAGCCTTGTTCTGTGCTGTCTGCAGTTTCGTCATGTGTTTCTTTGCTGCACCTGACCACACCACAGAGCAGTAGTCCAGGTGAGACAAGGCCAATGACTGAACCACCAGAACTCTAGAAGCCGGTGTCATGAATGAGCAGCACCTTCTAATACATGCCATATTTCTACCCATTTTTTTCACAACAGTGTTAATGTGCTTATCCCAAGATAAACGTTCATCGAAAGTAACTCCAAGGAGTTTTACCTCCTGAACCTGCTCTATTTGCATGTCTTTTAATACAATGTTAAGTGGATCGGCACTATCTTGGTGTCGAGATCTAAACAACATACTCTTTGTTTTAGACACATTCAAAACCAGGTTGTTTTCGTGAATCCAGTCCAATAACAACTGCAGATCATCCTGTAGTGTATTTCTCAGCTCAGACATACTTGATGCTGCACAGTAAACAGTGGCGTCATCTGCATAGAGAGTTGCGCTGCACCTTTTAAGGCCGTACTGCATATCATTAATGAAAATTGAAAAAAGCAGTGGTCCCAAACAACTGCCTTGAGGTACACCACACTGCAGACTTTTAGGCGCAGAAAAGCTTCCATTAAAAAATACTGATTGTGATCTACAAGTTAAGTAACTATTCATCCATTTCAGTGGTGTAGCATCAAATCTATATGCAGATAATTTATCAAGTAGCAGTTTATGATCCACCAAATCAAAAGCTGCGCTGAAATCTAGGAATACTGCACCCACCATCAACTTCTTATCAATATAAGACAACCAATTATCTGTCATTTCTGTAAGTGCTGTACATGTCGAGTGATTTTCCCTGTATGCATGCTGAGATCCAAAATGTATCTCATTTATATTTAAATAATTAAAAATCTGTTTAAAAACAACTCTTTCCAACAATTTACTGAGTATCGGAAGAATGCTAATTGGTCTACTGTTAACAGCAGTTAGACTGACATTTCTATTTTTTGAGAGCGGAAGTATTTTGGCCGATTTCCACATTTGAGGAAAAATTCCCTGCTCTAAGCTTAGGTTGAAAATATGACAGACTGGAAAAGCTATTGTGTTTGCAGCAAGTTTAAGCAATCGACCATCCACCTCATCAATTCCTGATGGTTTGTTGACATCTAGCGTGAAAAGAGACTTTTCAACTTCTGCTGAACTTAACATATTAAATGTGAAATTACAATTTTTGTTTTTAATAATTACATCTTTGATTATTTTGGATGAAGTGCAAAAATACCCTGAATTTGTAGTGTCTTGTCTCAGATTGTCAATTTTATCACCATAATATGTACTAAAATGATTTGCAATATCCTTTCCTTTTGTCAGAAATCCACCGTCCACTTCTATAAATGATGGTAAATTGGTTTTGCTCCTACACATTAACTCGTTCAAGGTATTCCAAAGTTGTTTGCCATCATGTTTGTTATTCTCTATCTTATTTCTATAATATATTAGTTTCTTTTTTCTGTTTTGTTTAGTCACTTTATTCCTCTCAATACAATAGGTTTTCCACTTCTCAGATGTCTTTAGAACACACGCTTCATTTTTCAAGTTGTCTCTGTGTGCCATAGACTGCTTAAGCTCCTTGTCAATCCACGGGGCCTTATTTGCTCTAACTGTAAATTTTCTAAGCGGCCCATGTTTATCTGCCACTGAAAGAAATAAGTCATTGAATAATTTTACAGCCACATTCACATCTTTTGTGTTCAGCACTTGGTTCCAATCCATTTCCTTTAAATGTGTGACAAAATCTTCTTCACAAAAATTCTTGTAAGTTCTCTTCTGTAATACTCTTGGTCTACTTCTAGGTACCTTAGACTTCCTTACAAGAGCAATGATATTGTGATCTGTAAAGCCAACAGGAATGGAGTCTGCCTTCGAACAGCCCGAACTATTGTTTGTGAAGATATGGTCAATGCATGTTGAAGATGTTTGTCCCAGCTCATTACAAAAAATCCTTGTAGGCTGTTTAACTAGCTGTTTTAAATTACAGATACGTGTTGTATTTTTTAACTTTCTCTTTAGATGACATGAATTGGAGAGCCAGTCAATATTTACATCACCCAAGACATACATTTCATTGCCTAAGTCAGACATTTTAGCAAAAATGGAGCACAATTCATCAACATACAGTGCATTTGAGCTTGGAGGTCTATAGATACAGCCAATTAGAATAGGTCGACTATAAGGGATATGCACTTCCAAACATAAACATTCAATAGAAGGAACCATCAAGTCTGTCCTAACTTTGACAGGAATTTGGCTTTGTATGTAAATAGCCACTCCACCTCCAAAGAGGTGGAGTACTTTAGGGGGAATAATGGCAGCAATCACGGATATGAAGTCTGATCTCTATACAATGAAGACTGGGTTTGCTACAAAACTCGAAAATCTTCTTGCCGTAACAGAAAGTGTGAAGAAAGAATTAGCCGACTGCACCACGCGAGTCACTCAGGCAGAATCAAGAATATCCACGGCAGAAGACGACGTAAATACGCTTCAAAACAAAGTGACTTTCCTGGAGGAGAAGAATAAATCCTTGGAGGATAAGGTATTGGATTTAGAGGCAAGATCAAGGCGTTCAAACTTGAGGCTCGTGAATTTGCCGGAGAAGGCTGAGGGAAATGATGCCTGCACATTCCTGGAGAGCTGGATCCCGGAGGCACTGGACCTCGCGCCGCTCCGGGTGAAGCTAACAGTGGAGCGGGCACACAGGCTGGGACCAAGAAGAGACCATGCTGCCGCTGACTCTGCACCCAGAGCTCTTATAATGAAATTCTTGAATTATAGGGATAAAGAAACTGTGATGCGCGCAGCCAGGGCAAAACGGCAAATCCTCTACAAGGACCGACCCGTTCGGTTCTACCAAGACGTTCCGCCCGAGACACACAGGCTGATGAAGACCTTCGACGAGGCGCGGCGACAACTCCGTCAACTGGGGCTACGATACGGCATCATTCACCCTGCTCGTCTCATCGTGACCTACAATGACCGCTCACACATCTTTACCAGCGCTGGAGAAGCTTCTCTCTTCATACGAAAGATTAAATCTGACAGGCAAGAAGACTTATAGGTATGAGTAAAGCATTAAGACCAATGGGACTATAATTCTGACAATGGCAGGTTAGATAATTATTATTTTCATGCTATTTTTTTTTATTATTATTATTATTTTTTTTGATGGAGAGATATTAGTGGCAGAGCAGCTGCAATCTCTATTTTCGCTTTAGTAAACTAGTTATACTGCTCCTCACGTGGTGTGGAACAGATCTTTGCTTTCTGGAAGTTCATCATTCAAAGGGGGGTTTACCTGAACAGATGGACAGGGGGGGCATTTATTTGTTGTTCTGGGTTCATGTTCACCAAGTTTGGTTTGAGAATAATGGCAGTGGGGTTTTTTTTAACAATCTTTTAATAATTAAGTGGATTTAAACATTAAAATTACATCTTGGAACTGTAGAGGGCTGCAGAGATTAAAAAAGGTAAAGCAGGTGATGAACAGGATTAAAATACTCAAATCAAACATAGTTTTCTTACAAGAAACACATTTAAGGTCAGAAGATGAGTTAAAAGTGAGGAGGAGGTGGAAAGGAAATGTATATTCGGCTCCCTTTACATCTCAGGCAAGGGGTGTAATGATTATGGTTCATAGTTCTATTCTTTTACAGATTCACAAAATTATCAAAGACAAAGTAGGGCGATATTTAATTATCCAGGGAGCTATTCTTACCCAAAAAATAATACTAGTTAATGTATATGCTCCCAACACAGATGAACCCATTTTTTTTCAGAATTTATTCTTAATGATCTCCTCCTTGCCTGGGTTATGTATAATGGCGGGTGATTTTAACTGCACTTTAAACCCTAATATTGATAAGAGTTCAGGAGTGGATCAATCACATGTTAAAAGTAGAAAGGTAATTAAACATTTCATGAAAGAGTTTAATCTATTAGACATCTGGAGGGAATACAATCTAAATACAAAAACATTTTCTTGTTACTCTAGTACATATCAGTCCTATTCACGAATAGATTTTTTTCTGGTTTCAGCATTACTAAAATGTAAAGTAAAAAATGTCTCATATGACCCTATTCTATTGTCCGATCATGCACCTATTTCTCTGATTTATGAAGATACAAAATTAAGTAGTGACATTCCGAAATGGAGATTCAAAACAAAATGGTTATCAGATCCGGGCTTTGTTAACTTCCTAGATGACAAAATAAATTACTATTTTGAATTAAATACCACACAGACTTCAAAAAGTGTCAGATGGGAGGCGTTCAAGGCCTTTATCAGGGGGGAAATTATAAATATAACTAGCTCCAAAGCAAAGGAAACCTTTAAAAAGGTGAAATCATTAGAAACAAAAATAAAACGCTTGGAGGAGCAGTACTTTCAATCGGGCTGTCAAAAAACTCATCAGGAAATTATTCTCTTACGCACAAAATACAACGAATTATCAGCTTCCAAAGCTTTGTCAAGTTTACTTCGACTGAAACAGACCTTTTACGACCAGGGCGAAAAACCAGGCAAGGTATTGGCTTGGCGTATCAAAAAATTACAGAATGAGAGACTTATTACAACATTACTTAACAATGATAATGAAAGTATAGTTGATCCAGTTGAAATAAATGAGTCCTTCAAAACATATTATGCTAATCTTTATAGTTCAGAATATGAACTGGATACAAATTCACTAGAATGTATTTACTTATTCAATAACATAACAATCCCAAAAATTACAGAAGAAATTAAGAAGGAATTGGACAAAGACATAACCCTAAATGAAATATCCATAGCCATTGAGAGCATTAAAGGTGGGAAGACCCCTGGTCCTGACGGGATACCTGTAGAAATTTATAAATTATTCAAAATCAAATTGATTCAACCATTACTAGATATGTACCAAGAGTCATTTCACAGTGGAATCCTACCCACTACCTTGAGAGGGGCTCTAATAACATTGTTACCAAAACCAGGTAAATTAAATAATAGATGTGAAAACCTTAGACCCATTAGTCTCTTAAATGTAGACTTAAAAATTTTGAGTAAAATATTTGCCAAGAGATTAGAGAGAATAATTCCAAGTATTATACATAATGATCAAAATGGCTTTGTACAAAATAGACAAGGGTTCCATAATGTCAGGAGACTTTTGAATATAATTCATTTTGAAAAAGGATCAGTGGACACAGCAATTTTGTCGTTAGATGCTGAAAAAGCATTTGACAGGGTCGAATGGTCTTATCTGTTTGAAATTCTTTCACGTTTTGGTTTTGGGGATAACTTTAATAAATGGATTAAATTACTTTATACACAACCATATGCTGAAATAATGACTAATCGGAACATTTCCAAACAAATTGATATACGCCGGGGCTGTAGGCAAGGAGATCCATTATCGCCTCTGCTGTTTCTTTTAGCTATAGAACCCCTGGCAATAGCTGTTAGATCAAATATTAATATCTCAGGAATCACGATAGGACAACAGGAACACCGTCTGGCTCTTTTTGCAGACGATGTGATCTTATTTCTTAAAAAAGTTGACACATCCATTCCTGAACTGCTAAAACTGATAAACATCTTTGGTAAAGTTTCTGGGTACAAATTGAACAAGTCCAAATCGGCTATAATGTTTTTAAATGCTGCCGACCATGCAAGCCCTCCCTTAATAGCAAACCAATTTAAAATTGTTGACTGTTTTACATATTTGGGTATTCGTATTGTCCCTCAACTCAAAAATATTATAGCTTGTAATTATGAACCACTACTACAAGAAATTACAGAATTGCTAGACAGGTGGAAAAGTATACCCATGTCTCTTATAGGTAAAATAAATGTTCTTAAAATGAATGTAATGCCTAAACTCCTGTATATTTTTCAAAACCTTCCACTCCCTCCTCCGACCAACCTATTCACTCAGCTTAAAACACTCTTTATTCGTTTTTTATGGAATAACAGACGTCCCAGGACACGCTTGTCTTTACTCTACTTGCCGTTTGAAAGAGGAGGGCTTAAATGTCCTAACCCAACGTTTTACTTCTGGGCCACACAACTACGAACATTGTTGTTTTATTTCACAGATAATGATTCTCCTGTCTGGAAAAAAATGGAGGAGACAGAACTTGATTTGCCCCTTCCTCTTTATATGTACTCTGCAAAGTTATCACTCCTGAAAAAGAAAACAAAAAGTCCTATTGTGAAGAATATGATTGCAGTGTGGTGTAAAGTTAAAAAACATTTGGATGATTTGTCCTCTCTCTCGGTTTTCAGCCCGATATGGGGCAACCATGCTTTCTCTCCTGGAAAGGCAGATGGGGGATTCAAGTCCTGGGCCAAAAAGGGGCTGGAAAAAATTGGGGATCTTTACAATGAACAAAAGGTATTGATGAAGTTTCAAGAATTGGTTAATACATTTAACATTCCTCAAAATCATTTCTTCAAATATCTGCAGTTAAGAAACTTCATAAGAGCACAACAATATCAACAATTATCTATCCCTGCATTGTCTACCATAGAAAAAATGATGAACATGGATAGCATGGCAAAGGGACTAATCTCTAAGTTCTATAAATCTCTGATGGATGGTAGTACTGAAACATCTGTTAAAAGGCTGGAGGCTTGGAGAGAGGACTTCGGTGTTGATGTTTCAATAGAAGAATGGCAGGAAGCATGTAGACATGCACAGTCTAAAACAACCAATACACGTCTAAAACTACTGCAGTACAATTGGTTGATGAGAACATATATAACACCAGAAAAATTAAACAAATATAATTGTGCCATTCCAGACACATGCACTAAATGCAAAGTGGAAAAGGGTACTCTCTTCCATTGTCTTTGGCAATGTCCAGAAATACAAAAGTTTTGGCAGGAAGTTGCGGGTCAGGTTCAAAATATTCTGAGTGTCCAAATTACATTTGCACCGAAATTTGTTATTTTAGGATCATATGCAGAAGCACGACTCAGAGAGAGTCACAAGGCCTTCATAAATGTTGCTATATTGTTAGCAAAGAGATTGATAGCACTCTGTTGGAAAGACATTAAAAGGCCAAATATAGGACGATGGCTTTCTGAATTATCTACAACACTCCCTTTGGAAAAGATCACATATACAATCAAACATAAACAAGATCAATTCGGCAAAATCTGGGACCCATTCATCAAGTATATTGCAACAACGGATTTAACAAATATGATGGAAGAGACTGAACACAATTAAATTGTTTTTTTTGTTGTTTTTTTTTTTTACTCTGCTGCCCTAAAATACTCTGCTACACCAAAATGCTAGACTATTTTTAATTAAATTTGAATAGATCCCCAAGTGATAATGTATAAAAACCATATTCCTGATTAATGTATGTAATTGATTTTGTTTTATTGTTTGTGTTTGTATTTGTTTTTTTGAAAATCAAAATTCAATAAAAAATATTGTTGGCAAAAAAAAAGATATCAACAGGTAAAGTGACGGTGAAAGGCAGAATTATCAGATATGAAATAATACAGTAGTACTGATAACAGTAAATATCAGATATGTAGTACTGTAGTAGTACTGATAACAGGTAAAGTGACTAGTGACAAAGTTACTAGTGAATTATCAGAAACACTTGTGCAGTCTCAGCAGCTCATGTTCAACTTACTGAATTGATCCGATTTAAGATCCTTTAAGACTGTCGGAAAAATAAGCAGCTGGCTGTGTGAAATCAACATAAATAAATCTAGAACTACTCTTCAAAATCACCATCATCTGACGCAACCTGAGCAACGAATATCTCTTCGTTTTCCTTTTTGTTATTACAGGTCACACATTTGCAGAGGTCTGTACAGCATAGCATGGCTCTGAGACAGGAGCTGTGCCCAACTCCACGGTCAACCTCTTCACAGAATGTATAGCTGCGGCTGTATTGCTGCTTGATCGACTTACTGTAGGCCTGTAATGACATTAAAAGATACATATTGTGTGTTCATTAGCAACAATAAGATTTGTCTTTACACCATTGTTGCATTCACTCTTGATGTCAACAATATCCCGACTTCTTTGATACACAACGATTCGATCATGATTTCAAAATGAGTACTGCTAAGTGGAAATGTAGACTATATTTGTGTGCTACAAATCTGATGTCCTCACACAAACGCTCCAGTTGGATGACAGTACTTCATTAAATGGCTATGAATTCCTTTCAATAATTTGAGCCTATCCACATCACATTTTGATTTGAACTTATTTACCTTTCCGTATATTTCTCCTCCTTGCTGAGGAATCTTGTGTACTCCCGATAACAGGACTGATATTTCACCTCCATGGCTACACAATCTTTGTCCCGGATGTGATGGAGAATGTGCTCATCACTTTTGGCCTCAGCTGCTTCACAGAGTAGATCTGTAAATGACAAACAAGTTAAAATGTTATGAATTATTTCATCCCATCATAAGTAGCAACTAAACAGAGAGGACTAAGTCAATAAAGACATTACATGGATCTACAGTACAATGTTTAAGTATGCCTACTATATAATGATGCTAGCATGCAGTCATCACAGCTATGCAATTATAGTATGGATAATTACTCTGCCTAAATAAATGACCTGCCAGCAATGCAATGTTTCAGTGGTCGCAGAATTACTATTGCAACAACACATCATCAGTCGGTAAAACTAACCTGTCTCATGACGGTCTAAACCCAGCTCACGTTCCCTGTTAGTGGGTGAACAATCCAACGCTTGGTGAATTCTGCTTCACAGTGATAGGAGGAGCCGACATCGAAGCCGACTTTCATAAAAGGCCTGCTTGTATTGAATATGTAATTTTCATTTCATTTATTCATTTATTTCAAGCCTGCAGGTGTATCAGACAGGAAAACATAAATACAAAGTCTGCTTGGTTTGAAAGGGGGATGATATTTTATATATAAATATTGATTTATATTTGCATCTTTCTTTTTAATGTACTGTGATTATGATTTTAATGCTATCTTATTTTGTCCAGCACTTTGAGTTGCCTTGTGTATGAATTGTGCTATACACATAAACTTGCCTTGCCATGATAGAAGCTTCCGCATATATACAACCACCCGCTCAAACACTCCACTCACAGACATTTCATTTTCACAAATGATTACAACACAAGGCATTGAACATTCAACACAAACACACACACACACACACACACACACACACACACACACACACACACACACACACACACACACACACACACACAGGCCCAATACTCACCAACTCCACACCCCTCTCCTACTATCACAATTACATCATGATGTCATGTTCTCTCATCCTTTTCTATCACATAACTTTTGAAATATCTTTTGACCTGTGTCAAACTTAAACAGGGTTAAACTAGTCATCATAGTTAGTTGTAATTAGAGTAGCAAGTAGGTATATCAATCTTGGACTTAGCTGTACTGTTATTTATGTAGTTGGGTTGTAGGTAGGCCACTCCAAACCTTGTATATCACAAGAATGCCAAACAGAGTCAATCGAAACTTAGTGCAATATGTTTTGAAAACATGAACATCATAGGCTTACCTACACTTTCAGTTTCTGCCTGGATGAGTTTGTCTTGCACCCTCTTGCCCTGACGAGTCATTTGCAAATCAAACAGATGAGGGGCAACACGTGTGTGGATTTCCCAAGCAAGATCGCAAAAAAACTCAACAGTCAGATCAAAGGAACTTAATTCATATTCCCTGTACAAATGCTTCCAGTTCTGCTGAAACCATACTGAATCTTGCTGTTTTTAATGTCAGATCCCTTGGCAACAAATCATTTTTAATTAACGATTTTATCTCCTCTCATAACCTCGATTTTATGTTTTTAACTGAAACATGGCTTGATAAAAACACTGGTAATGCTGTTCTACTAGAAACAGCCCCTCCCACCTACACATTTGAATATGAAGCACGAGAGAATAAAAAAGGTGGAGGCGTGTGTGCTCTATTTAGGGACAGCATGGTTACCCACAGACTGACATTTGGGAACTTTGCCTCCTTTGAATATGTGTCGTTCAAAGTTGAGATGAATAAATCCCCATCCATACTCGTCGTCATTATCTACAGTACAAGCCTCCCCAACACGGTCAACATTTTATTGAGGATTTTACAGAATTTTTATCAGTTGTATGTATTGATTTTGATTCACAGATAATTACTGGTGATTTTAATGTTCATGTGGATATGGCTGAAAACAAAGATACAAAAGAGCTCAGCTCTGTTCTTGAAACCTTTGGTCTGGCCCAGCACGTGCGAGCCCCAACGCACAATAGAGGCCACACACTCGACCTTCTAATAACGAAGGGAGTTAACATCACAAATGTTAAAGTGGTCGATATTGCTTTGTCCGATCATTACTGTGTCTTTTTTAACCTGTCAGTCATTCCTAAACCACCCACTCAACCTACAGTTCTGAGGCGAAGACACATAGTGGATGGAACAGACGCTCTTTTTATGGAAAGAATCAAGTTCGAAATTGGCCCATGCTCTACTGTAGATGACTTATTAAACACTGTAACTCATGCCATTTCAAATGTAATGAATGCCATCGCCCCCATAAAAACCAAGAAAACTAAAAGTGTACAAAAAGCACCCTGGAGGTATGATGACCTTGTCAGAGAAAAGAAGAGAGAGTGCCGCAGGGCAGAGCGGAAATGGCGCAAGTTTAAACTCCATGTCCATTACGAAATGTTTAAATTAAAGCAGCATGAGTACAACAGTATTTTAAGTACTACAAGAGAGCGGTATTTCACCCAGACCATTGAAAACTCTAGAAATAACTCCCATGCCCTTTTTGCAACCGTGAACAGATTAACACACCCCCCATCACAGTTGCCTCTTGAGTTTATTTCCACATTTAAGTGCAATGAGTTTGCTGTATTTTTCAATGAAAAGGTTCAATCCATTAAAAGAGCGATAAATCCCACATCACAAATTTCTACACAAACAACTGAAGTTTCTGAGCTGTCCTTTTTTTCACCTGTCACTGAAAAATTGGTCAAAGAAATTGTTTTAAAATTGAAATCGTGCACTTGCTGCCTTGACGTGTTGCCCACTAGATTTTTAAAACTTGTTCTTAACAGTTTGTTGCCTTCACTCACTGCAATAGTGAACGCATCTCTTCAGTCAGGAACCTTCCCTGGTCCTCTGAAAACTGCAGTGATCAGGCCTCTCTTAAAGAAGAGCAGTCTTGATCCTTCAGTGCTCAGCCATTACAGACCCATTTCAAATTTGCCTTTCTTAGGGAAGGTGTTAGAAAAGGCCGTTTACCTGCAGCTAAACAATTTCCTGCTGCTGAATAATGTTTTTGACCTGTTTCAATCAGGTTTCAGGCCCCACCACAGCACAGAGACTGCCCTGATAAAAGTTTCCAACGACATCCGCGTCAACAGTGACTTAGGCAAAGCCACAGTGTTGGTCCTGTTGGATCTCAGTGCAGCCTTTGACACTGTTGATCACGAGATCCTCCTGCAGAGACTTGAGGGATGGGTTGGCATTACTGGCACTGCCTTAAGTTGGTGCAAGTCGTACTTAGAGGACAGACAGTACTTTGTTGAGATTGGGGACTGTGTCTCAGACCAGGTGGCCTTAACAAGTGGAGTGCCCCAAGGTTCAATTCTGGGCCCCCTTCTTTTTAATATTTATATGTTGCCACTAGGTCAATTGATTCGAGGCCAAAATGTATCCTATCACAATTATGCAGATGATACGCAGATTTATGTCTCACTGGCTGCGGGTGAACTTGGGCCAATTGAGTCACTCTGTCACTGCATCAAACAGATTGACTCATGGATGCAAAATAACTTTCTTCAGTTAAATTCAAACAAAACTGAAGTTATTGTGTTTGGCCCACAGAAACTCAGAGAAAGTGTGTGCAGCCTTCTCCAATCCTTTTCTCCATCCATCCATCCATCCATTTTCTTCCGCTTTATCCGTTGCCGGGTCGCGGGGGCAGCAGTCTAAGCAGAGACGCCCAGACTTCCCTATCCACACACACTTCCTCCAGCTCGTCCGGGGGGACCCCAAGGCGTTCCCAGGCCAACTGAGAGACATAGTCCCTCCAGCGTGTCCTAGGTCTTTTCTCTGTCTCCAAATTACAAAAATCAGGTTAGAAATCTAGGAGTAATCATGGACTCGGACCTCAATTTCAATAGTCACATTAAATCTGTAACTTCAGCGGCTTTCTACCATCTAAAGAACATTTCTAGAATTAGGGGCATAATGTCTAAGGCAGACTTAGAGATTGTCATTCATGCCTTTGTTTCTAGTAGGTTAGACTACTGCAACGGCCTTCTCTCTGGTCTGTCCAAAGGAGCTGTAAAGCAGCTACAGTATATTCAAAATGCTGCAGCTCGAGTCCTGACAGGAACCAGGAAGTACGACCACATTAGTCCAGTCCTCAGGTCTCTGCACTGGCTTCCTGTGGCTCAGAGAATAGATTTTAAATCAGCTCTCCTTGTATATAAGTCTCTCTGTGGTCTCGCACCAAAATACATATGCAACATGCTGGTACCGTACGAGCCCGCTCGAACTCTGAGGAGCGCGGGGACTGGCCTCCTGTTGGTGCCCAGAGTCGGGACTAGACATGGGGAGGCAGCGTTCCAGACCTATGCACCTAGAATCTGGAACAGTCTTCCCGAAGGTGTGAGACAGGCTCCTTCTTTAGCTATGTTCAAGTCCAGGCTGAAAACGGTTCTTTTCAGCCGTGCCTACGACTGATCATCAAGAAATCATATCATTAATTTAATTTTGATGTATATATTTATTCATTTTCTTAAACTGTCTTTTGTATTTGTTTTTACAGTCTGTTTTTAAATTGTTTATAAATTGCTTTTAAATGTTGCCGATGTGAAGCACTTTGGGTTGCATTCTGTATGAACTGTGCTATAGAAATAAACATTGATTGATTGATTGATTGATTCTGCGAGTCATGGGCATGGATCTATTATAATAACTGGATAGGGTATTACTAGCTTGTAGCTGAATAACTCATGTGCTCGGGGGATTCTCGCGGTACTGCAGACTGAACCAGACTAAATTCACGTGGGCTACCAAAAGATTTTCCCCATAGAACTCAATGCATATTAAAACAGCGCGACCTCAGCTGACAGAGAACCTACAGCTTTAATAAAGGTTGCATTTTGTGGGGATTTTAGTGTCCCTTGTCATCCTGAACTTTTTTTCTTTAAATCCACACTTTAGTGCCACAAACTCTGCTCCTCTGGCTCTGGCTCTAACTCCCGCTCTGATGAACTGCTCTGATTGGTCAGAGCGCGGCCGAGCCCCTCTGTGCACGTGCGTGAGACCTGGTGTGAGACCCACACACGCGTGTTTGGCCCAACGTATTATGGGAGATCATCCACTGCGCAGAACCGGGAGGACCAGACGATGCCCAAATACAGGCGAGTTTCCCATAGATCTTTGCGAGTTTCAGGCGACTTCCGCTAATCTTTCAGCCCCCATGCCATCACAAAGCGCCACTGAGCACAACCATTCATTTGAATAGGGCGCCATCTTGGATCGCCGGGGCTTGGTCATGGGAGAGATTGTAGATTGTGGGAGGCACACACGAACTATTTCGGACTCCCGACTCCCTACGCTCGTCTCGTCCCAATCACGGGCGCATCGTCTGAAGTTGTCCCACCCAGCTTCCGTCAGTTTTTCACAGAGTTTTGCTGTGGCTGGTTCTATGCGCATGATGCATTTCAAAAGCGGCCAAGCGTACATTTATAATAATAATAATAATGCATCGGTTTTATATAGCGCTTTTCTGGACACTCAAAGACGCTTCACATGTGTCATTATTCATTCACTCCATACACGGTGGTGATAAACTACTGCTGTAGCCACAGCTGCCCTGGGGCACACTGACAGAAGCGAGGCAACCAGTATGCGCCATCGGCCCCTCCGACCACCACCAACCATTCACACACACACCAGACTCATTCTAGGCAATGGGGGTGAAGTGTCTTGCCTAAGGACACAACGGCAGTTTGGCACTTTACAGCCGCAACCGCCCCACTGTGGCTGGTGTTCCCAGAGGTTAAGTGTCTTGCCAAGGACACAACGATAGTAGTCAGTGGGAGTTGATGGTGAAGGTCTTGAGCGGGGCTTGAACCCACGACCTTCTGGCTCAAAGGCCAACGCTCTACCAACTGAGCTACTGCCGCCCATTTCTGCCTCAGACGACGGTGGTGATCCACAACAAGCCTCGCACGCCATGTTTGTTGACATAAGTGATTTTCCCGGAAATGCTCGATAATACGCGTCTCCTATTGGCTGAGCAGTGACGGTTTACAACCTTTTTCGTCTCCTTATACGAGAAACAATATACAATAATATACAATAACTGCTGGAATTCGAATAGAGAACCTTTGGTTATGTTCTGTATGTTAGACAAGCTATCGCATGATCCGCTCAGATTTTCATGCCCCGAGCTTGGAACGAAACAACGCAATTTCTGCCTCAGCAGACGGCCTATAGCAGACACCACTGGAGACAGCGAACAACAGCACGGTGATTCAGACGGCGTTTGAGGCGTCGCGGCGAAATGAAAAGATATATTTAGATTAGGGATGTCCAAGTTATCGCGTTAACGCATGATAATTAATTTTTTTCATTAATCGGGTTAAAATAATTAACGCTTTTAACGCATGTGCCAAATGACTGGCACCCCGCGTGCGTATGACCGGGGGGCAATTGCTGTGAATGGGTCTGCAGCGTTCTGGGGCAGCTGCGGAAGCTTTGGACAGCGGTTCCCGCGTCCTGCATCTGTGAGCGGCTTTCGTGAGCGGCTTTCAACAGCACGGGAGCACGCAGCCGTACATGGCCATGTACCCAAGGCCTTATACACGCACAGGACCATGTACCCAAGGCCTTACACACGCACAGGACCATGTACCCAAGGCCTTATACACGCACAGGACCACTGTGTGCACTGATCACGCACAGGACGCACAATAAAAACAGCGCTGCAAGAAACAGTCCGTCTCCCCTTAGTCTTCTCCCGAAGCGAAAAAAAGAAGCTAAATTAAAGCTGGGGTACCTAACTTTTTCTTTGCACTACCATTTCATGTTGTTTTTGCCCAAAGTGAAATGTTGTGAGCAAATCAAACAGATTTAATGACAGCCACTGGCTGACATGCATTTCAGACTTTTTTCAAATGTCCCATTCTCATCCCTGTAACAAAGAATAGTTTGTAGAACCACAATAATGAAGAGGATCCACAGCCTTTAGGAGACAGAGAAGAAGAAAGAGGAGGCTTTACCAGATGCGGAATATGTTGAGCTGAAAAAATAGTGTCTACTACAGAAAAACAGAATGTTAATATTGTTAATGCCATTTTATGTGGATTTATTGTTAAAATAAACAAATACAGTACATATGTAAACTATGTTGTCATTTATCTTTCCATTCAAACAAACGTTTACAGAAATAAATGGCATAATTTTGCCGATAGTTTGAAATGTGATTAATTACGATTAATTAATTTTTGAGCTGTAATTAACTCAATTAAAAAATGTTATCGTTTGACAGCCCTAAATTAGACATATCAGCTTCACCTCGAAGCACTGAGGATTCATCACACTCAAAAACAAGCCTTGAAAAGTTTTTAAAAACTGAAGCGGGACTATAAAAAACTCACACAACAACCACAACAACCGGAGCGGTCACAAATGTAAAATAAACGAATGGGTTTTGTGCATGGATCTATAATAATAACGGGTTTGGCGTAATGAGTTTTGCTTTTGCAGCGATCGAAACTCATGACGTCGCCGAGTGGTCCTGCTCTGCAGTGGAGACACGGACACTGAGAAGACAGAGGGAGAGGAAGGTTCCTGTAAAAGTTCCACCCCACTCCTTTTACCAGGAACTCCTGCGGTGAACGCGGCTATTTACTTTAAGCTACCGCGGGCCAGCAATGAAGATTCTGAAGGCCTAGGCCCTAGAGGCAGATTTTGGGGCATAGCAATACATGATGCTGAGTAATGATTGGTTGAAAACTCTTTTAGTCGCCAGACCTCCCAAACGTCAACCTGGAGTTGGAAGCTGCTCAACCAACGTGGTGGCAGGATCCGCCACTGCTAGCAAGTATTAACGTAAAGGCAGAAATGTAGCTTTCTGTTCTTTAAAAGTATTGTGAGATTTCATAACACTTTGAAGCAACTTTTGTTAAAGTTAAACTCATCATTCTATCAATGTGCAGAAGCCAGTACTTTTCCCTTGTTTTGTCTATCTGAAGGCCAAGCTACATGGCACCGTGGCAGCTGCTGATTGGAGGTCTCCATGCCTCCGCTCTGTATAATACACTTGCATTCTGTTGTATCTGTGATCGTGTGCTTTGTTCGTGCTGTCTCTACCATCGACAATAAAACATGTCTTCTGTCGGAATGTAAGACACGATCCCAGACTTGGCTCATCTTCTTCAGTATCTTACAGATATGAGTAGGTGTTGGTGAGAAAACGGGTTTCAAACCGAGGACCGAAGTTCAAGACCTATAGACCAGACACAGACCTGGTCTTGCCGCCACTTATGGGGCCAAAGATGGCATCTCCAGATACGCCACGCTACGTTTGTGGAACTAATTGTGGTTAGTTTTCTTTATATCCACATGTGGATATAAAGAAAACCAAAGGATTTAAGAAGGAAAAAAGTTCAGGATGACAAGGGACATTAAAATCCCCACCAAATCCGACATTTATGAAAGCTGTAGCTCAGACTGCCACCCCCTGACCCAGAAATGGATTAAGGGCAAGAAAATGGATGGATGGGCATTATCTGGTCCTCCCGGTTCTGCAGAGTGGACGAGCTCCTATGCGTTGCAGCAAATAAGCGTGTTGCATTAAAATGTGGAGTTATAGAAGACCAAAGGATTTAAAAGACAAAAAGTTCTGGATGACAAGGGACATTAAAATCCCCACAAAATCCGACCTTCATGAAAGCTGCAGGTTTTCTGTCAGCTGAGGTCGAGCTGCTTTAGTTTACATTGAGTTCTGAGGGGAAAATGTCTAGGTAGCCCGGTTGAATTTAGTCTGCAGTACCACAGCGCCCCCTGTGCCCATTGGTGGGACAGCTATAAGCTAGTAATACCCTATCCAGTTATTATTATAGATCCATGCACAGGATTCTCCCGGATGAGGCAAGGCAAGGCAAGTTTATTTATATAGCACAATTAATCACAGAACATTAAAAAGAAAGATAAAAATATAAAATCCCTCAGTTGTATGCACAGCTAAACAGAACTGTCTTTAACCTGGTTTTAAACATTGTCAGAGAGGAGGCCTGTCTCACATCTTCAGGAAGACTGTTCCAGGTTTTAGCAGCATGAATCTGAAAAGCAGCCTCAGAGCAGGAGGAAGTGGATGGAGAGGGAACTCTGGACTTAACATTTTTCTTGTGGTTTAAAAGTCACGTATTTTCATGATTGAGGCCCGGTGGATAACCAATCAAACACCCGTGTGCTGGTCCCGTGACCGGAAGCGACACGTGACCTGAATAAATTGCACCAAGCGGAAGTGTTTGGGCGCCATTTGGAGCAGCGGCTGTCGGGGGAGGCGCAGAGAAGCTCTGCTGACAAACCGGCGTGTACCCCCGCCTCGGCTGGATGGAGCCCCCCGTCAAGCTGCCCCACAACACGTAAGGGCTGCCTGCTTTTACCCGTCCCTGGGGACTGCTTCCCCCGCAGAGAAACAGCCAGGAGCGACCGTTGCTAGCCTCCGCTGTTGGCTTTGGATGTGTTAGCTAGCATTTTTTCCCGTTTGCTGCTGGCGATTGGATGCTCCGTTTACAAGTGTTTATAGTCTGCAAGAAGCTATTACAGTGGGTAAATGACCACAGATGTTTATAATCTACAGCTGGATTTGAGCTGTGCACGGGGCTTGTTTGCTCATTCATTTCACTGGCGCCGTGACAGCTGTCAAACAAGACCATTGGCGTTAACCTGATTTGTGCTGCTCCATAGAAATGTATTTTAATCCTATTGTGTGTAGCATATTGCGCTTCACACTGATCTAACCCGCAATGCACAGACCCGTTTGTGTGTATATTCAACAATAAATGAATGAACACTGATTTCCGGAGTACTTTGTCCATTTTAGTTGTCGGGAGATTATTTTAAATGTATTGGACAACTGCAATCAAATAGTTCTTTACAAATCAGATCTGCGCTTTTGAAGACAACTACGTCAGGAAGCAAATTGTGAGTGTTTTAATTTTCCCCCAACTCATACCGTGTAACCGCTGTACATAGTGGGATTCCCTGCAGCAGACTCTGACATAAAGACCACATACATGATAACACAGCATTACTCTCTGTAGACAGTTGTTTACATACGGGAGGGTGGAGACTTGACCCACGCGCTGCACAGACTGCCTCATTCATTCACTATTACGTAATAAGTAGTATTGTGGTCATCATCCCTTCATAACTGCACGACAGAACAGAGTGCAACTCTGCGGTGTTTATGGGGAATATTGGTCTTTTTCTTAAAGCAGAAGTTGCGCAACATCACTGTGACTTAAATATACCCTTAGCAATACTTTGTCTCTTACTATTTAGAGAAAATGAGGTTACAATTGATTTTTAATCTTTCATTAGAAATGCTAGATGTATTTAATGCTTAATTTATCTGTGGTCACATTCATTCAACATGTGAATTCAACATTCATTCACATTCATGAAACGATGTAAATATGAAAATGTAATTGGGGTAAGCTCCCACAAGTATTTTACTTCGGCTTACTCCCTTTGAGCTGTGTCTACTTTTTCTTGAAATGTTTTCCTATTGGATTGTTTTTTGTTTTGTATGACCTGCTCAAATAAATTGATTGATTCACTCCATACACGGTGGTGATAAACTACTGCTGTAACTACAGCTGACACGACCAACAATACGCACACACACCCACCAGACTCACTCTGATGTGGATGAAGTGTCTTGCCTAAATACACAACAGGCACAGTGGCACCTGATGTTCCCAGAGGTCTCTCATCACAGTACTAACCAGGCTCTGTCCTGCTTAGCACCAGAGGTCTGACATGATCTATATTTTATCTGCAGGTAGTGCCACTCAAATTAAAGGGTCAATAATAGACATTGTGCATCTCACTTTTTAGCATTGTATTCTTCTAAGCAAGTAATCAAGTTTCAGCCCTGAGAGCATTGTGCCTTTGTCCTGTCTAAAAAAAAAAGTAAAATCACAGATCTATCAGTTTTTAATCTTCTGTACGGCGTGTACATAGTGTTGCGTCTCTACAGTTCTGTGTTCTTTGGGATTCTTGTATCACAGGTAGTAATACTAATATTATTGTTTTACTAAATGTTCATAATGGTAAAATGCTGCTATTTGAAACACAAATCTTGTGTCAATCACACTGTCAGAGAAATCAAAACGGAATAATAGCATTTGTTGTGGAAATAAAATGATTGAATAAAAAATAAATTTCTCCCTTTCTCCCCCTTTTTCTATACCTTTACTGCCAGTTCTACTACTCTACACAATCCGTATTACTTGCCCAGCTTCTCAATACAAACCTCTCCCAAAAATAGGAAGTCATCTCACATTAGTCCAGTTCTCAGGTCTCTGCACTGGCTTCAGTGCCTCAAATAATAGATCTTAAAGTGATTGCAGTTTGTCAAAAAGAAAGACAGAGAGGTACTTGATTTGAAAAAAACGACACAAGCTCCCTCCCCCTTCCTTTCTGATTGGTCTACACCTACATTTCCGTAACACATTTAAATGTTAATCAGAGAACACATTATATATATACATTATTAATACACATGCACAGAGGTTTTCAGAATTATTTGTTAACGTTTTCATGAAAAAAAAATGTTTTAATGCACAAAAAAAACGATCGCGGCAAACCCGAAAGTAGCTATTATTATTAATTGCACATTATAGGACACATCTGCAGAGGATCTGATTATGGATATAAGTTCAGGATATAAATGATTATGGATATAGGTTCAGTATATAAATTGGTAACTCAGCGGGGATGTTCAGAATTCTTTGTTCAGTTTTCATGTAGTTCCAGAGCCTAATAGAGGCTTGATTTGGAGGCTCTGTGAAAACAAACAACTGAGCATGCGCGCAGCTGCGAGCATCAGCGCTGATGATTGACAGCCCTTGGCATCAATTGATTGGTTAACGTGGACGGCATCGTGGATTCTGAACTATAGCTAAGAGAAGGGAAGGCGGGACTTACCCGTAATATTAGAAGGAATAACATGACTTATTTCATATTGACATTTAAGGCCAGGAGGTCAATTTAATACAATTCTTAAAATTTTTAATTCATTTAGCGCTACAGACTATCACTTTAAAGCAGTTCTGCTTGAGTATGAGTCTCCCCATGGCTGTGCACCAAAGTGCATCAGTGACATGTTAGTGCCATATACACCAACTCGGACTCAGGGACTGGCCTCCTGTTGGTGTCCAGAGTCAGGAATACACTTGGGGAGACAGACTTTCAGATGTATGCTGCTAAAATCTTGACCAGTCTTCCTGAAATGTGTTTTTTTTTACTCTGACAATCTTCAAATCCAGGTTAAAAACTGTTCTGTTTCACTGCAACAACTAAAGAATCTTCACTCTTACGGATGTAGTGTTGATTATTTGGAATTTTAAGGTTTCTTTTCTTGTTTTGTTCAGTACTTTGACTCTCCTTTTTTATGAACTGTGCTATAAAAATAAACTTGCCTTGCCTTCTCCCAGCGTTCCCGTGGGGCTGGCAGGAGACGGGACCATGGAGCAGTGCGGGAAGCGGATCCGGAAGCCCTCACTGCTCTACGAGGACTTTGAGAGGCCGTTCTTGCCCCTGTCCACTCCCCAGAACCCCCCTGGCCCACCTCAGCCCCCCGTCAAGGACCCGAGCTGTGGGGGCCGCCTCACCAACCAGCTGCAGTACCTCCACCACGTGCTCACCAGGTTCCTGTGGAAGCACCAGTTTGCTTGGCCGTTCCGCGAGCCAGTGGACGCCTACAGACTCAAACTCCCGGTGAGAACTATTTTGACACGGACTTCTGTCTAACAATGCACTGTTTTAGCAAAATGTCTAAAGCACATCTCGACCAGCCCTACTTGGCTCTACTTTATTAAGCTTGACTCTACTGTACTTTGCTTTACTTTACTTTACTTGACCCCTGTTTAACCGGTACTTCAATCTGAAACCATTGGCCAGAGTGCTGCTAGAAGCCATGATTACCAATAAATTCCCTGGATACTGGTGTGTTGTGAGGATGTTGCTAGGATACGGTACCAGATCCTAAATCGAAGTGGAGACACAACCAGGTAGAGTAGAGCTGTTTAGGGCTGGTGGAAACAGGGCTTTATTGAGAATTTTCTGACCAACGCTACAATTGCGATGCATATTTGGATATATTTAAAAAGTCTAACAACTTAAGTGATAGGTTATCATACTTCTGAGCGCAGCGGTGTTTTTGCTGTACAGGTTACATTTGAAAAGAAAATAAACTTTGTACATAAATAGAACGCAGCTGAATGCAAGCCGCAGGTGTTTTGTAACCGAAACGGCATGAGACACTCTGAGGACGCTAATATCTTCATATTTGCGGTGCTCATCAAAATCTTGGTATTTGGTCCTGCAGGATCAAATACCATACCTTTACCACTTTTCCCAAAGGTATACCTTCATTTAATTGTGTCTGCAAAACTGCCAGTTGGTAAAATTTGAACCAAAAATGTATCTGTGGGAAAAAATATATAAAAAAATGATCATGAGGAAAACCATGAGGATGCACTGAGGATCTGGGTGAGCCTGGTTTATAAACTGCAGAGGGATGAGAACACACAGGAACCAGAACTTTTGTGTTTGTACTGGATTGACAAAGTGTCCCTTTCTTTGGACCAAATAAATAAAGTGCAATGTTTTCAGGATTACCACACCATCATCAAACAGCCCATGGACATGGGAACCATCAAGAAACGCCTGGAGAACCACTTCTACCATGAGGCTAGCGAGTGCATCCAGGACTTTAGCACCATGTTCACCAACTGCTACATCTACAACAAGGTAAATACACACACACACACACACACACACACACACACACACACACACACGTACACACATACACACACACACAGGTACTAATATTAACCTACACACTTGTTTATACTTTGTGTGTACAGCCCACTGATGACATAGTGCTCATGGCTCAGTCCCTGGAGAAGATCTTCCTGCAGAACGTGGCGGACATGCCTCAGGAGGAGGTGGAGCTGCCCACTCCTGTCCCTCGCAGTCGGAGCAGTGGTGGGAGGGGCCGGCGGGCTAACGGTGAGAGACACATGCTACAATCAGAATTAAAGTGTGCATAACCACCGTGCAACGCCCTGTTTCCACTAGCCCGACTTGGCCCTACTCTATTTTACTTACTCTATCTTACTCTATTCGGCTAGACTCTTAACTGATTGGGAGCGTTTCCACCGGCCTTGTTTAACCTGTACCAGGTTCTTCTTTAGTCCCCTCCCTTGTGCTATCCAGGCCGAGCTGGTTTAACTGACAGTGATTGGCCAAAGTGCTAATGGAAGCCATGGTCACTAAAGAATTTACCTGTGTACTGGTTTGTTGTGGGTCGGTTGCTTGGATACAGTACTAGATACTAAAGCGTAATGGAAATGCAACCAGGTAGAGCTGAGTAGGGTTATTGGAAAAGGGGCTTTAATGAGCCCCCCTTTGTAACTGGTGTAACCTTGTTTGTTCAGCCAGCAGAGCTCAGCAGGTGCCTGCCGTCTCACAATCAGCCTACTCCCCCTCTTCCTCCGACACAGGAGACTCCATGTTGGCTAACTCTCCCACCACAGTGCTCCCCAAAAGCCTCCCCCCAGCCCCCATCATCATGCCTCATCCACAGCCCAGCACCAAGGTACGTCACCTTCTGCCAACATCCGAGTAGCCTGCCTTTATCAAAGTCCTAAAGGGGCGTTCAGACCAGATAATGGGTATCGGTGACTTTCAATGCAAAGTCAATGCGCGGTAGAGGTACAGGAGCGGAAACTTGACACACGCAGGAGATGAACATCGCAGAACTTATTCCGCCGGTCGCACGTGCAGCGACCAATCAGAGAGCCGCAAAGTGGTCACGGGGACTTAAGCGGACATTAGCGGTCTAGCAAGCAGACAGAAGATACTCGTAAACAGCCAAAACAGGAGCTAAACAAGGACTAAAGCAGGATTGACAATGGGGGACACAGTGCTCGTGAACATGTATATGCCTCCAGCCTGAGTTCTCAACCTCCCATGACTGTAAACAAGGGCTGCTAACATGTTTGTTAATGTAGAGGTACTGTTTAATAATAAAATAAACTCATGGCGAACCTCCTTTAACACATACTGCTGTTATGGGAAGTCTCTGGAAGGTCGTGTAGTCAATAATTCCCTTTGACTAACGTGTTTCAAAATGGTTGCAGAAGTAAGGCAAACGATATTCAAGTTTAACATCTGCATTTAATTATCTTTACAATCAGATACAGAATGTTCAACAAAAGTGCTCCTATTCTCTGCCTGGTCTTTCCCTGTCCGTGCCCTGTCCTGTCTGACCTCAAAAAACACACACACACGGGCTCATGAGGGAGACTTCCGATGACGTCATCCTTATGCGTCCAAGGGTGGAGGTTTCCGGGTGTGCTGACGTCCCCTATCCACTGGGAGGCGTCAGAATGCAGTTGGTGAATCTCCCAGTCTGCCTCAAGATTGTCCTCGTCAAAATGTTTATTATTTAAAGTTAATAATTCGCCCTGTTTAAACAGCATTTTATCTTTATGACTCATGTCTGATTATCCTGTGTCCTTGGGGTTTTTCCTGAGTGCACAGAGGTCTTTCTGGCTATGATGTTCAAATGGTCAAATATTAAAATATACAACAGTCGCTGCAAAGACGCTGCAGAGCTGCATTCTTGGAGAAGAACTTTTCACAGAAAGCCGCTAGGTTAACGCCGTTAGCATCAAAGCCCGCCTGCCACTTTTTTTCCCACCGCAGGCCAGAATTTCTGGTCTGAAATTTGAGAATGTGCGTCCAGTGCGCGTGGAAGCTGCGTTCAAGCGTCGACGGTCTAAACGCCCCATAACCCTTGCATAGTCACTGATGCAAAAAGACAATGATGTGACATAAGTTCTGTCCTCTGTTCTCTCTCATCTGCCTTTTCTCCTATGTCCTCTTCTCTGCCCTCTTCTCTGTCCCTCTTCTCTGTCCTCTCCCCTCCGTCTCTGTGTCTTCTGTAGAAGAAGGGTGTGAAGCGTAAGGCCGACACCACCACCCCCTCCACCATGGGTCTGTCCGTGAGCCTCCCGCCAGAGCCACACATGGTGGGGCTGGGGAAGGGAGGGCACGTGGCCCGCGAGGGTCAGCACTCCTTCTCCCACCTGGAGTCTGCGTCAGGGATCAGCCCAGTCCTCATCCAGTCCATGCTGGGGGGTCCGGGCCGCAGGGTGGGCAGCGGTCGCCCCATTAAACCTCCGAAGAAGGACCTTCCAGACTCCATCCAGCCACAGACGTCCAGGAGGGGCAAACTGAGCTCTCAGCTGCGCTACTGCAGCTCTCTGCTGAAGGAGCTGCTGTCCAAGAAGCATGCGCTGTATGCCTGGCCCTTCTACAGCCCTGTGGATGCCACGGCGCTGCAGCTGCACGACTACCACGACATCATCAAGACCCCCATGGACCTCAGCACCATCAAGGTACATGACATAGAGACACTAGGACTCCCTGGGCAGTCTTTTTGACGGCTGGGAGCCGAGCATATGCTAACCGAGTTAACTGTAGAATTACTCGCATTTAAAAAATAACACAACTTTAGGAAGACCGAAAATGTTCATAAGTAGAGTGTTATGTACAGTGTTATGTCTAAAACAATAAGCTGTTAATGTGACTGCCCTGGGAGTTCTTTGAGGAAACCAGTGCAGAGAGCTGGGTCCAGGCCGTTACAGTCTGAGCTACTGTTACTGTCTCAGACGCAACATCTTTGGTAATCAAAGATCTAAAGCTGTTGGTTTGATGTGGCTCATATTTAAGTCTGAGTCCATTATTACTTTCCTGATTTGGAATTTTTGGACCCAGAATGCGAACCTTTGTTAAAGTCTTTCCGGCCAATGCCCTGGCTGGTCTCACCATGGACTGTTGTGTGTCCAGAGGAAGATGGAGTGTCGGGAGTACAGGGATGCGCAGCAGTTCTCCGCAGACATCAGGCTCATGTTCTCCAACTGTTACAAGTACAACCCTCCGGGACACGACGTGGTCAACATGGCTCGCAAGCTACAGGTCAGATTCACCAACTCTCTGTGTTCAAAATATGTGAGCAGTTAGAGCTGTGCAACACATGAAAGATGGAAAGATTAAATGTGAACCCATCTTCATTATTGGCTTATTTGTCCCCTCTGTCCTCCCTTCTTCTCTGTCCCTCTCTTCACTCTAACTCTCTCCTCTGTCCCTCTCTTTTCTCTGAATGCAATATAAATGTTGGTCGATTTAGATTATTGACGGGTGCGTTATAACACAGCTTCACCATATTCTGTGTGAAATAAAGACTGATATTATTGTACTATACTCTGTACATTACAGAAACACAATGAATACATTATTTGACCATGTGACCACTTGTAAACCATGTGCTCAGGATGTGTTCGAGTTCGCCTTCGCAAAGATCCCAGATGAGCCGGCACACCAGGAGTCAACGGCTACGTCCCTAAGCGCCGCTGCCTCCTCCTCCTCCTCTTCCTCCTCTTCATCCTCCTCCTCCTCCGAGAGTGAGCCCAGCACCGAGACCGAGGAGAGCGAGAGCAGCCCCAGTGAGGACAGTGAGGAGGAGCGGGCCCAGCGCCTGGCCCAGCTGCAGGACCAAGTCTGCACCCAGGTACTAACTAATGCTGATTCAAATATTACATTGCAATTAATCCCATATTTTTCCTTGGTCTAAATGTTTCTTGATTTGGTTTGAAAAGGGATTGGATGAAGCGAAAAGTTTATATTAATCCAATCCCCTACAAAAAGAAAGTATTTGGATTGTCCAATGCAGGCACTGTCGTTACAGTGTATATACATATTGAAATTCAGCTCTCAGCTCCAACACGGAGAGAACAGATGCAGACACGAAGCCAGTGGTGTTTTTCAACCACTGTGCCATATGATATTGTCTGGTGTGCCGTGAGAAATTCGCCTACTTTGTCCAATTAATAAATGCATCCACCGTTGGCGAGTGCTGACTTGTTTTGAACTGTGGAGTAACTACGTAATAGTTTTACATATCAGTAGGTGGCAGCAGAAAGCCAAGTACTTTAAAACGTAAGAATTAGAAGCAAGACCAGATGTAACAGGGAGCATTGCGGCTCGTGAGAAGCGAAAGTTATTAAGACATTTTTGAAAAAGAATTAAGCCATTTCTGAACGGGATTCACATCTTCCGCTCTGACCCCGGGGCAGCTGTGGCGGCGTTGTACTGACAGCTGCAGAGTATATATTTTTACATTTTCTCCTGGTGGTGTGCCGCAATATTTTTTCAATGAAAAAAGTGTGCCTTGGCTCAAAAAAGTTAGAAAAACGCTGCTCTAGACAACCTGCAGACTATTACACTTCACCTTAGGGAATTTGTACATTGGACAAATATTAGTCATATATTACACAGATCTGGTCTGTATTTGAGTGGTAAATATAAAATCCGTGTTGAATAAGAAGCAGGGAACAGATTCAATTATGTTTTTTTTCCCTCTGAAAATAAGCTTTAAAACATAGGTATAACATTCCGTAGTATCCCACTACCCTCAGTGCTGCAAGTTACTGTATTACTGATAATTGAAAAGGATTTCAGGGACCACTGAAAACTGTCTCGTGGGTTTGACATGCATGGTTTAGCTCTTTCCATTACCGTTTGTTCAACATCAAATGTCATGCTTGGCATAAATAAAAAAGCTCAATTTTGCTGTTGTGTCCACAGCTGCGAGCGGTGCACGAGCAGCTCGCCGCTTTGTCCCAGGGGCCCGCAGTTAAACCCAAACGGCGACGGGAGAAGAAGGAAAAACGCGACAGGAAGAAGAAGAAGAAAGGCAAGCGGAGCCGCGTGGGTCGCAGTCGAGCCGGCTCAGAGGAGTGGAAGATGCCCAACAAGAAGAGCCGCTCGGCAAGAGGCCAACCGAGCCACCGCAGCCAGCCCAAGAAGAGCCGCAGCAAGTGAGCCACGGTCCAGTCCCTGATGGAGACTGTGATAGACTGTATACAGATGGACAATGCTAACATAGACTGTATACAGATGGACAATGCTAACATAGACTGTATACAGATGGACAATGCTAACATAGACTGTATACAGATGGACAATGCTAACATAGACTGTATACAGATGGACAATGCTAACATAGACTGTATACAGATGAACAATGCTAACATAGACCGTATACTGATGAACAATGCTAACGTGTTAGTTAATAGGGAGATTTACTTCCTGTCTCTCTGATGACTTTTGTTCCTCGGCAACCCAGCAATGTGGGTAGGGACTGACTGCCGCAATGTTTTGTTCATGTTGCAGAAGCGTTCCAAAGAAGCCCGTGTTCTCCCCTGCACAGCCGTCTCCCGCCCCGCCACACTACGACTCAGAGGAGGAGGAGGATCTGGTACCTATGACCTACGACGAGAAGAGACAGCTCAGCCTGGACATAAACAAGTTGCCGGGGGAGAAGCTGGGGCGTGTGGTGCACATAATCCAGTCCAGAGAACCGGCTCTGCGCGACACCAACCCCGAGGAGATTGAGATTGACTTCGAGACGCTCAAACCCTCAACCCTCAAGGAGCTGGAGCGATACGTGCTTTCCTGTCTGAGGAAGAGGCCTCGCAAGCTCTCCCACGAAACCGGTCAGTCTCTATGGTCCCTGTCTCTAGTCTCTCTGGTATTACTGGTCTCTCGCTGGTCTCTCTTTCGCAGGTCTCTCTCTGCTCTTTCTGAAATCTCTGGTTCTCTGCTATCTCTCTCACATCGCTTTGGTCGCTCTCTGCTCTATCTCTCCGCTCTCTGGTATCCCTGGTCAATATACGTTTTTCATATCGGTTGATATAGAGATATATTGATTGTTTTTTTTAAACCCAAATAAATACATTTTGTTGTGTCTGCTTACAGACGGCTGTTTTTGAGTCTTGTGTCCCTGTGACAGCTCTATGCGGCTCTCTGATAGCCGTAAACGTGCTGCTTGCTTTTGGCGCATGCATCGAGTCGCCGTACCCGCTGCCTTTGCCGTGCCGCACATGCTTTTCCTCGCGCCGACGTGCATAACCATTGACATGGCATCGAAACACAATCTATATATCCATGGATGCTATGTGTGGTCCGTTATTTTGTTGTTGTTGTTGCATTTCCCAGAATGTTTTGCGGTTCATGCTAGGCCGTGATAGGTCGAGAAGCCTCTGCCCACATCCCCCAGAATGCCGCACGCTTCTGACTCTGCTTTACTTCCTTTGTTTTTTTCCTGTTTTTATTAACAGAGTGAAGTTAAACTATCAACATTCTCTCTGCCCCATTTGCTATTGATATCGAATACGTGTCTATCGCGATATATATATCGTTATCGTTTTTTCGCCCAGCCCTATGTTCTCCTCATTCCTATTTTTCCGTAACCCGTGGTGCAACACTGAAATTTCCCCACTGTGGGACGAACAAAGGATCTCTTAATCTTAAACTGTGGTGTGTATTTGTGAAGGGAAAAGCTCGAGTCTGGGGAAGTCTAAAGAAGAACTGACTCTGGAAAAGAGAAGAGAGCTGGAGCGCCGCCTGCAGGACGTCAGCGGGCAGCTCAACATCGTCAAGAAGCCCTCCAAGAGTAAAGGTAGCTCTCCCTCCAAGAGTAAAGGTAGCTCTCCCTCCAACTGTAAATGTAGACCTCGCTCCATATTTGTGTGGAGTGAGAGACAAATGTCCACAACAATTGTAAAGCATTTTGTGACTCTGGTCTGTGAACGGCGCTATATAAATAAAGATAACATACTAAGATCCTCTGAAAGAGTAAAGCTGGTCATACCTGAATGCGAAAGCCAGATCGCATGAGACCTCTGAAGCTGTGCAGGGCAGGGCGTGGTTAGTTCTGTGATGGGAGACTTCTGGGAAAACCAGGTGTCACAGTGGGGCGGCTGCGGCTGTAAAGTGCCAAACTGTCGTCGTGTCCTTAGGCAAGACACTTCACCCACTTTTGGTCTGGTGTGTGTGTGAATGGTTGGTGGTGGTGGGAAGGGCTGATGGCACGTACTGGTTGCATTGCTTCTGTCAGTGTGCCCCAGGGCAGCTGTGGCTTCCATAGTAGTTTATCATCTCCGTGTACGGAGAGAAATAATCTTTGAAGTTTCAGAAAAGAGATATATAAAACTGATTTATTATTGTTATTATTAAAGGTAGCTCCCCTCCAAGAGTAAGGTAGCTCTGCTGTGTGCTACTTCTGCTGCTGTGTGTCTCTGATCCTCCTGTGTGTGTTTCAGTGGAGAAGAGCTCAGCAGGAGAGCCTCAGCCTCAGGCGGCTCGTCTCAGCGGCAGCAGCTCCAGCTCAGACTCTTCGTCTTCGTCTTCAGCCTCGTCTTCCTCTGACAGCAGCGACTCTGACTCCGGCTGACACCTGCAGCTCTGAACTCAAACATGTCAACTCATGTTTCTTTTATAAAGAAGACTTTTGTAGGTCCCTTCAAGCCAAATGTCTGTGAATCTACACTGGGTGAGGGGACCTGGGACCAGGAGCCTGGGGCCTGGGGCCGCATGTGTGGAGGTGTAATGACTTATGTTATAAACACAAGTGTCACATGACCTGCTGCGTTCTCCACACGTGACACAAGTGGAAAGTGTAAAGTTCTCAGCTCTTTAACTTGAGATCCTTCCCTCCAACCCCCAGACACACACCTCCATGTGACGGAGACTTCTGGCAGTACTACAGTACTACTACTGTACTACAGTAATACAGTACTACAACAGTGCAGTACTGTAGTACAGCTGTACTCCATGTGGAGTACACAGTGGCTGTACTTATACAGAAGTACAGGAGTTCTTGGGTCCAGTTGGACATGACATGTGGACATATTAAGTCCTTGTCCTGTTCCGCAGCTTATTGTTGACTGAACTACTTTTGGATGTGTATCCAATTATTGTGTTATAAGTGTTACTGAAGTACTAATCTAGAGTGAGGGTCTCACTGTAGACTGAGGGCCTGAGGGTCTCTGAATCTGACTGAATGTTCTGTAAATACTAAGGTCTGGTGTTTTTATCCTAGTTGTGTTTGCTGCTGCTGCTTTTAACAGTTTCTTTTTTATTCTGCTGTTTAATAAACCTGCTGTTCTGTTCTGTATCCACGCTCCACACTGCTGAGGGAGGATGTGATTGGTCATTACTGCAGAGGAAGCATGCGATTGGTCCAGACCGATTCTTTGAAACAGTCCCACAGGAGACACAACCGCGTCACTACCAAGCCCCGTGTGTGTGGCTCTCATGCACGTGCATAAGAGGTTTGGCCGCGTTCTGACCAATCAGAGCTGCTGATCAGAGCAGAGCTAGAGCAGAGTTTGTTGCACTAAAGGGTAAAAAAAAAAAAAAAAAAGAATTAAACAAGAAATAAAGGGTCACTAACATCCCCACAAAATCAGACCTTTATGAAAGCTCCTACAGCTTTCATAAATGTCTGATTTTGTGAGGTCGAGCTGTTTTAGTTTACATTGAGTTCTATGGGACTTTTTTCTATTTAGCCCGCATGAATTTAGCCTGCAGTACCGCGGGTGCCCCCTGTGCCCATTGGTTGGACAGCTTTAAGCTAGTAATACCATAAACACCAATAATGGTATGACCACTTCACACCAATGTAAAAAGTATTTTACTCAAGTACTGCGTCCTACTTTTGCAGTGCGTCTACATTCATGAAAACTGACCTTATTAGCTTAATGCCATCTCTGCTTCAGCCACCAGAGGTCAGCAAACAACTTTAGACACATAAGGTCTCATCACTTAGAAATTTCAGAATTAATACAGGTAAGAACTGGTTGGCCATGTAAGTTACCAGGGGCGACCACATTATACAAATTATATTATACAAAAAATGTCTGCTCGGCTGAACACAAAACTATTATTTTCTCTTGGTGAGTATTTACCTGGTCCAAGGTAAGTTTAATTGTATAGCACAGTTCATGCACAAGGCTACTTAAAGTGCTTATCGAAACAAGAAAATAAACATTAAAATCATAATCGCAGTACTTTCTGACACAATGGCCTCTAACCCGATGAAATTTGGACAAAGAAAAAAACAGGTGTGGAAAAGTAGTATTTATTGTGTGAAGTGGAGAGCAGAAAGGAGTGCGCTCAGTCCCATCAGGTCTGCTCCGGTCATCACTGTGGGAGAAACAGGATTTTAGAACTTCTAAATCAAAGGCAAATCCTCACGACCAGGGGTCCGATTGTCTACAGCAGCCATTCCCAAACTCAGTAACACCGAGGCCCCCTTAAAAATCTGACGGGTCTGCGTGGCCCCCCAAAATAATAACCAAGAAGACAACATTAAGAATAGGCTCTTCTGGTTATTTTATTTTCGGGAAATAGCCTCTGCTACAAACATTGTAATACAAAAATGATTACAGTGGATTATTCAAGTCAAATAATGAACACAAATATTTTAATATTACAAACAAAACATTATAAATTTAACATTAAATAATTATATTATTTTTTTTATTTTTTTTATGACCTCCCGTGGCCCCCCTGCAGTACCCTCGCGGCCCACCAGGGGGCCGCGGACCCCACTTTGGGAGACACTGGTCTACAGTTTATTTAACAAGTATGAATGATATGGATGAAGCCCGCATGGCGACGTAAAGATGGTGCCGCCTCTGTCTGGTGCACACTGGGGTAGTCTTGCACAGTTTTTCCAATGTGGTTTTACTGCAAATGGCAAATAAATGAATCTGAATCTAAATCTGAAATTATAACATCTCCCTGCTCAAACCAGCTGCTCATGCATGGAGGCCCAGGAAATTACAGGAACTGAAGGCAACTTGTAGCTCAAAATAATCTCCAGTATGAAATAACAGGCGAGGGTTTTTTAACCATCATTATCTGAGCACACAAAGGCACTATTAGCCTGCCTTCATTTTGTTATGGTCTATAGTCTGTCTGGTCCCTTTCAGGTCTCTCTTGTCTCTGGTCTCTGGTCTATCTGCTGTCTCTCTCTGGTGTCTAGTCTATCTAGTCTGGTCTTTCTCTAGTCTCTGGACTCTTTTTGGTCTCTCTTGCTTTGTGTCTCTCTCTTAGGTCTCGCTCTCGTCTCTGGTATCTCTTTCTGGTCTATCTGCTCTCTCTGGTGTCTAGTCTCTGTTCTTTCTCTGATAATTATTTCTAGTCTCGGGTCTCTTTTTGGTCTCTCTAGTCTCTGGTCTCTCTCTCTCAGGTATCTTTGGTCTCTGGCCTTGTGTCGCTCTCTCAGGTGTCTTTGATCTCTATCTAGTCTCTTGGTCTTTCTCTGCTTGAATTATTTCTGGTCTCTTTATGATCTCTGATCTCTCTCTGGCCTTGTCTCTCTCAGGTCTCTTTGGTCTCTCTAGTCTCTGGTCTCTTTTTGGCCTCTGTCTGGCCTTGTGTCTCTCTCTCAGGTCTCTTTGGTCTTTCTCTCTAGTCTCTGATCTCTATTTGGTTTCTCTCTGACTTCGTGTCTCTTCTCTCTCTGGTTCTCTTCTGACCTGCTGGCTCTTATCGCAGCAGTGGAAGCGCACGTCGTTGAGCGTGGAGTCGTCCAGCCCCCACTGGTACTCCTCCATCTTGGTCTCCAGGCCACAGATGCCTCCGCGGCCGCAGTCCTGGCTCCAGTGGCCGTAGTTGCCCCACTCCATCCCGGCTCCCTCCAGCATGGGGTGGCTGCTGCAGCGGAACTTGATGTTGTTGACGGCGGTGTCGTCCCCGAACAGGTCCTGGTGAGGCTCCACACGCAGCTGGAAGGAGGTCAGCACGCCGCTCGGACAGTACTGAGGCGGGGACCAGTCTCCGAAGCTGATCAGCACGACAAGGCATTTAAAGCTCAGGTACCTAATTCAATTCAATTCATTCTTTATTAAGAACACAGGTAGAACTGGTTCATAGATTAAAAAATAATAATAATAAAGAGACAAAAAACATATGTATACAGTAAAATTATAAACTTAACTTTTCTCTTTCATAAATACACCAGCTCCTCATGAGACCAGATAGAGCAAAGTTCATAGAGAGTGCAGAGAGTGAGACTAGAGAAAAGAGAGTCCAGAGAGGGCAAAGTTAATAAAGAGACTCTATATCAGGGGTCTCCAACCTGTGGCTCGAGAGCTACTGGTAGCTCGCCAAAGGATTTAGAATTTAACAAATGATCTTTAATGAATCCAGTTTGAGTCATTACATATCCATTATAAGTAACAAAAATAGGGTTATACAGTAATAACAGTATGTGTTCTCCATGTGTGTTCTCTCTTGTCGTTATTTTTACATACATTTTTATTATGACTGCAAAAAGAAATTGCTCTCTGCCTCTTCTGTTGTATAAATGTAGCTCTCTGATTGGAAAAGGTTGGAGACCCCTGCTCTAGATCATTCAAAATGAGACTCACAATCCGGTGTGAGACTCCACCGTGTACAAGAAGTTGCGGGTGTCGTCTTTTGCGCAGATGAGCCGCACGCCGTTCAGAGCCGTGTCGTCAGCGCCGTACTGATTCGACTCCACCTGCATCATACACACAAATACACTGCAATAATAATAATAATAATTAGTGATGCATCGGTTTTATACAACTGGTCTTTCTCTCTGATCTCACTCTCTCTCCGGCCTATCTCTCAGGTCTGTCTCTCCGGTCTCTCTTTCTCTGGGTCTGTCTCTCCGGCCTCTCTCTCCGGCCTCTCTCTCAGGTCTCTCGCTCTCTGGTCTGTCTCTCCGGTCTCTCTCTGATCTTTCTCTGGTCTTTCTCTGGTCTCTCTTTGGTCTATCTACTCTCTTTCTCTCTCTGGTCTCTAAAATTAGTTCTATACAATGGTTGATCGAAGACACTTAACAGCATAACTAATTAACTTCATTCACGGACTGAACTACTGTAGCCGCAGCTGCCCTGAAGCACACCGACATAAGCGAGGCAACCGGTCTGTGCCATCGGCCCCTTCCACCACCCCTAACCCTAACCACACACTTATGTATATTATCCTTTGCCTCTGTTACAACTCACCATAGTTACAGTGGTCTGTAGGATGTGCACTGTTTTTCAATCAGTGGTCCATGGCAAAAGAATATCAGAAAGACTATTTTGTTATAAAGCTTTTTTCATAAAGGCTGCAGAGTTTCAAGTTGGCACCAGTTTCAGCTGGTGGTGTGTCATGAGAAAAAAGCTCTGTGGACACAACCAGGACCAAAAGTGAAGGCTTCGTTCCACCACCACCACTCACAGCCACTGGGTCAATACATGGTCAAATAACATAAGATCAACTTTATCTCACAATGGAGAAATAGGTAGAATCACTCAGATTGTGCTAAAGACTGAAGTGTGCAAACATGTTAAAGTTAAAATTATAGTCTATGCACACAACACGTGATAAGACACTAGCCCCCTCCTGTCCCCTGTCTTGACAGCACAGCTTCAGTATGTGAGATCACATTATCCATCACTGCCATGATTACTACTTCATTTTGTCCTGTAAAAGCAAAATGTTGTCTCCATCTTATGTATATTATCTTTTGCAGAAATCTTAGGACTGAGATCTGATTGGCTGTCTTTTTAACTTTTCTGTCTGAAAAAGCTGATTATAAGATGTGACAGAGGCCATAAATGCAAATAAATAAATTGTGATAGAAGAAACTGAAAATAAACTGTTTAAGGGCTAGGAACTACATAAGCCCCATCTCCACCAGCACCAGCCCTACTCCACTCTACTACACACTGCCCGATTAGGAGTGTGTCCACTGGTCCTGTTTAACCAGTACTAGGTCCTCCTTTAGTCCCTCTTGGCCCTAGTTCAGGCTGAGCTGGTTCTAAAGTGTTCTAGCTGACAGTGATTGGCCAGAGTGCTTCTGGAAGACATAGTTACCAAGGAGTTTCCCTGAATACAGTTTTTTTGTGGTCAGTTGTTAGCATATGTTGGTGTGTGTTTTTGTTGTTTTTTAACTTGCACCACCCGAAGCACCCCAGCTCCCCACGTGACAATAATAAGAACGCCTGTGCCTTAAGTACAAAAGGGGATGGGGGGTCAAGGAGGAAGCCGGAGACCAAGACACGGCCAGACGCGGCGAGGGGAAAGCCAAGTGGTCTGACGGCCCAGCCCGTGGCCAATAGAAAGTTCTTAGCCTATTTTAGCCTCTGTTTTTAGCCTAGGTTTCATTGCTTTTTATTATTTAATTGTTTTTTTTTATGTATTTTATAATACATCTTTTTAACTTGCTTTTTAATCCTCCTCTCTTTTAAAACCGGGTCTGAAGCACCTGTTCCCACATACACACACATACAGTAACAGATTCCAGTGTAATGGAAACGATTCATTTTCATTTTTATACCAGCAGTTATCACTGAGGACTTTAGAAAGCTGTCAATTCGCCAACACAGATCAGAGAATCAAATCATTCAAAATAGGGAATGCAATGATTAATAAAAAACACATAAGGGACAGATGACCAATGTCCATAAATGTTGTTGAATGTCAAATGTCTTGGATCATCACCACTGTCCTTAGACCCTCCTGGACACACGGTTCCGTCCTTACCCTGACGCTGAACCCCACAGCGAAGAAGTTTTCGGGGCACATCTCGGGCCAGGTCCAGTTGCCGAACTGCTCTCCGTTGGTGACCGTGAGCATGGACTGGTAGCTACGGCTGTTGAAGGCCTGTCCTGCCCGCTGGAGGAAGACCTTACCCTGGACCTGTCCCGACCCCAGCAGGGCCAGGACCAGGAGGGTCACAGCACACTCAAAAGACATGATGAAGCGAGGAGATGCGAAATCACACACAAACACACAAAACCACACACTGGACACAACCATGAATTTAAGGAAAACGGCTTATCAGGGTGAATCATTTACAGAGTGCACAGCTGCAGAGGGCGAGAACGTTCTCTGGTAAATATAGATGGTCAGAAACTGCAGTATCTGGAAGCTGAAGAGAACGGGCCTATTCTGGAGTTGGGCTGAAACTTTACACATACTATTGTTCATGACTTTTGAAATAATGTATTTATTTGTTTATATGAATGGATGTGTCTCTGCTGCTGGACACTTGAATTTCTCCTACAGGGATCAATAAAGTATCAATCTATCTAACTACAGATCACAGCAGCAGTTGTCCCAGAAGACTTAACTTTCTGGACCAGTGTCCAGAAATGTATTAACACCGTCGAAACTCTTCTTTTTAATCAACCATTCCCAGAGAGTGCAAGAAACACAATTTAACACTTGGTTTGTGGCTGAGAATGACGGAAATGTTATGTTCGCACACTGCAGCTGCATGGCTGGCCTTAATGAAGCTTATTCCCATGTTGGAGCACTGTTGTTTGCAGTAGAAGCCGCGGTGCGGAGGGTTCAGTTCCCTGTGCCCAGGAGAAGAGCAAGTGGGTCATGCCAACCTGTGTCAAACAAGTGCCCTATATTCTTAATAGTTCTACGAATAGGTGCGTAATCCCTTAGCGGACTTCGCTAGTGGGATATCACGTGACCCCCAGGTCACACGCCAGAGAGATCAAAATAATTTGCTCCAATCACCAGCCACCCTCCTCTATAAAGGCCCCTGCACAAGGCCGCACCCCCTCTTGAACTCTGCCAAGCCGGGCTGGCCTGATGGGCTCGTAGCTAAGGGACTACGCACCTATTCGTAGAACTTAAGTTACATTAGGTAACTATTAATTCTACGTCATGGTGCTACGTCCCTTAGGACTTCGCTAGTGGGACACAACGCGGAGGCCGTAGGAACATGTACTCCCAGCAGGCCAGCGAAGAGTGATTGGAGCCCTGTCCGAGCAAGACCCTCACACAGTGAGAGGACTCAGGGCAGAAACCAAATCCAAGTGTGTTACGGGGCCGCTCCTCCCAAGGACACCCCCAAGTAACACCGACCAAAAGTCACCCGTAGTCCCAGGACGCTGGGACGCTTCTGACGTGGACTACCCAACTGACCAACACCCCTAACACCGCACCTACAGGACGCCTCTCCCAAGAGCTCCTGAACTAGGGCGGAAGGGCAAACCGTAATCTCATAGACGAAGAACCCATGATTCCAATCAGTCCGCTGCACCAAGCACGGAATGAGCCACCGACCGGTCCGACACATCCAACAAGTAAGACCGGACAAAGAAAGAGGACGAAGCCCAAGAAGCCGCACGCCAAACGTCCTCCACCGAAGCCCCCCTAAGGAGGGCCGTAGAAGCCGCCACTCCACGCGTGGAGTGCGCCCTAAAACCCACCGGGGGCGTCAGGCCCTGAGCTTGATACGCCATCCGTACAGCCGAAGCGACCCAGTGTGCCAGACGTTGAGACGACAGCGGGGCGCCTCTGTTCTTGGGGCCCAGACACACAAACAGCTGATCCACCAGTCTGAAGGAAGATGTCAAGGTCAGGTAACGCCTAAGCATTCTGACAGGACACAGAAGGTGCCGTCGCTCCTCCTCGGGGGAGGCCCAAGACCATTAAGACATTTAAAGACCATTAAAAGAACCTTAAAATCGATCCTGAAACACACGGGGAGCCAATAATTTTAAAACCGGTGTAATGTGGTCCCGCCCCCTGGTCTTAGTCAGGCACAGCCCCCTGGTCTTAGTCAGGACACGCCCCCTGGTCTTAGTCAGGACACGCCCCCTGGTCTTAGTCAGGACACGCCCCCTGGTCTTAGTCAGGACACGTGCGGCCGAGTTTTGAAGTAATTGTAAACCTGAAATGTTCTTTTTGGGAAGACCAGAGAGCAGGGCATTACAGTAGTCAATGCGACTGGTGATAAAAGCCTCAGCGTCTCTGTGTTGCCCCGAGAGAGAATGGGGCGGACTCTGGCGATGTTCTTTAAATGATAAAAAACCTATTTTTGTGATATTCTTGATGTGAGGAACAAAAGTCAGCTCAGAGTCAAAAATTACGCCCAGGTTTTTCACTTGTGGTTATGGATTGAAAGAGTGTGATTGGAGTTTTGGTAAAAGTTTCTCTCTCTGGGCCTCAGGACCGATGACTAAAACCTCAGTTTTGTCCTGGTTGAGCTGGAGAAAGTTTTCTGCCATCCAGGATTTCAGGTCTAAAATGCAGTTAAAAAGAGCATCCATTGGCCTGGTGTCGTCAGGAGACATGGAGATGTACAGCTGTGTATCATCTGCATAACTGTGGAAGTCCAAAACTGTGAGGGGGGGGTGGACTGTTTCAACAATGAAGAAGTGCTCACGGAAACAGCTTTAGACACATCTGGAACGATATCCAGGGTTTAATAGTTTTAAGTTGAATCAGAAAGAAACATGAGAACTAGTTTGAAAGGTATGTTTCTGGTTTAGCTTTGGATGATGAAATAAAAGTACATAGAGTTCTATGCAGTTCTTTTTTGAAACTTAGTGTCATGTATTTCCTTGTAAAAATATTCCGTCTCCAGATCTGCGATCGTCTTCAGTCTGAAGAAATATTTGTCAACGAAATTGATGCACTTTTAATACATTTTGGACTATTGCTCATAGGTCTCTCTCTCTCTCTCTGGTCTCTCTCGCTCTATTCTCTCTGGTCTCTCTCTGTTGTCTTTACCACTGTCTGATCTACTGTTGGCGAATCCACAGCATTAGTAAAGTCCTCCAAGACGACAGCTGTTGTGATTTAGGGTGATGCACAAATACATAGAATTGAACGTTAATATTTAACATGAATCAAAGCTGTATGCAGTCCTGGGCTCGCAGAAGAGCTCCAGTGATCCTGGACTGCAGCTGGGGCGGCTCCCAAGGCTCAGCTGGAGCAGAGCAGACCAGGTCACTGCGTCCTGTCACCACTGCACTCGAGCAGAACGCAACAGTCTGGAGAAAACACTGAAATAAACCCGGTGTTTTCAGAGCATTCACTGCCTTTTGTGTAACGACAGACCAGTGGCTCCCAACCTTTGTGCCCTGTGTTAGATTTATCCTGTTGTTTTTTTTTATGTAGGAATTGTAGTTCACCTTCTGTGGCCTCACTGTTTGGCAAATGTAGCTTTATTTATTTTGTTAGTGTTTTTTTTTTTTTACAGAGTGATTCTCATTCACGTGTTCATACTCAAACACCATCATAATACCGCTAGTAACATGACAGTTACCTTAAAAGTCTCTGGTCTTTCCATCTGGTCTGTCTTTCTTCTGTCTGTCGCACCATTTTTATACAGTGTATGATCTAACTGCTTTTGAATCTAATAATTTTGTTTTGTTTATTTTTTTTAAGATGACAGGGACAGTGTAAAATAACCTCAAAGAGAAAGATGTATTGTCCCAGATCATAGCTCAAGCTAATTTACACCTGTAGTCCCTGGGCAGGCTGATGTTATGATTTTTATACTGAACCTACAGCCTCAGTCCTGGATCTACAGCCTCAGTCCAGAACCTACAGCCTCAGTCCTGGATCTACAGCCTCAGTCCAGAACCTACAGCCTCAGTCCTGGATCTACAGCCTCAGTCCTGGATCTACAGCCTCAGTCCTGGATCTACAGCCTCAGTCCTGGATCTACAGCCTCAGTCCTGGATCTACAGCCTCAGTCCTGGATCTACAGCCTCAGTCCTGGATCTACAGCCTCAGTCCTGGATCTACAGCCTCAGTCCTGAACCTACAGCCTCAGTCCTGGATCTACAGCCTCAGTCCTGGATCTACAGCCTCAGTCCTGAACCTACAGCCTCAGTCCTGGATCTACAGCCTCAGTCCTGAACCTACAGCTGTAAAACAGCTGCAGTACATTCAAAATGCAGCAGCTCGAGTCCTGACAAGAACCAGGAAGTACGACCACATTAGTCCAGTCCTCAGGTCTCTGCACTGGCTTCCTGTGGCTCAGAGAATAGACTTTAAAACAGCTCTGCTTGTTACAAGTCTCTCCATAGCCTCGCACCAAAATATATTAGTGACATGTTAGTCCCATATGAACCAGCCCGGACTCTGAGGAGCACAGGGACTGGACTCCTGCTGGGACTCTGAGGAGCACAGGGACTGGACTCCTGTTAGTGCCCAGAGTCAGAACTAAACATGGGGAGGCTGCTTTTCAGATTAATGCTGCTAAAATCTGGAACAGTCTTCCTGAAGATGTGAGACAGGCCTCCTCTCTGACAATGTTTAAAACCAGGTTAAAGACGGTTCTGTTTAACTGTGCATACAACTGAGGGATTTTATATTTTTATCTTTCTTTTTAATGTTCTGTGATAATTTATGATTTTAATGCTTTCTTGTTTTGTTCAGCACTTTGAATTGCCTTGTGTATGAATTGTGCTATATAAATAAACTTGCCTTGCCTTGCCTTACAGCCTCAGTCCTGGATCTACAGCCTCAGTCCAGGACCTACAGCCTCAGTCCTGGATCTACAGCCTCAGTCCTGAACCTACAGCCTCAGCCCTGAACCTACAGCCTCAGTCCTGGATCTACAGCCTCAGTCCTGGATCTACAGCCTCAGTCCTGGTTCTACAGCCTCAGTCCTGGATCTACAGCCTCAGTCCTGGATCTACAGCCTCAGTCCTGGATCTACAGCCTCAGTCCTGGATCTACAGCCTCAGTCCTGGATCTACAGCCTCAGTCCTGGATCTACAGCCTCAGTCCTGGTTCTACAGCCTCAGTCCTGGATCTACAGCCTCAGTCCTGGATCTACAGCCTCAGTCCTGGATCTACAGCCTCAGTCCTGGATCTACAGCATGTCTGTCATCCATGGGAGCAGATCTCTCTCTAAATATGAGTCTGCCCGAGATTTTACTTTATTCCACAGGGTTTTTGAGGTGTTCCTTGCCGAGGCAGTAGAGACTAAAGAGACATATTTAATAAAGTCTGATTCTTGAATATATGAAGTGTTATTGCAATAGCACTAGACTGTAACAGCGAGGGTCAGGACAGAGGGAGTTATTTCCCGTAGGAAACGCTTCCCTTTGGCTCTGGAGCGACACACTTCCCTGCGCCCCCTCGACCACGGTCCGGGGGCTTATATGAAAGGTTTAACAAAAGCAGAGAGAATACGAAAGTATGCGACTACTGCAGAGACGTGTGTGAAAATGCGCTTCACAACGGGCGCAGCAGGAAGACATAATGTGACGCACAATATCCACGTCCCCACCACACCTCATCCCCCACTCCCCACATTGACCCCTCTTTTCTGGGCTTTACAACCGTGCCCAGGCCCACGTCTCCCAAGCGTGCCCAAGCTCAGTGGCCGTGGTCACATAGCACCTAAAGCCCGGATCTAATCGCGACGTTGGCCTAGGCACACTTTAACCGGGCTATAGCCTGTGCATGTGTCCACAGCCTAAGTGATAATCAGGGACATGTCTGGAAGGTGGTCATCCTGCTCCCTATGGACCGATGGCTCCTATGTATTTCTGATTATTGCATTTCTTATGTTAGAACTGTTTGATTCTCTGATCTGTTGTTGGTGAATCCAGAACTTGGTATATTGAGACGACTGCTGTTGTGATTTAGGATGATACACAAATACATTGAATTGCTTTCTGTTGCTCAGGGCATTATCTCATGGTTTTAATTACCAGCTATATATAGTCTGATTAACTTCTGACTCAGATGGATCTTTTCTAGTCCTTTGATCTTGATCTATAAGAAAACGACTTAAAATCAACAGAAAAAGCGTTAAATATAAATCATTTTAATATACACATTTGTACAGATGCAAACATTGACACATATGGAATCACACCGCGACATATTACAAAAGCACACAGTTCCACACGGAGCCTCGGGCACAGAGCCTCGAACACGGAGCCTCGGGCACAGAGCCTCGAACACGGAGCCTCGGGCACAGAGCCTCGAACACGGAGCCTCGGGCACAGAGCCTCGAACACGGAGCCTCGGACCTGACTAAAGTCTCTGTGGAAGTGTTCTAATCTCGTGCTCAGTCAAAGTCAGGACCAAATCACAAACAGCACATTGTTTTTACATGTTTCTGAATTTAAATGTACGAATCAAGTTAAAGCTGGGGTACGTAACTTTCAAAATAAAATCCACAGTTCTTCAAAATTCTTTAAAAATTCACATTATGAGTCACATCTTCAGATCAGCTTTTTCAGGCAGAGAGAAAAAGAGAGGACCGCCCTCACTTAGCCAATCAGAGACATTGAACGACCAATGTGTTAATGAAACACAGTTAGGTACCCCAGCTTAAGTCCTTGTTCAAGTTGATGTAATTTGTTAAGAAGTTGGAAAAATTACATTTACCCATGATAACCAAATACTTTAGAAGGCTCAATATTACAGCTAAAACAATAAAACAGAGTTTAGAGTAATATTGTCATTAGCGCTGTTTCCACCAGCCCTACCCTACTCTACTCTTCTCAACTCTATCCGACCCATAGAGTATAAATATTAATGGACGTAGTCACGACTATCACAGAACGTAACCCTTTACTGCGCCATAAACACGTAACTGCAGCTGTGTAAACACAGACCGCAGGCACCCGTGTCAGTACGTACAGAAACTTGTTACGTTTGTCTGCTGCAAATTAGCAGTAATATACCACCACTTTTGCCTTCTGTGGGCTTTTTCAAAATGGCAGCGGGGCAGGAAAATGTGATAAAACGCATTTGCCCATGTGTTAGCCAGGCATGAACCCCATTCATTTAAGACTCATAATTCACTCATTTGACTTTTGAATGCACTTTGCATTCAAAAGTCTACAGCGGCTTAACTAAACAAAATACTTCCCTCAGCATTGACACGCATCTGGAACCTAGCGTTGGACCAAGAGCCGACTTTTGGACCTTCCTGTAAAGCCGTTTTTGAGAGGAAAGAAGACGCCATACAGATGCATTGGGTAAAATCTCTTTCCGGGTCCATCCCCACCTGCCCGGAGTGAGATTACAAGCATGTCAGTACACATGCTCATGGACCTATTGGAGCCAGAACCCACCCCCACTGACTCTACCCTACTCTTCTCTTCTCTACTCTACCCTACCCTGAATGGCACCAGGTTCTTATCTGGTCGCTCTTGACAATGGTTCTATCCAGGTCGAGCAGGTACCACAGCTATGGCTGGAAGCCATGGTTACCAAGGAATTTCCCCAGGTACTAAACTAAAGCGTAATGGGAACGCAACCAGGTAGAGTAGAGTAAGGCTGGTGGAAAAAGGGCTATGGATCAGCTTTTATACTTTTTGGTCACATAAATTGCAGCTCATTCTGACAATTCTTACTACTGTCACGGATATCAAAGAGAAAAACCTTCACATTTCATCCTATTGAAGTCTTCCAGTGATAAACATTGAACACAAATTGTAAAAGCAACACTGACGAACACAGAACAGCTTCGGTCCAGACTGCAGGCTGGAGGACGGAGCGATAAGGCTACACCGGTCACAGCTACGATACAACAGGATCCACCTCCCCCACACCCACTTCCACAAGAAATAAACAAAGCACTTTAGAATACAGGAAATAAACTTTCAGACAAGTTCCACAAATGTGCCAGTTGTACAAAGCATTCCAAAGGTGTGGTTTTGACCTGTGTGGGGTTTTTCTGATAATGAAAGCAACCGTTTGTGTTACACTCACCATTTTGGGCTTTGAAAATCTGTGTTTTACTGATCTTTTTGTTTGTTGTCATGAAAATGTAATCGTTCTCTCTCTCTCTCCAGCCATCTCTCCTTGGGGTATGATATTTTCTGTTTTGTCTGTATGCATTTTGTTATATTCAGTGTCATTAAATGTCCATTTTTATATCTATTGGTTTGGGCCTAGTATTTACAACACAGATTGCATTTTCATGATAACAGTGTTTATACCGTGATTTTGTCTTAGGGTTCTTGACTCTTGGTAACTCGGTCGTTGCTACCAAAAAAATCCCGCTCAAAAAGCCTGTTCGAGTTAGCTCTAATCAGCTTCTTCTGCATTAAGGTTAACACTAAAGTGATCGGTCCACTCCAAATATCAGGCTATGGGTGAAATTCTGTTACCTACAGACTTTGATCCTGATTTTTGTATATGAACTGTAAAAACTGACTCAGGAGAAAAGGCTCACTTGTGATTGGCTCTATGGTTGCTATGAGGTTTCTGCGCGAGAATTTTTACCAAAGAAAGCGCTTATTCTGTTAAAAGCCGTACAAAAAGCAGCGGTTATTTTTACCCACAGGATAGCCGGGCACGTTTACACAATCTGTGCTTCAAACTCATGATGTGGATGTTTTAAAAGTATGATGAAAAAGTGAATTCTAAAATCAACTATAGAGAAGTGTAGATTTAGTACTTTCTAATGTCTTTCAAATCAACATGTTAGTGCGACAGGTGGGATTAACTGAATCCTATGGAAGTGAATGGTGGAAACAGCTGGAGGCAGTTTGACCTCCAGCGGCTTGCAAAAGTATGAATACACTTTCAACTCTTGCACATTTTGTCACGTTACAGCCACAAACACAAAGGTTTTATCTTTAATATTTTACTGAAAAAGACAGACAACTGTGCAGTGAAAGAAAAATGATACATGATTTTTGTTAATTTATAAACAACAGGTATTCATACACAGTTGATCATTTGTGGAATCCCCGGCCTGAGCAGTTTCTCTTCCAGGATTGTCTTGTATTTTTCTCACTCCACCTTCCAGCCACATACAGTACACATCCGGCTCAAAACTAACAACTTGGTTAGCTCATCATACTCAGTGCACCACCTCTAGTGTCAAATGTGGGTGTGGCAGTATCATGCTGTGGGGCTGCTTCTCTTCAGCACATGCACAAATCAGTCCGTCGTTGGATGCGTCTCCACGGAGCTTGTGGAGACATAGAAACGGTGCAGTACATTAGCTGAGCGCTGGAGACACTGGGCAGTAGCTGATTGTCCACGGCTTCCGCCTCGGAGCCCATGGGACTGCCCTGTTCACTCGGGTGGAGTTCACTTTGTTCCTATATCGTATCCCGCAGTGGATGGCTGTGTTTGTTGTGGATCGGTGCTCGAATCGAAAGCTCACTCTGAATCTCTCAAGGGATGATGGGGGGCAATACCGAGTTAAAGGTGGAATGAGAAAAATACAGGTCCTGGTGTAAATATGAAGTCATGATGTACGAATACTTCTGCAAAAATACTTCTCTAACTTCACAGTCGTCTGTTACTTTTTTGCGGTCTTATAGTCAAATATTAAACATACAATCTTTATGTCTGTGGTTGTAACAAGAGAAAACATGCCAGGGTTAATGGTGTAATCATATTTTTGCAATGCTTTGTATATAATGTGTAAATAATAATACAATTGATGAGAAACAAAATTCAAAATGCTCCTACCTCTTGAGCAGGTATTGTATCTGACCAATAATAATAACTTCTGCCACATTAGAAATCGTGTAATTGGATTGGCAGCTTGTAAACTCCTTTCTCTCAGATTGCCTTTCGCTTCGATTATCGCCTAAAACAGAACCCAGTATTCCGGACATTCACTTGTAGCGGACCCTGATCAGGACCGATGCATTCACTGAGTCCAGTTCGGAGCAACCTGAAAAATCCAAGGCGTTATTCACTTTCTAATGTCATATTTTCAAAGTAACAGTTTGTAGGTTTTGCTCTGGTTTTTTGACATTACACTACAAAAAAGTAACAGGCTGCGTTCATGTGACATCACCACATTCCAAAGAGATTATTCAGTGGTCCCACCTTTTGCAGCCTCACTGTGTGTGTACTCCAGCGATATCATGTAACCTGGCCTCTCTGGTCTCTCTCTGGTCTCTCTCTGGGCTGGCGCTATGGTCTCATTCTCTCTACTCTCTCTCTCTGGTCTCTCTCCGTTCCCTCTCTGGCTCTATGGCCTCTTTCTCTCCCGTCTGTCTCTGGTCTCTTTGGTCTCTCTCTCTCTAGTCTCTCTCTGGCCTCTCTCTGATCTCTGGCCTCTCGAGTCTCTCTGGTCTCTCTCTGGTCTCTCTCTGGTCTCTCTCTGGTCTCTCTCTGGCCTCTCTCTGGCCTCTCTCTGGTCTCTCTCTGGTCTCTCTCTGGCCTCTCTCTGGTCTCTCTCTGGTCTCTCTCTGGCCTCTCTCTGGCCTCTCTCTGGTCTCTCTCTGGTCTCTCTCTGGCCTCTCTCTGGTCTCTCTCTGATCTCTGGCCTCTCTAGCCTCTCTGGTCTCTCTCTGGTCTCTCTCTGGTCTCTCTCTCTGGTCTCTCTCTGGTCTCTCTCTGGTCTCTCTCTGGCCTCTCTCTGGCCTCTCTCTGGTCTCTCTCTGATCTCTAGTCTCTCTCTCTGGTCTCTCTCTGGTCTCTCTCTAGTCTCTCTCTGGTCTCTCTCTGGCCTCTCTCTGGCCTCTCTCTGGTCTCTCTCTGGTCTCTCTCTGGCCTCTCTCTGGTCTCTCTCTGATCTCTGGCCTCTCTAGCCTCTCTGGTCTCTCTCTGGTCTCTCTCTGGTCTCTCTCTGGCCTCTCTCTGGTCTCTCTCTTGCCTCTTTCTGGTCTCTCTCTGGCCTCTCTCTGGTCTCTCTCTGATCTCTGGCCTCTCTAGTCTCTCTGGTCTCTCTCTGGCCTCTCTCTTGTCTCTCTGGTCTCTCTCTGGTCTCTCTCTGGTCTCTCTGATCTCTGGCCTCTCTAGTCTCTCTGGTCTCTCTCTGGTCTCTCTCTGGTCTCTCTCTGGTCTCTCTCTGGCCTCTCTCTGGTCTCTCTCTGGCCTCTCTCTGGTCTCTCTCTGATCTCTGGCCTCTCTAGTCTCTCTGGTCTCTCTCTGGCCTCTCTCTTGTCTCTCTGGTCTCTCTCTGGTCTCTCTCTGGTCTCTCTCTGATCTCTCTCTGGTCTCTCTCTGGTCTCTCTCTGATCTCTCTCTGGTCTCTCTCTGGTCTCTCTCTGGTCTCTCTCTGGTCTCTCTCTGATCTCTCTTTGATCTCTCTCTGGTCTCTCTCTGGTCTCTCTCTGGTCTTTCTCTGATCTCTCTTTGATCTCTCTCTGGTCTCTCTCTGGTCTCTCTCTGGTCTCTCTCTGGTCTCTCTCTGATCTCGCTTTGATCTCTCTCTGGTCTCTCTCTGGTCTCTCTCTGGTCTCTCTGGTCTCTGGTTTTCTCATAGCCCTCAGTCTTGCTCCTACCCTTCAGCACAGTGTCTTCTGCAGCTGTATTATACAGTTTATGAACATCTTTTGACAGCTGCAGCAGCTACTTCAAGGATTTATTTCAGTTATTATGTGTTACTTTTAGATCATAACCTAGTAGTAATTTCACATTGAGAGCCTTTACAAAGCACTAGTGAAAATTAGCTTCATGAATCACGACAAAGACCAGAAAAACCAGAGACTATAGAGAGTCCTGACAGATAGTCCAGAGAGAGAGAGAGACCATAAGAATAAAATGGCAGCTTTATGAATCTAATCACTATCAAAGAATGATCTTATGCTATATTTTTTTTCTCTCTCCAGTAGAGTTTAGAAATATAATTCTACAACATGAACGCAACCTATTTCACAACATTTCTGCTTTAAATGTGTTTTGCAGTATATTCATAATGTGCATATAACTTTAACAAAATTCCCAAAGTAGAAAAGAAAAAAATAGGTATATATATTAGGATCAGATGAACAGGAGCTGTGGACTAACCAGCACTTTGTCAGCTCGGCACAAACAGGTCATTTACATCGGAAAATAAGCATTTTAAAATACATCCAGTTTAATGACATGTTCTTACACCAGGGGGCGCCAGTGTACGGCTGTGTCTAGGTTACTATCAGGCATTTCATGTTTTAGAATATGGAATGATATTTAGACAATACACGGTATTGTCTAAATATCAAGTATGAAGGGTTAACAATGCGTTATGATTGTAATTCCCTATGCTGCCACCAGGGGGAGGAGTATTTGCAAGAGACCAGAGAAAGAGATCAGAGGGACCAGAGAGAGAGAGACCAGAGAGATCAGAGAGAGAGAGACTAGAGAGATCAGAGAAAGAGATCAGAGGGACCAGAGAGATCAGAGAGAGAGAGAGACTAGAGAGACCAGAGAAAGAGATCAGAGAGAGAGACGAGAGAGACCAGAGAAAGAGACCAGAGAGACCAGAGAGACCAGAGAGACCAGAGAGACCAGAGAAAGAGATCAGAGAGACCAGAGATAGCGAGTGACCAGAGAGAGACCAATTAGAGACAGCAGAGAGAAAGACAAGAGAGAGACCCGAAAGAAAGAAAGAAAGATCAGAGAGGAGAGCGAGAGAGAGACTAGATTCTCCGCTCTCTGGTGGCAGCAGAGGGAGTTACAGGCAGAAGCATTTTCCATCCCTCATCGCCACATTCTCTGCTGAAGACATTATGTCACTTTCTAAAACATGAAATAACAAAGTAAACTGTATCATTATCGTTTTTTAAAGGCCAAAAATTAAGCATCATATTTCTTCTTTAATTTGCGACTTTGAGTGGACTTTTTGGACATGACTAAAACGTCCGGACACAGCCGTGCTCTCAGATGTAGGGGGCGCCATAGAGCTGTGTGAGGTCAGAGAGAGAGCAGCACTGCACTCTGTATATGAACAAGGGCGTGGTTCAATCTTCACGGTCAGAAAATTCGATCCCCCAGTGAGTCTCTTCTGGACCAGGTCTGACCCAGGTCTACAGTAAAACAAGACCAGTCCAGCTCTGAAACAGGTCTCAAATAGAACTAAAACTGGGCTGGACCAGGTCTAAACCAGGACTATAACAACAATAGCTTTGGACATGTCTGACAAAGATCTAAAACAGGACTAAAACTGGGCTGGACCAGGTCTGAACCAGGACTAGACCAGGTCTGAACCAAGACTGGTACAGCTGCTTCAGGACGAAACCAGCCCTAAACTAAGTCTAAACCAGGACGAGACCAGTGCTGAACCAGGTCTGAAACAGCTCTAAACTAGAACTAAAACGGGGCTGGACCAGGTCTGAACCAGGATTAGACCAGGACTGAAACTGGATTGGACCAGGTCTGACCCGCTCTCTCTGTAGCCCCTCAAACAGCTCTATGCGCTCTGGTTGCTCTCCCCTTCAGTCTCTTTTGTGATAATCTCGTTTTCGGCTGATGGTTCCTCTGGTTCGGTCTCCAGCCCTGTTTCCACCACCTCTTTGGTCTCTGCCTGCACCTCGGCTGTGGACATGTCCCCTGGTTCTCCTGGTTCTCCTCCTGGTTCTCCTGGTTGTTCTCGTGGTTCTTCTGGTTCTCCAACGTCTTGTGTCTCTGCGCTACATCGGTTGGTGTGGTCCGTGTTGCGCTCTGTGGTCCTGCCGTTGGCCTCGTCCGCTTCCTTCTTGCTTCTCTTCTTGCTCTTGACGGAGTCTTTGATGCAGTTCTTGTTGGATTTGCTCCTGGCTTTGAAGATCAGCTTCTGCAAAAGTGAAGGATTATCGTGAGCGTGTGAGAGCGCTGAGGGGAGCTGTGTGCGTCTGCGGCACAGGGACCGGATTTAAATAGATTGAATTAGAATCAGGATCAAAACATGGAACTAGAAAGGGTCGTCTCCTCTGGTCTCCTGGTGCGCCAAACGAAAAGGAGATGATTTAGGCCCAAGTCTAGAAGGAAGATTATAAAGAATCTGTAGGAGTAGGCGAGACCAGTCCTGAACCAGGTCTAAACCAGGACGTGAGAAGCTCTGAACCAAGTCTAAACCAGGACAACACCAGTCCTGAACCAGGTCTAAACCAGGACGAGAGCAGTCCTGAACCAGGTCTAAACCAGGACAACACCAGTCCTGAACCAGGTCTAAACCAGGACGAGAGCAGTCCTGAACCAGGTCTAAACCAGGACGAGAGCAGTCCTGAACCAGGTCTAAACCAGGACAACACCAGTCCTGAACCAGGTCTAAACCAGGACAACACCAGTCCTGAACCAGGTCTAAACCAGGACGAGAGCAGTCCTGAACCAGGTCTAAACCAGGACAACACCAGTCCTGAACCAGGTCTAAACCAGGACAACACCAGTCCTGAACCAGGTCTAAACCAGGACAACACCAGTCCTGAACCAGGTCTAAACCAGGACGAGAGCAGTCCTGAACCAGGTCTAAACCAGGACAACACCAGTCCTGAACCAGGTCTAGACTAGGATGAGACCAGCCCTGAACCAGGTATTTTTTATTTATTTATTTATTTAGAGGATAAGCCCCTTGAGATGAATCATCTCGTTTTCGAGGGGGTCCTCAAGATTTCACAAGGACAGATACAGCAAAACAGATGCAAATAAGACAAAAGAAAATCATAAAAATAAAAAATAAAACACAACACAAATAATAATAATAAAAAAATAAAAAAAATAACAAAGCAACCATAACAAATACACACACAATCACTCACACACACACACACACACACATCGTGACTGTACTGATGTTACACAAAATATGGATAATACTATTAATATTGATGGTAATAACAATAATCGGGAGACAAGACAAGTTTAGGTCTCATAAACTAAGATCAAAACATTGACATGAATACCGGAGATATTGTATCAAAGCAGATTTTAACAGAGGCAGAGAAGTTAGAGAGCGAATAGACAACGGCAAACTGTTCCAGTCAGACGGAGCTTTAAATTTAAATGCATGTTTTCCAGCTTCTTTATTCACTCTTGGAACTACAAAAAAAGACTGATTTGCATGACGCAAACTGTGCGAGGATTGGAAAGGAATCAGATATTGTTTTAAATATTCTGGAAAACTGAGATTAATGCATTTGAAAATAAACAGTAGCCAATGTAGCTGACGTCTGGAGGACAGAGAGAGCCATGACAGCTGCTCATACATCAGGCAGTGATGGGTTCTGAACGGTATAAACCAGGACAAGACCAGCCCTGAACCAGGTCTAAACCAGGTCTAAACCAGGTCTAAAGTAGGATTTGACCAGCTCTGAACCAGGTCTAAACCAGGTCTAAACCAGGTCTAAAGTAGGATTTGACCAGCTCTGAACCAGGTCTAAACCAGGTCTAAACCAGGTCTAAAGTAGGATTTGACCAGCTCTGAACCAGGTCTTAACTAGGATTTAAACTGTGCTGGACCAGCTTTGAACCAAAAGTAAACATGTAGAACAGGGCTGGACAAGGTCTGAACAAGGTCTGAACACGGTCTAAACCAGGTCCAAACCAGGTCTGACCCAGGGAGCAGAGTAATTCCATGTGAAGCGCCTGGGTGTGTGAACAGTGTGAGATAAAAACCTGAGTCACTTGTACCTTTGAGTCCTTCTTCTTGCGGCTCTGCACCGGTCTCTGCAGAAACACGATCTGTTTGGTGGACAGGCTGCCGTCACTGTGGACAAACACAATCATCAATTGTCATTTTTTGTTTATTATTATTATTATTTCTTATTAGGGCGACATAAAACCGTTCATGTAATACTGGTCAAACGTGGAGAGAAGGTCTAAAACTGAAATACAGCGATAGCATTTGTGTGTTTGCACCGGTGATGTTTGTCTTTGGTCTGAGTGTGTGTGTGTGTCTGAGTGTGTGTCTCTGTGTGTATCTCTCTGTGGTTGTGTGTGTCTATCCATGTGTATAGCGCCCCACAGTGGTGCAGATAGAAGAAGGCTGCACTACAGAAGCTCACAGGTGCCTATAATGATGCTTTCAGGATCAGTCAAGCTGCATAGGGAGCCCCCTGCTGGAGAAGTATGGTAACTTGAGCACTATCCTCTCCTCCTTCCTACTTTATCTGTTTAGCATTTTTAGGATTTTGACTGTAGTTTGTTCATTGCTATTCACCCGTTGTCCCATTGTCTGTTTCATGGTACAATGACGGGATCTCTGAGCCTGGCCTCCTCCATCTACACCTGCCTTTCTCAAATGGGTCTCCCTCCCTGTGGGTTTCCCTAGTTCTCCCCAAGCTTCCTCACTTTTTCCCACTGGGTTTTTTAAGAGTTGTTCCTTGTGGATGCAGGAGGGTCTTGTTGGACAGTTAGTGTCCAACAGAAAGGATTGGTGATGATCAGGACACTTTAGCATTCTACAACATGTATGGACATTTTCTTCTGTGTGTGCTTTATATTCTTCATGTGTTTTAACTGTTGATTCTCTGACCTGTGTTGGTGATTTCAATGGTTTTGTTAAGTCTCTGAGATGACTTCTGTTGTGACCTAGGGCTATACAAGAATAAATTGTATTGTATTGTATTCTGAAAAAGCGCAGGTCCAGTGGTCTGCTTTTATGTCAGACTCGTGTGAACTCTTTTGTACATTCTCTGGTGAACCCCAGTATTAGTGCTGTGTGTGACCAGTCAGCTCTGTGGAAGCTCTGGTTAGTTAGTTTACTGTGTTTGTGATGATGTGTTTGTATTTGAGTCTGACAAATAAAGATAATAACAATAATAATATCTGTCTTTCTGTCTGAGTGTGTGTCTGTGTATGTGGTGTGTGTGTGTGTTTGTATGTGTTTGTATGTGTGTCTGTCTCTGCATGTGTCTCGCTGTGATTGTGTGTCTGTATATTCGTCTGTCTGTCTGTGTCTGACTCTGCGTGTGTGTGTGTCTCTTTATGTGTGTGTATGCATGTGTGTTTCTTTATGTGTCTCTGTGTCTATCTACAGTGTCTCTGTGTCTCTTTGTGTTTATGTGTGTGTCTGTGTGTGTGTATGCATGTGTGTGTGTTAATGTGTCTCTGTGTCTGTCTATGTGTGTGTATGTGTCTGTGTGTGTGTGTCTCTATGTGTGTGTTTATGTGTCTCTGTGTCTATGTGTGTTGTGTGTGTGTCTCTATCTTTGTGTGTTTGCATGTGTGTGTTTATGTGTGTCTGTGTCTCTCTATGTGTTTATGTGTGTGTGTGTGTGCATGTGTCTGTGTGTGTGTGCGTGTGTGTGTGTGTGTGTGTGTGTGTGTGTGTGTGTGTGTGTGTGTATGTCTGAGTGCATATAGAAACAGCGGCTGCAATCACAGCTGTGGCAGAGGAAACTCAGCAACAAGCGTCATCCTTACAGTTTCTCCCGCAAATGAAGGCATCTGATTGGTCAATCCTTATATTGCTCATATCTGGATTCACAAAGACAATATCACAATATAAACACCGGGATCACAGAGAGCGCTAAACCACCAATTATTAAGGCTAAAAGGGTGAGGGTAACACAAACTGTTACTGAGCTAGAGGACTTTACTTTTACATGTAAGTCAATAGGAGCCAGAGAGAGTTGGAGCAAAACTTCACCATGAGCACTTCCCTATGGGGCTTCATAGAGCTAGCGGGTTAGCATTGTCCATCTGAACACAGGTCTGGCCCTGGCTTCTGTGGTCACGCTCGTCTGCTCCTGTTTCTGCCTCAGATCAATTTGTCTCACACAGTTTTATGAAAGCAGCAGAGAAGCCCTTTATCCTGTGCTTGAGCCACACAGAGCTGATGCGTGGGGGCAGAGAGCGGCTCCTGGGGGCCCTCACAGCTGACTGATGTGAGGGCATCTACTTAACGGTCGACAGCAGCTCCACGGGACAGGGAGGAGAAGGGTTTCAAGCCCTGTGTGTGTGTGTGTGTGACTGTGTGTGTCTTTTTGCACTGTCCATAAATGTTAATAAATGTCCCTGATGTCCCTAACCCTATTGTCTGAAGTTAAAGCCTAAATACTTGTAACCAAAGCTCTCTCTCCTCAACACACCTGGTGCCTGTGTGATAGTGACATATGAGACACAATATTATAAAAAAAGAAACATATGGTCAACGCTGTGAGTAAGAAAGGTCAGAGCAGACTCTTCTCTGAGGTCTTTGATGTGCGCTTCAGATGTTGCACATATTTGACCAGTCTGTAGCTCGTGCTGTGTTCTTTGGAGTTGTGTGTTCTTTGGAGTTGTGTGTTCTTCGGAGTTGTGTGTTGGCGGCAGTCTGACCTCGAGAGACAGAAACCTGCTCGACAGACTGATCTGGAAATGTGTTTCTGTGATGGGGAGAAGTGTGGACTCTGTGGGACATCCTGAGGACCTCTGCATGACACTGTGGCCAATCAGAGCAGAGGGGTAACCGTAGCAACAGGTTTTTGTTTTCAGAGATAGATAGATAGATACTTTATTGATCCCCCGAAGGAGAAATTCAGATCTGTATTTCCTTGGCTGTAAGACTGTAAGACTTATGAATAAATGGCTCTGTGTGTATTTTATTGTTGCATTTCTTGTGTTTGAACTGTTTGATTCTCTGATCTGTATTTGATAATCGACAACTTTGTGAAGTTCTCTGAGACGACTGCTGTTGTGATGTTGGGCAATACAAAAATAAATGGAATTGAATTAATTAAGGGGCAGAAAATGGATGGATGGATGGATGTTCCTACGTGCACCATGTTGAATAGATCACGGCAGGGCTTTGTGGGCGGTACCTGTTGCTCCTGACGACGGGGGTGGGCAGCACACACGTCAGTCTCCAGCCGAACGAGGCCAAGGACTGAAGCAGAGGAACGTAGTCCGCCTTCACCTGCAGACCCTGAGACAGAAGCACGGTCACATCAGACCAGATGACCAGAGAGACACCAGAGTGAGACCAGGGAGAGACCAGAGAGGGACCAGAGAGAGACCAGAGAGGGACCAGAGAGGGACCAGAGAGAGACCAAAGGGAGACCAGAGAGAAAGACCAGAAAGGGGCCAGAGAGGGACCAGAGAGACACCAGAGTGAGACCAGGGAGAGACCAGAGAGGGACCAGAGAGGGACCAGAGAGGGACCAGAGAGAGACCAAAGGGAGACCAGAGAGAAAGACCAGAGAGAGGCCAGAGAGGGACCAGACAGAGGCCAGAGAGAGGCAAGGGAGAGACCAGAGTGAGACCAGAGTGAGACCAGCGAGAGAGACCAGAGAGATAGACCAGAGAGATAGACCAGAGAGAGGCCAGAGAGAGACCAGAGAGAAGGACCGGAGAGTGACCAGAGAGAGACCAGAGAGAGATACAAGAGAGCAAGACCAGAGAGGAAACAGAGAGAAGGACCAGGGAGAAAGACCAGAGAGAAAGACCATGAGATACCAGAGAGACCAGACAGGGACCAGATAGATACCAGAGAGAGACCACTTGCTTAGTACTTTGCAAGTGACAGTCATTCATGGTCCACTGCTCTGTGCACCCTGTTACTCTGTTACTGTGTGTACTCTGTTACTGCGTGTACTCTGTTACTGTGTGTACTCTGTCACTCTTACATGGATGACGGTCCACTGTTCCACCACGATGGCATCAAAGGCCTGAACTGTGGCCTCGGCTTCAGCGGGCTCCTGGAAGATGAACACGCTCTCCACAGCTTTGGGACCAACATCTGTGACACAAACAAACACAAATATAACATTATGATATTAAGAGAGGTCAGGGAGACAGAGAAATAGACCAGCAAGAGAGAGCAGAGACAGACATCAGAAAGAGACCAGTGTGAGAGAGGAGAAAGAGAGACCAGAGAGACAAGAGAGAGACCATAGTGACAAAGCAGAGAGCGAGACCAAACCAGAGTGAGACCAGAGAGAGACTAGAGAAGCAGACCAGAGAGAGACCGGAGAGAACTAGAGAGACACCAGAAAGAATCACATTATGACTTTCTCATTCACATGAAGAAATATTTTCCAAAATGTTTTTTTTTTTTTTAACAAGGACAACTTTATGAAGGAAAGAACAGCACTTGCAACAGCCCAAAGAGCTTCACTCACCCTATCACGGCTCCTAACGTTGTCACTATTCAAAGTATTGTCTCTCTCGTGTGACTTATGTGTAGTTTTAGAACCCTCTTCACTGGAGCCACATGTGAGCAACAGCCTCGAAAACAGTTTGCTTTTATTTCTGTGTAAATTACCGCAAAAAGACAAGGTCACGGTTTTTGCCTCCGCTCAGTGGTAATAACCTCGTGGTAATTGTGAAGCTTGACATTCAGTAGTGATCAGATCAGATCGTAAATCAAATAATGTGTTTAGACTTCAGAGGCTCACAGCGACGTGCACAATTAACTCCAATCTACGGCATTTGCATAAGAGGGAAATGCAAATGTGCTGGTGCTGCGTACAGCCAGGCTCCAAGAGACGACACTGAAATAACTGGAAAATTACAAAAAAACTGAGCATAGTGATGTTTTATGTTTTTATTTGCATGTGAGGAAGGTGTTATATTAGGGAAAGTGTTCATAAAGGGTGTGTGCATGGGCAGAGAGGGACCACAGAGAGAGATTAGGGAGAGGGATCAGAGAGAGAGAGAGACCAAAGAGGGACCAGAGAGAAAGATTAGGGAGAGATATCAGAGAGAGACCTGAGAGGGAGCAGAAAAAGACCAGAGAGAGATCAGAGAGAAACGAGACAGACCTGAGAGGTATCAGAGAAAGAGACCAGCGAGAGACCAGAAAGAGAGAGACCAGAGAGGAAGCAGAAAAAGACCAGAGAGATATCAGGGAGAGAGATCAGAGGGAGACGAGGGGGAGCAGAGAAAGACCAGAGAGATCAAAGAGAGAGAGCCCTGAGAGAGACCAGAGAGGGATCAGAGAGAGAGACTAGATACCAGAGAGAGCCCTGAGAGAGACCAGAGAGAAAGACCAGAGGGACTAGAGAAAGAACAGAAAGAGAAGAGCGAGACCAGAGACATTGGAAAAGCTTTATCTCCAGAACAGATAGTTTCTGAATCTGGGTCCCGCCCCAAGGGACACACACGCACACACAAACACACACACAAACACACACACGCACACCAAAACAAACACACACACGCAAAAACAGTCCTAATCTGTAATCAGTGCAATTATCGGCGCGCGCAATGAGGCGAGTCCTGAGCTCCGTCCTGCATCGCTGATCACCAGTGTTTACTCACTTTACACACACTTCCACTGATGCACCGCACATACAGGGACCTCACACACACTTCCACTGATGCACCGCACATACAGGGACCTCACACACACTTCCACTGATGCACCGCACATACAGGGACCTCACACACACACACAAACTTCCACTGATGCACCGCACATACAAGGACCTCACACACACTTCCACTGATGCACCGCACATACAAGGACCTCACACACACTTCCACTGATGCACCGCACATACAAGTACCTCACACGCACTTCCACTGATGCACCGCACATACAAGGACCTCACACACACTTCCACTGATGCACCGCACATACAAGGACCTCACACACACTTACACTGATGCACCGCACATACCGGGATCTCACACACACTTCCACTGTCGTCCCTGTCAATTACACACTCAACTTTGTTTTGAGGTTGATTTTTTGCCCCTTGGCTCCTCTTTTTACTTACGATGTTCTGCTTCTATGATGGATTTTCTTTTCCAAATCATACTTCAACATGGGATCTATTGTTGGTGCGACCCTGTTTATGAAGGGAGGGACCAGAGAGTCCTTGGCAAGACACTTAACCTCTGGGAACACCAGCCACAGTGGGGCGGCTGCGGCTGTAAAGTGCCAAACTGCCGTTGTGTCCTTAGGCAAGACACTTCACCCCCATTGCCTAGAATGAGTCTGGTGTGTGTGTGAATGGTTGGTGGTGGTCGGAGGGGCCGATGGCACATACTGGTTGCCTCGCTTCTGTCAGTGTGCCCCAGGGCAGCTGTGGCTACAGTAGTAGCTTATCACCACCGTGTATGGAGTGAATGAATAATTACACATGTGAAGCGTCTTTGAGTGTCCAAAAAAGCGCTATATAAAACCGATGCATTATTATTATTATTATTATTAGAGAGACCAGAGAGAGAACATAGAGCACTGATCATCAACTCGCGGCCAGTGCAACTGTTTCCCAAAATTGTGAGAATAAATGTTTACTTTTCACTCATTTTTGTTCTTTATTACTATCTTTATTTTCTCTGTCATTCTCCTCTTCCCTCTTCTGTCAGCTTCTTCCCTCTGGCAGAATACATTGTTTGCTGAGAGGCAGGAAATATCTCATTTTGCTTACAACTTCTTTACACAAGCTGTTATCAGTTTGAACAGAGCATTTTAAATGATCTTGCCTTTGAGTTGAAACTGTTTTAGTTGATCAATGTCAGTGTCAATTGATTCCAGTTTTGTTTGTTTTATTTCTGTACTTTCAACCTTATTTTATTTATTTACTTGTGCACACTGGGGCGGATGCATTACAATGTGGTTTCACTGCAAATGGCAGATAAATTATTCTGAATCTGATTTAATTCTCACTTTGGGGGTCTGACCCCCGAGATGACTGTCTGGTAAAACTCTGGCCCTCTGATAAATATAGTTGATGACCCCTGACATAGAGAGACCAAAGAAAGAGAGAGACCATAGAGAGACCAACGAGAGAAACAAGAGAGACCAGAGGGAGAGAGAGAGACCAGGCAGAGACAAGAGAGACTAGAGAGAGACCAACTAGAGAGACCAAAGAGTTACAAGAGAGACCAGAGAAGGATACATGAGGGAGAGAAAAGAAAGAGACCAGAGTACCACAAGTTTGCTTCCGATTTTACATAAAAGTAACTGTCATGTAATACTAGTGGTTATATGATATTGTTGGATTATACTTGTGCCACATGAGAAGCACTTTGCACACCAATAACTGTGAAACAGCAAGGCCGCCGAAAGGTGATCCGCGTTATAGTGAGAACTTCCCTATTGGGCTTCATTGAGCTGGCAGGTTAGCATTTTCCATCTTTATACATTTGTGCTGCATCCTGACCTGAGTTCTGCAAGAGGCTGAAGTGTCCGTGCACCAGGGACGCTCCGCTGCTGAAGTGCTGGGTCAGGTGGTCGAGCCAGGGCCCGTCCAGAGCGCTGACCCCTCCGTCCGAGCTGCTCTGGAGCCGCAGGGGGACTTTGACTGTGTAGAAGCGCATGGGGGGTTCCCGAGGGACGGGCTCCCGGGGTGGAGGCTCCGGGGGCAGAGGTTCCCGAGGCAGAGGCTCCCTGGGTGGAGGCAGGTGGTACAACGCCAGCAGCTCTGGGCCTGAGGATAAGAGAAGAGCCAAGGGTTACATTATGAGGAGCATTCTGGACTAGATCTTAATTTATATGTAATACGTGTTTTCTGGTTGATAATAGCTCAGGTTCTGTGTGAAAGAGAAGCACATTATGGACTGGGCCATCTCCGACCACTGTTAATGAGAACTAAAATGTGCCTCCGGTATTATAAACCAGGACGAGGGGGCTGTTTTACTCTCGCACTGGCATCTGTGACATGTTAGTCCCATATGAAACAACTCCTGCTGGTGCACAGAGTCAGAACTAAACATGGGGAGGCTGCAATTCAGATTCTTTTAGCTAAGATCTGGAATAGTCTTCCTGAAGAGGTGAGACAGGCTTCTTCTCTGACAGTTTTCAAATCCAGGTAAAAAACTGTTTTGTTTATTTGAATGCTTTGTGTGATTATTTCTATCTTATTCTTTGAGTTGCCTTGTGTATGAATTGTGCCAGTCAAACTTATTTTGATTGAGGGCCAATTAGAAAAAGAAAGAGTTGGTCAGGGGCCGAAAAAATTTATGGGTTTCATTTATTTAAAAAAATGGAATATGAAGGTATCTAAATAAATGATTTGTTTCACATTAGTTGGATTGGACATTCTTTTCTGATTAGAATTAGTTCAGTTACTGTGGACTGAACCAAAACTGGACCAAATATTTAAGGTATAAAGGAGGATTTTCTACTTCCGGGTGGATCATCAAGACTATTGCTTCTCCCAATTGTCAATCATTCTCGTGATTTGTGCTCGTCAAATAAGACCAGAGAGTTTTGGTTGTTTTCTTAGTGATGGATAACATGCCATTTTGGCCTATTACCATTTATGCTGCTATTTAATACAATAATTTAAAATCATCTCAAGGGCCACTGGAAATGGTCTCGCGGGCCGGATCTGGCCCCCGGGCCTTGACTTTGACACCTTTGAATTGTGCTAATCAAATAAAGCTGCCTTGCCTTTCCACTCTGAGGAAGACTGTGCACAAGCGATACAAACTGTCAGGTACGAAAACACCCCAAAGGTCTTAACAAAGAGAACGTGTGGTGTTGTTGTTCCCTGAGAGACAGCCTCACTTTCAACCACAGTTTTCAGAGTCAGTATTTAGACTTGTGTGGTTTGGATGAGTAATGCAGTGAGGAAGAGCCTCTCCTTGGGTCTCATTAAAAGGTGCTAAGTCAATGCCACGCGGGTTTTGTTTGTTTAGAGTCAAATCGAGTCAAAAACTGTTGAAATGAGGGTCTCTTTTGAATAGTTTTCATAAAACTGTCAACTGTCAACAATGTGAGTCCTTGTAGAAGTTGTTGGATCTATTTTTACATTTACATTTATTAACATTTATGGACATTGGTCACCCCTATGAACCCATGACTCCTGTTGGTCCAAAAGTCTTTCTGGTCACTCTCAAGTTTCTCTCGCTCTCCCTGGTCTCTTTCTCTTTGGTTTCTCTCTCACTGGTCTCTCTCTCTCTTTGGTTTCTCTCTCACTGGTCTCTCTCTCTCTTTGGTTTCTCTCTCACTGGTCTCTCTCTCTCTCTTTGGTTTCTCTGGTCTCTCTATGTTGCATGTTATTATTGCGTGTCCTGTGTTCGAACTGATTGATTCTCTGATCTGTTGTTGGTGATACACTTGGATATGTTGAAGTGAATTGAATTGAAAGTGTGCTACGTCCTCCTCTGTCCTTGGACTCTCTGTGGTCACTCTGCAGACGTCTCTGCGCTGACCAAGCACAACTCACAACTGGACCAGGACTAATTAGCACTATCTCTGCAGCGTTCAACAAAGGGATTCAGGGATTAGAATTAATTTACTGTCAGGGACATCGCCGCAGACACAGGCTGATGTGAGGAGCCAGGATGGATAGTACTTCTCTTTTCAGCTTTCAAGAAGATTAACTCCTTTTCTATAAATAAGAAATAAAATACTAGCACAGCTTAAACATCCAAATATAATAAAAGCCTATTTCAGGTTGACAGCATAGACTGTACATAGATGGACAACACTAACCTGTCATTAGGGGTGGGCGATAATTATAGAATTTAATATGGCGAAAGTAACTTTAACGATAAGCTTTTTCACAATATTGAGACACTGGCTCTATCTCACTTGACACATCTTCAGAGGAAACAAACTCTAAAAAACACGTAGATCATGACAAAAGGTGGTGTAGCGTCAGTCCTTGGCATTTTATACAGCGTGGCTTTATACCTGAGACTGTAAACTTTATACTGTAGGCATCTATAAATGAGACCCTGAAGGTCGTGGGTTCGAGCCCACTGTAGGACCTACTTCACGACTCCCACTGATGACTGTTGTTGTGCCCTTGGGCAAGACCTAAACCCCACTTTGCCTGAAGCCCCCGCTGAAAGATCAAGGCTCCTGTGGACTCACCACCTGCAGGAGGATGAACGAGGGGCTGGTGCTCTGTGTACTGGGTGCAGCTCTGACTGCCACCCCCGACCCAGAAATGGATTAAGGGGAAGAAAATGGATGGATGGAGGTTACTTAACATAACCCTGACTCTGTGATAACAGTGAGGTGTTTCACCACAGATTAGAGTCGAGGCATTACTCCCACGGCTGTACACTATGGAGAAAGCGGCTGAATTGGAACAAGTTACTTTCTAAAAATGTAATCAGGGTTTTTTTCATCTTAAATGTTGCACTTTGTTCCTGTATGCACATTGAGTTGAGTCATTGTTGAATGAAGATAAGGCAATATGTATAATTTCTTCAAAAACAGGAAATTAAAACAAAGACGACAGAAGCCCTTTGTCCAACTTGAACTCCTCTTTGAGGTTCAATTAGAAAAAGGCTTTATTAATTGGCATGTTTGTATTTGCAGTAGTTTCTGGAGGGTTATTCATTCAGTAAAAATATTGTTATACATTGTATATCGAGATATAAAATCGCCCATACTGCTCAGCCCTACTCCGTAGACCACTGAAGCTAAATAGGAAAGTGCTCTCTCTCTGGCTCCTTAACTTACATGCAGTGGTTTAAAAGATGTATTTTTGGAGAAAAACTGGACTTGTGCCAGTGACCAACATGCTGGCCACTCATGCTCGCTAACGCAGCTGTTGTCATGGGTACAAGTGTCACTCTCCTCCTCGTTACTTCTTGTGTGATTGTCAATGGCTGCCACTGCTTACATGTAAAAGTGAAATCCTCTGGCTCAGTAACCGTTTTGGGCTTACAAAGTAAGTAAGTAATCTTTATTTATAAACCGCCTTTCACAGACCAGAGTCACAAAGTGGTTTACAATTGTTATTTTTGGGCACTTGTCCTCTCACTCCACACAGAGATGGGAGCGGGGTCGCCGAATATTTTAGTGGTAGGAGAAATCGGAGTACCCGGAGGAAACCTACGCAAATACATGGTATAGCCTCTGTGATCCTACAGTGTTTATATTATGATATTGTCTTTCTAAATCCAGATATGAGCCATATCAGATGTGAGTGGGAAACTCCCGCTTGCCTTTGCCAATTTCTATAAAGCCGTCAGAACAAATGTCCATATAAGCAAATTTGCTCCAGCTAGCTTGTGTTCAAGTCGGCTTCTTCCACATTTGGTGATGGCACTCGGTTAGTCCTCCACTCCTGATATAACAACAATATCTTGTCCTATACTATTTTAGTAGTTTGGGAACATAACAGTTTCTCTCTCTCCCTGGTCTCTCTGGTTTCTCTCTCGTCTCTCGCTGCATGATGTTGGCCAGTAGAAAGACAGAAGAATAATATGTTTTAATTTTATATATATGTTTTATAATCAGGACCAGGTCTGGCAGCTGCCCTCCAACGGAAATACAATTCTACAAGCTTGGCACATTGCCATATGTTCTATTATAACATATAACGGCTGTAACTTCAGTCTGGCTTTGGTTTGCTTAATGAAAAAGCTGTGGAGCTGAAGAGGAGTGTGCTCCAGGCTGAGATCTGTCCTTATCTCCTCTGCTCTGTGGCTGATAACCTCCTCCTCTGGGCTGCGACACACTCGCACTGTTCCAGGTTTAGTTTCTGCTCGACAATTAAAAGTGACTCAGATTTGGCTGACAGCAGCGCAGGGGTGTCCAAACTATTTAATACGAGGGCCACTTCATGGCCGCAAAAATTGTCCAAGGCCTGACAACACGGATTGTAAAACTGATTTCAGTGGTTCGAGGATTTTAAACAAAGTATGATTGATTCACACTTGATGGAGCTGAAGTTGGCTGGATGACAAATGTTTAATATCTTCGACATTAGTGCCATATTCAGATAGTCAGCCAATGGCAGTGGTGGGTGATCCCCGGCCCGCGGGCCAGAGGCGGCCCTTTGAGCTCAGGCCCCTGAGCTTGAACTATCCAACACAATCTTCTGATATATTTGCAAACAATTGTATTCTGTGTGGAAATAAATATCTAATGGCAGTAGTTATAGAAATAAAGCTTAGTGTATAGATTGTTTCTCCGGCACTTGTCATCTCACTTCTTGTAGAAGATAATCCACTCTCAGCCCAAAAATTCTAATAATGACTCACAAGGCTCTTAATTATGCCACAAAAAAAAACACAGACAAAAAAGAAGACAGTCTGTTTTGATTTGTTCACAACATTTAACTTTTGGGCACAACCAACATGCATTGTTAATGCAAGGGAAAATGTAGGTACCCCAGCTTTACTTTTGTGAGTTTTAGTTTCAGTGCTTCTAAGGAGACATGGAGACTTCCTGTGGCTCCATAGTCCAGCTCTGTGTCTTGAAGCAGAGTTTATTGTGTGCACAGGTTGCGCAAAAACACGCACTTGGAACAAGCAGGAATGGTCGTTCAGTCCCATTCATTCTCCAGGACGTCTGCTGAGCTGTTGTCACAGGAGCTGCCATCTTTACAAAGCAGCCGCAGTTACTCTGGGGTCAGAACGCTGCAGGAGGATGTGGAATCCCTTTCGAGTACGTATACAGCAAACAACAGCAAGTGCCCTGCGGTCACGTGCGCCCCTCTCAAACATTTCACAACTAATTTACACGTTTCACAAATATTCAATTTTCTGTGGGAAAAAAAATCTGAATTTTGTGGATCTGCGGAAAATTCTCATGCCCGAATATTTAATATAATACATTTATGAGTAAATAATTGAGCCTGAAAATAACATTGGAAATAAGCAGGTCCGGCTCCTGACAGTAGGCCGATAATGTGGCCCTCAGGAGGAACAGTTTACCAACGTCTGCCCTTTACAGTCACCACCTCCACAACGGGGTACAACATGCATATATTGGCCAAAGTTGCATTTATTAATTTGCAATGTCTCTTTTAAGCTTACTTTATTATCTCTGTAGGGAAATGTAAGTGAGTAAGTAATTTTTCTCCATAAAGCGCCTTTCACAGACGGTGTCACCTCCAGGACTCACCAGTGTACATATAGCTAAGGCTAATCTTCACTGACCGTCTCTAGAAGCGCTTAACAACAATCAAAAACACACCATTGATTCCATTTATGACAAAGGTAGAATGTTGCTCAAGTCATTCTCGCTTTTATAGATATTTGTATGAAAAAGCATTTAAAATCAGCCATGTTTAAAGGATCAGTTTGAGCTGAGGACTTAAAGAGCTCAGAGCTTTTCCCCTGGACACAAACCCCTGTTTCTTGTGTAAAGTCACAGCCGTCAGATCTAAAGTCTCATTTCAGTTCAGTTCCTCGTTGGACGTTTCTGAAATGTAAATGTGTAAAGGATTATAGCACGAGGACAGGCCCCAGAGCTGGGATTACACCGGCATCTGTTTTTACCCACTATCAATAGTTTAAAATGGAAATATTAAGTAGAATGAATTCAAATGAACACAAACTTATAGCTTGGGTGACCTAACTTTATTATTTCAGGAAAGATGTAAAGTAAAAGTAAAAAGTAAACCAATCATTCCAAAACTACTACAATATACTTAATATGCAAATAATGATAAATGGGTTTTATACAGCACTTTTTTTTGGACACTCAAATACGTTTCACAGCCTTATACTTTCACTCCATACACAGTGTCTGTAGCCACAGCTGCCCTGGGGCACACTGACATAAGCGAGGCAACCAGTCTGTGCCATTGGCCCCTCCCACCACCACCAAGCATTCACACACACACCAGACTCATTCTGATGTGGGTGAAGTGTCTTGCCTAAGGACACAACCACAGTTTGGTCTCCCATCACATTAGAGTGTCTCCACCTTATTAGAAGACATGTTTTTTTCTGTATACTTGTAATTAAGAGCCCTGTGAGCCACTCTCTAACTGTTTGGGCTGAGAGCTGATTGGCTGAGCAAGGGTGGTCCTCTCTTTTTCACTTTTCTGTGTTAAAAAGCTGAGCTAATAATAATAATAATGCATCGGTTTTATATAGAACTTTTTTGGACACTCAAAGACGCTTTACATGTCATTATTCATTCATTCATTCCAAACACGGTGGTGATGAACTACTACTGTAGCCACAGCTGCCCTGGGGCATAGCGACAGAAACGAGGCAACCAGTCTGTGCCATCGGCCCCTCCCACCACCACCAACCATTCACACACACATCAGACTCATTCTAGGCAATGGGGGTGAAGCGTCTTGCCTAAGGACACAACGGCAGTTTGGCACTTTACAGCTGCAGCCGCCCCACTGTGGCTGGTGTTCCCAGAGGTTAAGTGTCTTGCCAAGGACACAACAACAGCAGACAGAGGGAGTCAATGGTGAAAGTCTTGAAGTGGGCTCAAAACCACGACCTTCTGGTTCAAAGGCCAATACTCTACCAACAGAGCCACTGTCGCCTCGGCACTGAGGCCAAAAAACACATTATATGAAAATTAGTGATAGCGAGGAACTAGGTACGTGTATTTTAGTGCGTTTTTGTGGCCTAAAAGTTACGTAACCCAGCTTTAATTACCGTTTCAGTATCCCCCAGCTCACACACTGGGCTGCTGTGACGGCTCCGGTCTTTCTCCATCATCTAATTTTCTCTTGATTTATTGAATGTTTCTCGTTGACCCAGTTGCTGTTATTTTTAGTTGTGCCGGTTGCTAAGGGCACACTCACCGTTGCCGTGTGGCTCCTGGTCACGTCCTGTGCTCCGTGGAAATAAGAGCATTGTGTTGTCTTATGAGCAGACCATCAAAGAGAGGCCAGAGAGAGACCCGAGAGAGACCAGAGAGAGACCAGAGAGAGACCAGAGAGAGACCAGAGAGAGACCAGAGAGAGACCAGAGAGAAACCAGAGAGAGACCAGAGAGAAACCAGAGAGAGACCAGAGAGAGACCAGAGAGAGACCAGAGAGAGACCAGAGAGAGACCAGAGAGAGACCAGAGAGAGAGACCAGAGAGAGACCAGAGAGAGACCAGAGAGAGACCAGAGAGAAACCAGAGAGAGACCAGAGAGAGACCAGAGAGAGACCAGAGAGAGACCAGAGAGAGACCAGAGAGAAACCAGAGAGAGACCAGAGAGAGACCAGAGAGAGACCAGAGAGAGACCAGAGAGAGACCAGAGAGAAACCAGAGAGAGACCAGAGAGAGACCAGAGAGAGACCAGAGAGAGAGACCAGAGAGAGACCAGAGAGAGACCAGAGAGAGAGACCAGAGAGAGACCAGAGAGAGACCAGAGAGAGACCAGAGAGAAACCAGAGAGAGACCAGAGAGAGAGACCAGAGAGAGACCAGAGAGAGACCAGAGAGAGACCAGAGAGAGAGACCAGAGAGAGAGACCAGAAAGAGACCAAACACAATAATTAATTGAACCAGCTTTTTCAGCCCGAAAAGTTAAAACGAGAAGACCACCTTCAATCAGCCAATCAGCTCTCAGCTCAATGTGTCAATAGCGACTCACACTATTTGACGTGTTTTCTAATAAGATAAAGACAGCATGTTTATTTTCAGCACTCACCGTGGCTCTGGCGTTGTGGGCGTGGCCCCTCCTTGGCATCTGTGGCGTTGTTGTTGAGTCTTGGCGTTCCTTCCTCCGACCTGCAGGTGGCGCTCCTCTCCTCCTCATCCTCTCGTCCTTCTGCCGGTCTGTCCCTCTCAGGAGGGCTGTGGGGGGGGCTGCTGTTGAGGGAGCCCAGGACGGAGCTGGGGCTGGAGTGCAGAGACAGAGACAGAGAGAGAGACAGAGAGCGCAGGTCCGCCTCCCTCCTGCTGGGGGCGCCCTGAGCCTCCTGGATGAAGCCCACGAACATCACGCCCTGGTCTGCGGCGTCCTGGATGTGCTGCGGGAAGACGACAGAGGTGTTAACTAAAAGAGATCGGTGAGAGACCAGAGAGACTAGAGAGAGATCAGAGAGACCAGAGAGAGAGACCAGAGAGAGACCAGAGAGAGACCAAAGCGAGAGACCAAAGAGAGACCAGAGAGAGAGACTGAAGGGAGAGAGACTAGAGAGAGATCAGAGAGACTAGAGCGACCAGAGAGAGACCAGAGACACTAGACTAGAGAGAGAGAGACCAGAGAGAGAGAGACCAAAGAGAAACCAAAGAGAGAGAGAGAACAGAGAGAGACCAGATGACATTCTATTTGACGTTCTTTTTGTTATTAATAACAGGGAAGACGGCTGTACCAGATATAGAAATTGTGATATCGGTTATCCCAATAATCAGGGTCAGGACCAGTCTATATTTGTGATGTTAGTAAAAACAAGTTTATCAACAAATGAAAATGAAATTCAGTTAAAATAACCTTCTTGACATATCCCTGGATGAGCTCTGGGCTGGGCTCCTGATCCGCACACACACACTCCTCCAGCTGCAGTCGGTACTGAGGGCCGAGCGAGGGTCCGCGGTCCCCCCTACACACACAGGAACACAGGGGTCAGCAGAGGCTCAACTGTCTAAATAAATATATAGATACATAAATATGAAAATATATAGCACCTTTTCAACATTTTCAAGGCACACTTTTCATCAAGGAACCACTCATTCACTCAAACACCAATGTGCGCAGATTCTAAGGGCGAGGAGGGTTAAGTGTCTTGCCCAAGGACACGCAACAGTGATCTCCAATATGTCTGTCCATTCAGAACCAATGACTTGTGCTCAGCTCTGGTTCTCCTGGTCTTGCGCAGTAGGTGCACTGGACCAGCGCCAGTGATCAGAGTGGAGCGAGAGACCAGAGAGAGACCAGAGAGAGAAACCAGGGAGAGAGACCAGGGAGAGAGACCAGAGAGAGACCAGAGAGAGAGACCAGGGAGAGAGACCAGAGAGAGACCAGAGAGAGACCAGAGAGAGACCAGAGAGAGAGACCAGAGAGAGACCAGAGAGAGAGACCAGGGAGAGAGACCAGAGAGACACCATAAAGGCCAGAGAGAGAGACCAGAGAGAGACCAGAGAGAGAGACCAGGGAGAGAGACCAGAGAGACACCAGAGAGAGAGACCAGGGAGAGAGACCAGAGAGAGTCCAGAGAGACACCATAGAGGCCAGAGAGAGAGACCAGGGAGAGAGACCAGAGAGAGACCAGAGAGACACCATAGAGGCCAGAGAGAGAGACCAGAGAGAGAGACCAGGGAGAGAGACCAAGGAGAGAGACCAGAGAGACACCAGAGAGAGAGACCAGGGAGAGAGACCAGAGAGAGACCAGAGAGAGACCAGGGAGAGAGACCAGAGAGACACCAGAGAGGCCAGAGAGAGAGAACAGAGAGACACCAGAGAGAGAGAACAGAGAGAGAACAGAGAGAGAGACCAGAGAGAATGGCCAGAAAGAGACCAGAGGCAAAGGCAAGAGAGAAGACCAGAGAGAGAGACCAGATCACAGAGGATTAGAGAGTTAGAGCGAGCCGTGTTTGTGGCACAAGTGTGGATTTGTAATAAAACAATGGATTTCAATACAAAAACAGTTGAGGCCATGGGACACTAAAATCCCACTAAAGCATCAGAGCACCAAACTAATTACTGCTTGTTTTTATGACTTCTCTGTTGTCGTGTGTTCTCATCCTAATTTGCTTTCAGTGTATCACCGCCGCGGGGCTTCAGTTCATCTCTGTAAATGCTTTTCCAAAAACATTAGCCGCACTCTGTCCATTTGTCACTGGCCTCAGACGTGAGCGTCCCGCAGCGCCGGAATATATGTACCACACAATCTCCATCTTACACCAACAACCAGCTTTATCAATCACACACTGAACAATGAGGACCTGTGAAACACACACAAATGAACAAACAAATACACACACACACACACACACACACACACACACACACACGCTCAGAGACACACACATACACATATACAAAGGCCCACACAGGCACACACACACACACAAACTCAGAGACACACACACTCACACACACACACACACAGGTGCCCCTCAGGGATCAGTGCTGGGGGCTGGGCTGTTATTTAAAGCGCTGCGTCCTGTGTGTCCTCTGAGGCCGCAGACTGATGCGATACCTGCTGTGTCCCACTAACAACAAACTGAATAATTGTGTTGTTTTTCTTTTGTTTTGTGGGTTAAAAAAACTGGATAGTGAGAATATACGACCCACATATATTCGCTTGTCTTTGTTTCTGGTCTCTCTTTTGTCCCTCGCAGGTCTGGCTCTCTAGGTCTCGGTGGTCTCTCTCCTTGATCTCTCTCTATCTTTCATTTTAATCATCATAATGTAATACGTTTGGAGCCGCTCTAAATCACACCTGGGAGAGGGTGTCGGGTCAGAGAGTGTTTGAGTCTGTGTGTTGTGTGCCATATTGTTACCTTTCTACTGACGTTTTTATATTGTTCTTGTATTGGGGGTCGTAAATCTCAACAACAGAAGAGAAACTATTTCTCATCTCCGCTCTCCATCAGGGGTATGGATTCATTGGGTCCAATCCGGAGCCTGTGGGGGCAGGTCTAACCGACGCTTGGATTCCAAACTGACTTTCATTTTAAAAGACAGAAACAGTTCTGTTCTTAATGTCATAGAGTGGAATATCAACTAGTTTGAAAAGAACCGTTTTAAGGAGTTTTTAAGGAGTGGGGGAAGACTGTTATTAGCGTGGATCTACATAGAGCATGGGTAGCTACCAACCTGTAGCTCAGGGGCTTCAGTGCTACAAGTATCTCACCACACTTTTCAAAGTAGCTCCAAAAAGTGATGTAGTAAATGTAAAAAATGCCTACTTTTTGCACTAATAAACTATTAGCTATTTGGATATAACACTACAAAAACTGGCTTTGTAACTGGCCTGTAGACTTTGACTTTATTTTTTCCTGGGGTGTTGGTAACTGCACTGGACTGACTCCTGCTGTTTTATTCTCCAACATGAAGAGTTATCACTGCTTCATGTTTCTGCAGCTGATGCGGAGCGACGTTGTTTGTAACGACATGTGATCTCAGTGGGGTTCAGCTACAACGGGCAAAGGTCAAAGCCACAGCAGTTGTCCTCTTCAGGAGTCCAGAAAGCACAGCCTGGTTCTCGCCAGCCCGACTTGGCCCTACTCTACTCAGCTCTAGGCTACCTCATTGTGTTTAAACTACTAGAAACCTTCCCACAACAAACCAGTTTCCAACAGCACTCTGGATAATCACTGTTAGAACACTTTAGTATCAACTCTGCCTTTGATAGAACCAGGGCCAAAATGGACTAAAGAAGGACCTGGTACTGGTTAAACACTGCCAGTGGAAACATTCCCAATCAATGAAGAGTAGAGTGGAGTAGAGAAGAGCTGGTGAAAACAGGCCTGTGTTTCCGGGCTGATGCTCATAAGTCTCTAAACCTGCAAGTCCAACTCAGGTAAAAGTCAAGTCCAAGTCCCATAATTTTACACAGATTCAAATTAGGGCTCTATACAACAAAACAATCACTAACAAATATCAAATGAAATCAGACAAATGCCATGCGACTGATTTAAATGATAAAAACCCTTTACATTCTGTCCACAGTCTGATGCTGTTTGGACAGACAAAATCTACAATCAAAATAAATGTAGGCTTTAATTGAGAGAGTTTTAGTTGAGCTTGTCTTTTCATCGTTTTAATGTTGGATTCAAATAACCCTGACAGACACAGATAAGACTGATCACATCCTTATGAGTCCCAAAAGCACAAGACTGAGTCGAGTCTGAGGCTTTAGGGACGAGTCTCCAAGCAACTCACGAGTTCGCATTTCTTGGCTGTGAGAGGCATGCATACTTTTTGGTTTCATTGATTCAAGAAAAATAATTATTGAATCCTGGATCGACATTCTCCGACTTGGATCTACAGCCTGTCCATGGGAGCAGATCCAACCCTTGCTTTTCTCCACTGAGTTATTTGAGTGGTTCCATGCCGAAGCAGGACGGTCTAAGGACAGGGATGATTCAGGACATTTAAGAACATTTCTGGACTGTGGTCCCCCTGCTCCCTGTGGACCAATGGCTCCAATATGTTTGTTCTTATTGCAGTTCGTGAGTTAATTGTTTAATTTTCTGACCTGTTGGCAAATCACCAACTTTGCAAAGTCCTGCGAGAGACTGCTGTTGTGATTTAGGGCGATACACAAATGGAATTTAATGGAATTGAATTAATGCTTCACATGGTTAAAAAGATGTTCACTGATTTACTCATTCCAAGCGAGAATGTTAATCTTGGAAGATATCCAGTAATTTACTTGTCCCCTCATAAAAGAGGCAGCAATATCTTTAAGTAATCCTACATTTAGCAGTTTATACATGTTTCAAAGCTCCAAGATAGAAAACATGTTACAGAGACACATTGATGCATTTTTACATCACATGCTGAACACAAAAGTCTGTTCGACTCAGTTATAAATAGCCCCGTCCTGTGAGGCTGACGTGTGGAGGTTATCATGCAGCGCACCACAGCAGCTGTCAGGCCCAGACCTCATCACCCAGGCCTCTATGCACCCATGGGAGGTCTCTGCACCCATGGGAGCCTGTAGAAGCCCCGGTGGTTGAGACCTGCTTGTGGTGCCCGTAGTTCAGAAAGATTGTGACATGTTTTGTAGTAATAATACATGGTAAATGTACAGTGCATTTTTGGACACTCAAAGACGCTTTACAAAGGGATGGGTTAATAAGAAACTAAAATAAATATATCAAATGCTAAACTATACAGCTAATTATAGGCAGATTTGAACAGGTGGGTTTTGACCAGTGATTTGAAGTTCCTGATGTTGTGGGAGTAAGTTCCAGAGTGGGGGCAGCTACAGCAAAGGCTCAGTCCTCAGGGTTCAGAAGGCTCGGTCCTCAGGGTTCAAAAGGCTCGGTTCTCAGGGTTCAGAAGGCTCGAGCCCCAGGGTTCAGAAGGCTCGGTTCTCAGGGTTCAGAAGGCTCGGTTCTCAGGGTTCAGAAGGCTCGGTCCACAGGGTTCAGAAGGCTTGGTCCTCAGGGTTCAGAGGGCGCGGTTCTCAGGGTTCAGAAGGCTCGGTCCTCAGGGTTCAGAGGGCGCGGTTCTCAGGGTTCAGAAGGCTCGGTTCTCAGGGTTCAGAAGGCTCGGTCCACAGGGTTCAGAAGGCTTGGTCCTCAGGGTTCAGAGGGCGCGGTTCTCAGGGTTCAGAAGGCTCGGTCCTCAGGGTTCAGAGGGCGCGGTTCTCAGGGTTCAGAAGGCTCGGTCCTCAGAGTTCAGAAGGCGTGGTTCTCAGGGTTCAGAAGGTTTGGTCTTCAGGGTTCAGAAGGCTTGGTCCTCAGGGTTCAGAGGGCGCGGTTCTCAGGGTTCAGAAGGCTCGGTCCTCAGGGTTCAGAGGGCGCGGTTCTCAGGGTTCAGAAGGCTCGGTCCTCAGAGTTCAGAAGGCGTGGTTCTCAGGGTTCAGAAGGTTTGGTCTTCAGGGTTCAGAAGGCTCGGTCCTCAGGGTTCAGAAGGCTCGGTCCACAGGGTTCAGAAGACTTGGTCCTCAGGGTTCAGAAGACTTGGTCCTCAGGGTTCAGAGGGCGCGGTTCTCAGGGTTCAGAAGGCTCGGTTCTCAAGGTTCAGAATGTTCGGTCCTCAAGGTGGGGGTGATGTGGTCCATGGGTGAGCAGGCGGGAAGCGGAGGTCTGGATGTATTGCAGTTTTTGGAGATGAGTGGAAAGAAGAGCACAAAGGAGACTGCAGTAGTCGAGTCTGGAGGTGATGAAGGCGTAGATTTCATTTGAATAAATCCAGGTGAGAAACCTGCCTGAAGAAGAATCTAACCCCTGATGAAATTGTAAAACTGGTCAAAGAATGAACCGTATTCTTTAACAACTTCATATATTCCCAGAAGGTCAATTGAATTTGCAGGGAAATATCCGTCTGATATTCTCCATTCTCCTCTAAAGGTGATGTATAAGTGTCCCCCGAGCCTCCCCCCTGCTCACCAAATGTTTTATTTAGACTTTTCTCTCTTAGCAGGAGCAGAGCGGGTCCTGTTGGATCAGTAATGGTCCATCTGCATGTGTATACGTACGTGTGTATGTGTGTGTGAGTGTAGGTGAGTGTGTGTGGTATGTGGCTTGACTACCTCTCCCCTCTGTCCCAGGTCACCCTGCTACAGTGTGTGTGTGTGTGTGTGTGTGTGTGGTATGTTGCATGACTAGCGGCTCTCTCCTTCTGTCCCAGGTTGCACTACTACAGTGTGCATGTGCCTCTGTGTGTGTGTGTGTATTGCATGACTAGCTTTTCCCTTTCTGTGTCCCAGGTCACACTACAGCGTTCAGCACTAAACACATGGGACAGCTCCACTCACTCAGTCACACAATTTTCTGCTCGGAGACATCGCAGTCACTGGCTTTGCACGAGACGAGAATATGGACCATACGATCTGCTCTCTTTCAACCACACATCACACCATTCATTTGGGGAATTTTATGGGCAATTAAATACTGAATCCTGTTATAGATCTAAAAATAGAATGGAAACTCACACTAAAATAGTTCTTGGTGCGAAGAGTGGGGATGTTTTACTCTGTTTGCTTTGTGTATTCTTGGGTTTCATTAAACTGGCCAGTAGGGGGCGAATGAGCAGAGGTGGGACTGCTCAGCTTTGCTCCCATTGAAAACCATGTAAATCGTGTCTGTTTTGGGGTCAAAAGGCTCTCATCCTGTGCGGTGTACGGTTGTTGTAACAGTCTTAATTGAGGACACTCAATTCTAAGGGACAACTAAAAAATATTTCTCAAAAATGAAATCCGTGGTTTATACAAAGCACAATGTGTCTATCCAATTGTCTGTGAAACTGTATGTTATTGCTCTCTGCTGTTTATTCTACTGTTTGTCGCATGGCGCCGTAAAGATGGCGCCGTGGCAAGAGCTCTGGTGTGTGTCGTCTGGTGCACACTGGGGTAGTCTTGCACAGTTTTTCCAATGTGGTTTTACTGCAAATGGCAAATAAATGAATCTGAATCTGAAAAGAGTCTTGATTTTGGGCATTTAAAAAACAGAAGAAATTGCTGCGTTTCATTCGGGTGGCCTGCAGGGGGCGCTCATCTGGGAAAGCCTTGATCCACCTCGCCCGCCTCATTCGAGTGTTTTTTTCTTCAAAGTGTCCTCCTTTATTTGAGACCACAGTTGGAGCACGGAATAAACTCTTGTCTTTCTCTCTATTTGCGCGGTTGCTGCAAGCGAACACCGCACAAAAAGATGGCATTTTGACAGCGCTTCCTCTTCTACTATATCTCTGTGTATAATCCCGGCAGACTGCACCACCAGGATACATCACATCCTGTCCCACGTTTGTTATTTGCGCCGCTGTCCTGACGTCATATGAAACCTAAGAATAGGTAGTAGGTATAGGTATATACTGTAGCTTGTGTATATGTGACATCACATATTAGGCCAGTGTAGCATTGTGGTGAAGGCCAATCTTTCTTGGTAACTATGGTCAGTTTAAAAAGTCAGAATGTAGTCATGGTTTAGAGCTAAATTCTCTGTAATTCTAACAACACTGTTTTTCATCACATAAAACAAATGTTCAAAATCTTGATCTATCGGGATAAAAGCAAAGCCACACAAAGGCTGATAACTATCCTAAAGCTGGGGCACAGTGGTCCTTGGATTATAGCGAGGGGTATTTGATTTTTAAAAAACAATCCTTGAAGTCGCAGTTGTGTTTTTTAAAGCTGTAAAACCCCTCACACTTTATACACTTTTGTAACCACCTGAAATCACAACGGAAGAAGTGCCATCACAGAGATATCAAACCTGTTGCTTGTAGTTTTGAGCGCTGCTGCAGCTGTAAGAAGCTATACTGCATGCAGCGCTATAATAAGTGCATAGACTTTAAAATACAGCTGCAGAGGACACCACGCTGAGGGGCAGGGAGAGGACTGAGGGCTACGGGAAGACCAGAGAGAGAGACCAGAAAGAGACCATAGAGACCATAGAGACCATAGAGAGCCAGAGAGAGACCAGAGAAAGAGACCAGAGAGAGACCAGAGAAAGAGACCAGAAAGAGAGGCCAGAAAGAGAGACAAGAGAGAGACCAGAGAGAGACCAGAGAAAGAGACCAGAAAGAGAGACCAGAAAGAGAGACAAGAAAGAGAGACAAGAAAGATACCAGAAAGAGAGACAAGAGAGAGACCAGAGAGAGACCAAAGAAAGAGACCAGAGGAAAGAGCTCTTTCTTAAATATCCAAATAATGATAAGACTAAGAAGTTGTGGTCTGACGTCAACAACATCAAGACTCTTTTTGTGTTTCTGTGTTTTCTTAAAATCAAACTCAGTTTGAAGTGACCCCTGTGCACTTGAACAGACTGTACAACATGGCTCCACTTTGTACAATAGCAAAATGCTTCACCAGACACTTTTCCATTTCCAGAACTCCTCCCAGCGCCTGTTCTGTGTCTGTGCCGTGTGTCTGGCGTGCTGCAGACTGTGTTTCCCATATGAATCAATAGTCTGTCTCTGGGTGGAGTTTGGACAAAGCTTTTCCACATCGCATGACCCTCCTGTTTTACACCTCCGGCTGCTGTCACAGATTGGAATCAGCACTAACCTGGAGGCTCTCCCGCCTCTCCGTCTGTTTCCCCTGGACAAAAGCAAAACCTTCTTCACCACTGGAATAACTGCTCGATCAAAATGTCATTTATACTTTACTAAGAAGAAAAAGCATGCATTATTTTGGTTCCTCAGAATTTATAATGAGTCTGTTCACTTTCATGATTTAGAATGTGAAATAACATTGTCAGTAGAATATATGGTTAAAGACCTTATGCCGGGTTTAAAAAAAAAAATTGTGGATATCAAAATTGTATGACAATGTCAATCTGAAAGAGATTCCGGCAAAAAAAATCCTATATTTTATAAAAAGAACGTATTTTTCATGATTTTAAGCTGTCTATGCTCTAACCTGTGTGTGACGTCATAGCGGGTAACGCTCATGCATTGAAAACCATGGATCTATGCCACAGGACTGCCTTTTCTCTCTTCTCTCCACTGATGCCCAACACAATACTGCCCTCTACAGGTGACAATTGCTCACTACACATAAATTGCCGTTTTGAGTGTGAAAAAGTGTCTGAGGTGAGATTTGAACCCCAGTATCTGGATGATTGGCAGTCCATCGACACAACCACTGGACTATCTCAGTGACAACGAAGTGTCACAATCTAGTATTTATGTCATACTCGCTGTACACGGCCTTGTCATCTTGAATATCCGCGAAAAAAGAACGAATACCAAATTGTAAACAACTTACAGCGTTGAAACGTACCCACTCTGACGTCACCAAGGGCTGTGAAGTTTTTTCGTCTCTAAGGGCGTTGCTATGGGGTTATTTCGATTTGGGGGAATCAGACAAAAAAAACAACAACTGATTTTGAAACCTTTAGTAGTTCTCTTCTAATATAAAATGGTATTAAAACTGTATTTCTAAATAAATCAAACCCGGCATAAGGTCTTTAAACAAGTATGATATGACAAGTCTGATGAAAATTAGATTCTCTGGTCTCTCTTTGGTCTCGCTCTGGTCTCTCTCTTGTCTGTCTCTGGACTCTATTTTTTTCATGGGACAAATAAAGGATCATAATTTCACTGGTCTCTTTCTGGTCTACTGTAAAGCTTTTGGGCGGCTGAGTGGATAGCACTCTCGCTTCTCAGCAAGAAAGTCCTGGGTTTGAATCCTGGACGAGGCCTTTCTGAGTGGAGTTTGTATGTTCTCCCTGTCTCCGGGTGGTCCGGTTTCCCCAACTACAAAAAATATTTAAAATAAGTCTGGCATGTGCCTCCTGACGGCGACCCTGCTCCCATCTCTGTGTGGAGTGAGACCACAACAATTGTAATGTGCTTTGTGACTCTGGTCTGTGAAAGGCGCTATATACATTTGTCATTGTGTATTTTATTTCTGTATTTGGTTTTATTTTGGTATTAGTTATCTGTGGTTTCATTTCAGTTTAACTTCATATCCTGTTTCCCTGTTGACTGTCTGCCCCGCCCTGATATGTTTCACCTGTGTCTCTGTCCACTTGTACTCTGCGCTCCTCTCCTCTTGTTGCTGGTCCGTTGTCCGTCTACTTTCCTGGTTTCTGTGTTTAGTTTTGGTTTTTGGTGTTTGTTTTTCCCTGGACAATTAATTTATTATCATTAAATCATCATTTTTGGCATTCTTGCATTTTCGGTCCTTCATTCATTCCACCTCATGACAAAATGGACCAGCCAACAAAAAGACAGCCATTTCCTACACCTGCTCCCTGTCCGTCGCCACCTTTCAGGTAAAAAAAAAAAATTGTAATCTCATCACGGTCTACCTCTCCGCGCGTTACCTGGTACCACCGCCTGACATGAACCTCCGTCTGGGGTGGTACTCCTGGTCTAAGGTGAAGTCCTGCTCTGGATGTTCCGTGTCCGCCTGCTCCCCAATGATGACCTTCCCTTTGCCCTCACCTGTTGCCACCGACAGACATTGATGTCCGTCTGGGGTGGATCTGTTTCCTGTCTGGCTCACCGCCGGCGTACGTCTTCATCCGGGATGAGCCAGTTTCCTGGTGGAAGGTCACCCCTGGGCTCTGCTCCTGCCCCTGCCTTTTTGTTTTATGAGAACTATAATCCGAGCTCTGAACGTCCGTCTAGTTGTACCCTGTGCTTCTCTCCCTTTGTTGCTGGTCCATTGTATTGTCTCTGTCTGTGTCCGTCCGCTATCCTGGTTCCTGTTTAGTTTTGGTGTTTATTTTTCTCTGAACTATTATTTTGTTATATCCTCATTTTTGGCATTCTTGCATTTTGGGTCCTTCATTCATTCCACCTCGTGACATGAATAAAGATTACTTACTTATTTACCGTCTCTAGACAGAGAAATGTGATTGTAAAGAACTTAATTTCAAGACTTATTTGTTGGAAATAGTTTTGTATTGGGATGTCAAAGTGGTACAATGACAATCATAGGGAGCTACATGTTTGTGAAAGAAGTTTGAGACATTAGCATGGATTGAGCTAAATACTACTCCTGGTCCTTGACTAATGATGAATTCACTGTTGGACCATGGATAAAAAACTCGCTCCCTCAATCCTAACTGCTATAATGAACTTCCGAATTGAGTTAATTCCCATTTTACAAGTGGAAATTTGGAACCTCAGAGTTTCCGAGATGGCATGAATGTGGTCAGAAGGGTTTGGGTTTGTTTGGGCCAAAAGAACCAGAAGAACTCTAAAAAGAGCAGCCTGCAACATGCATGTGTCTGTGTTCTCAGGATGAGAATAACCACTTCCACTGTGCGCCTGAGACACACTCCCACCTCTGCACCTGTTCTCCGTCTGCTCAACATCACATGTTCACCTCTGAGTGTGAATGAAGCCTCCTCCTTGTGTCCCCCACGTCCCCCCACCTCACCTCCCCCACCTCACCTCCCCCACCTGTCTCCTGCCTCAGCACCTCTCAAATCATCTTCACACGGCCCAAATAGAACTGTGCAGAACATGTCATTACGTATGTGGCCAGTTCCAGATTATTTGGACATATCTTCTGTATCTGTGTTTGGCTTTTTGTGCATGTGTTGGAGCCAAACTTCACTATGAGCACTTCCCTATTATTTGAGCTAGCACAGTGCTTCTCAAATATTTTCTTCCAGCCCCCCTTAGGAAGAAGAAAACTTTTTGTACCCCCCCCCACATTACATCTTTTGATGGGCTCATAAAATCTGCTCTCAGCCCCAAAAAGTTTGTTTTGTATTAGTTATTTATATTACTTAAGGAACTAGCAACATGCATTATGAATGCAAGGGAAATTTAGGTACCCCATTTTTAATTTAGTGAGTTTTAGTTTCAGGGCTACAGAAGGAGACACGGGGGACATGGACACTTCCAGAGGCTCACATAGTTCAGCCGTATTTCTCGCAGCGGTGTATTTGCGTCCACAGGTTGCACAAAGATCCGCACTTGTCCTGTCCGCGCTGTCCTTGTCCCCCCCCCCCCCCCCCCCCCAGTCTCTGTGGTGTGGACATGGGAGCTCTCATGGGGAGCTGTCACAAATGAGCGGATTAGTGAGACGTTCTCTTTGACCTGTGGTCGTGTTTGTCTTCATACATGCTGCAGTAGTAACTGTCCAGTGCTGAAGTGTTTACTTACATATCGAATACTGCTTCCATGGACTTTTGAATTGTATTTTATCCTTTGGGGAGAAGGAATTTAAGTTACACAACCAAGAAAGACCAGGAGGCTAACAGTAGCTAAATTAGAATTCCAGTGTTTTAAAAGCTCTCACAGCTGTCTCTGCTGGAGCTCAGGTCTCGCCTGGTCCTGATGTGAGCAGCTGTCTCCACGGCGAGGAAGGATGCACACACACACACACACACACACACACACACACACACACACACACACACACACACACACACACACACACACACACACACACACACACACACACACACACACACACACACACACACACACACACACACACACACACACACACACACACACACACACACACACACACACACACACACACTCCAGACGGCTCTGAATGTGAAGAATGCAGACAGGGACAGTGGAGAGACCTTGGGATTTATGTCTTTGTGTTTTTGTTAAAGAAGTGTTTGTGTGGATCACTCAGAGATGTAATGTTCAGAGTCAAACAGAGCAGTAATTACAAAAACAACCAAGAAATGCATAAAACTCTCAATTTAATGATAAATTAGTTTTGTCTGGAAATCTGTTAAATATACCTCTCAGCTGAAAAAATTGTACGCATTATTTTTTATGAGAACATTTATCATATGAAGTACAAAATATATGGTGAAACAACTGTGAAGGAAAAAAAATGCTTTCTGCCTGTAACTCTCTATGCCGCCACCAGAGGGAGGGAGAATGTTTTGAAAAATAAAATGTGTGTGCCTCTTGGTTCTCTCTGGTCTCTCTCTGGTTACACTGTAAAAAATTCAACTCAAAATTGTTCACCTTACTAAGATTTTGCATTCACTGACAATAAAATTGCAAGTTGGAACTGGAACTGTCTGTTGTGAGCCACTGGAACTCACTTTCAGAAGTAACCGATGAAAAGTTCATCTTATTTGAAAAATTAAGTTAGTTTTACTTTGAGGTTGTAGTTAAAGTAAAATCAACTTAATCAACTTCTGAAAGTGAGTTCCAGTGGCTCACAACAGACAGTTCCAGTTCCAACTTGCAATTTTTTTGTCAGTGAATGCAAAAATCTGAGTAAGGTGAACAATTTTGAGTTGTCGTTTTTACAGTTCACCGAGCTAGAGTGAGGTCAACTTATCTGCGTTTGCTCATTTAAATATTTGTCCAAATAATTTGACCAAAAAAAATCATTGTATTTATTTTTACCAACCGTAATCGACAGGGCCAAGCCAGAGTAGCCTAGCCTGACTCTGGCCAGACCCATGTAGGTCGCTGCACTTCACACATGAGTCTGGTACTGAGCCATAGTGGTTGGATTTCAGAAGGCAGGGCCTTGTAAAAAAAATCCTTGTATGTGATTGGATAGACCACTTGTCCGTTATCTTGAATGAAGTCTGCTTTCAACCACTCACATCGAAGCACACGGCTCCCATAGGTTGCCAAATCCCCGCAATATTTTCCAATCCAAAATCCACGAGAATACCCACACAAAAAAAACACCAAAAAACAGATTTTTTGGCTAAAAACGTAATATAATGAACTTGGGCTATCATGATTGTGTTTATTGTCTTTCTGTTTATTTAATACCTACAAGTCTCTTGGAAAAAAATACGCGGGAACCACCAAACCTGGCAACCCTGCTGCATAGTGTGTAAACAGGAACACTGAACCAGTGCTTCAACCAAACTTTACAGGAACATTTGACTCTTAAAACACACATATATCAACATAGAACCATCAACATCTCGCCTCAAATTGCATTAAAAGTGGCCTCCGTGTCTTAATTCGATCGTATTTACTCTTTTAAAAAGATTCGCGGACTTTACGTCCGCCATCTTGGATTCCTCTCGCTGCTGCATGAGAGAAGCTTGAGAAGGCAGTGCAGAACCCACGTAACACCGGCAATCCTGATTGGTCGATTAAAAAATAATCTGGGGAAGGCGTTCGCTATGGGCTCGATACCAGACCCATGTGGTTCAGCCAAACGCCTCTGGTGGAGCATGGCGGAACTACAAGGGTCTGGCAGAGCCAGGCTAAGAGTAGCCCTATATATTTGTAAGATGACAAAAGGGACATGACTCAACAGAGAATGGCCTCGGCAGAAACTAACCAGCGTGAGATAAGAAAAACACGCGATTTAGGAATGTCCACCCCAGAGCAGACATCTGAGACAGCAGAGGTTGAATGGAGCACTACCATTAATCACAAAGATACCAACCTTCAAACCTGGACAATGATCGGCCCCAGAAACAAGCATCTTTGCCTCCCTCTCCGGCGAGATCAAAGATCAAATCGGGTCTGCATAATCTCCGATAAGGCCTGAGGCATTCCTCCCAGGCAGACTGGCGATCCACCAACGGCGTTCTGACGCCCCCCAGTGGACACGAGACGCTAGCACACCCGAGATGGACAGTCGAAACCATCGCTCCGTGAAGTCATTATTCTGATAACCTTTACTGTGCTCTACACGTGTGTACCATTGTCTGTAATGTAAATGCTCTGTGTGACTGTATATGTGTTATATACGTCGGTGTCAGTGATGCATATGTCGTTATAACCATGTCTGTCACGGTCTGTCACGAAAGATTTCCAGGGAGACGCACAAAGATGACGTCATAGACGCGCCCCCCTGAACTGGGACAAAAAGCACACGCAAGTCGAAAAACGACCTCTTGGCTATCTTTAATGAACCTAACAACTACGGGCAGGGCTGGACTGGGACAAAAAAACGGCCCGGGCATTTTTTCCTTTTTAGCGGCCCAGGCAACTCAAAAGGTTCAAGGAGCCATATTTGACAACAACAACAAAAAAACAGCGTTGTATAAGGCTTATATGAAGGTAACAGGGGCTGAAGCTGTATTAGCTACATTAGCTACCTTAGCTACATTAGCTATATTAGCTATATTAGACTAATATCTAAATGACAAAGTAAAGGCTAAACACATAAAAACCATTCATGATTATCAAATGTGTATTTTCATTGCAGCGTGTCCTGGAGAGAATGACGCACCACGTGACAACTCTGCTTTAACTTTAAGTTCCATTTTTTTGCCTTCATGCAATTGTACAAATACAGTAAATAAATCTGCTTTTTGGCTCCGAGTTCACCTGCATCACTGTCTGTTCATATCCATCACAGGCTGAAGTTTGCTGGAGCTGAATGTCCTTAATGGCCTTTTCTTTCACCGTCTTATTACTTATACAAGTTTTTGCAGCATTGAAAAGCGTTAATGTTGTTCCTCCTACAGAAACCACATTGAAACTAGAAATAAAATATAGCCCTCACACTCCATTTTCAGACATTTTTTAAAAGGCTCCAGGAGCCACTTTAGGGCTTGATTATTGCGATATAATTTATCAAAACACCTCTGCCTCTGTTCTTCAGCCTCTGACTGTCTCCTACAACAGCCTATGCAGGTTCATCCTTCGCTGTCCGTTCAGAACCCATCACTGCCTGATGTATGAGCAGCTGTCATGGCTCTCTCTGTCCTCCAGACGTCAGCTACATTGGCTATTGTTTATTTTCAAATGCATTAATCTCAGTTTTCCAGAATATTTAAAACAATATCTGATTCCTTTCCAATCCTCGCACAGTTTGCGTCATGCAAATCAGTCTTTTTTTGTAGTTCCAAGAGTGAATAAAGAAGCTGGAAAACATGCATTTAAATTTAAAGCTCCGTCTGACTGGAACAGTTTGCCGTTGTCTATTCGCTCTCTAACTTCTCTGCCTCTGTTAAAATCTGCTTTGATACAATATCTCCGGTATTCATGTCAATGTTTTGATCTTAGTTTATGAGACCTAAACTTGTCTTGTCTCCTGATTATTGTTATTACCATCAATATTAATAGTATTATCCATATTTTGTGTAACATCAGTACAGTCACGATGTGTGTGTGTGTGTGTGAGTGATTGTGTGTGTATTTGTTATGGTTGCTTTTATTTTTTTTATTTTTTTATTATTACTATTTGTTTTGTGTTTTTTTTTTTTTTTAATGATTTTCTTTTGTCTTATTTTCATCTGTTTTGCTGTATCTGTCCTTGTGAAATCTTGAGGACCCCCTCGAAAACGAGATGATTCATCTCAAGGGGCTTATCCTCTAAATAAATAAATAAATAAATAAATAAATAAATAAATAAAGGTTGCCGACCCCTGGTTTATACAGTATGTGGAAGCAAATACTGTAGAGGATCAGGATGTCTACAGTTTCAACAATAAAATACAGTACAATAGTCTACATTAAACAGAGTAATAAACATGCCTCAGAGTGAGGGAGGTGACACAGACAACACTATTGTTTGTTACAGGGATGAGAATTGGTAAACATTTCTGAAATGCATAATGTCAGCCATTTGCTGGCTCTAAATCTGTTTAATCTGTTCACAACATTTTACTTTTGGGCTCAAACATGAACTTTTAATGCAATAGAAAATTTAGGTACCCGAGCTTTAATTTAGAGGAGAGGGGAGACGCGGACTGTTTTCTGCAGCGGTGCATTTATTGGGTGCACAAATTACGCAAAGACATGCATGGTCCTGTGCGCGTTTATGGTCTTGGGTACATGGTCACGTTGCGGCTACGCACTCACCGTGTTGTGTTGTGAGCGGTTCCTGCGTCCAGCTCAGAGCCGCTGGATGCGGGAACACTGCGGCCGCTGAGGTGGTGGAATCCCGTTCGAGTACATACAGCAGGTGCTCCGCGGACACGCGCGCTCCCCTCAAACATTTCTCAATGGATTTACACTTTTCACAAACATCTTTTTTGTATGAGGCAAACAGACCGACCCAAATAGGGGCATCGGCCCTTCGGGCATTGCCCGGTACGCCCGATGGCCAGTCCAGCCCTGACTACGGGTACGCGTCTCCAACGCGACCTCTGGGCCTGTATCAACTTTGGGCCTCTACCTCCACAAGGACAGCTGCCAACACCGCTGTCGGAGACGACGAACTCTCATCAACCAGCCACTTTCCGGCTTCTGGACTGGACGTCTGCACATACGGGTGCTATTCTAGGCGGCGTGTGTGTGTGTGGATTTCAAGTTTTGCTGCGACCTGTGGTCTTTGTCTCTCCTGCTCGAACAAAGGAACACGTGGATTCCCCCCCTTTTTCCTATTCTTCAATTCTTCAATACGGACTACGTCAAAGTAAGACTGTTCCAATTGCCACATTAATGTGTGATTCACGTGATATGTTTAACATCTCTGTTTAATGTGACCAAACCCCTCCTCGTTGATTTTCCTATTTCGTATGTAGTCAATAAACCCACGATAAACGTAGTCATCGTCAAGTGTCCTTTTTATAAATCTTTTGATATCCCTGGCTGATTTCGAACTCGAGATCTATCAGATTGTGAGACTGATCGAGGCAGATTAGTACTGGATCTGTTGTAGATGTTTTCGAGACTCCGACCTGGAGACTAGCCGCTCCACATTCATTTTTCCTATCCTACATATTATACCGTGTGTGGCACGGTGGCTGAGTGGATAGCACTCTCGCTTCTTGACACGAAGGTCCTGAGTTCGAATCCCGGTCGGAACAGGGCATTTCTGAGTGGAATTAGCATGTTCTCTGTGTCTGCATAGGTTTCCTCCGGGTGCTCCGGTTTCCCCTGCCCAAGTGACCTTGGTCTGTAAAATGCGCTATATAAATAACCATCATGATAGTTTAATGTGTGGCTAATTTAAACTCAAAATAGTAAGTTATTGTAGGGGACAGTAATCTGAATTTAAAGAATGTTTTTACAGACTTGAAATTTCCAGTAACTTGAATTTAAAAACTTAGTTGGCAATACTTGGAAAACTTAGCTGACACAACTTAATAGGTGTTGTTCTTCCAAACGTGAAGAATTAAGTTAATGCCTTCAACTCAAAACTAACTTAAACAAACTTTTTCTTTTTTACAGTGCATATATGTTATTCTTTATGCTAAACTTAAAGATTTATGCTAAAGGGGCGACAGTGGCTCAGTTGGTAGAGCATTGGCCTTTGAGCCCGAAGGTCACGAGACCTTCTCCACCGACTCTACTGATGTCTGCTGTTGTTGTGTCCTTGGGCAAGACACTTAACCCACTTTGCCTATGAGGAGCAAGTGATGTTCGCTGCTGGCCTTGATGTGTATACGCTGAGTATTTTTTTTAAGTTATTGTATATTTATCTTGTGTTGTGTGCTCCTTAATCCTTCTGTTCTGTAACTGATGATGCAACACTGAAATTTCCCCACTGTGGGGTAAATGACGGATCTCTAAAGGTATATAGGAGGATTTTCCCAATTTAGAAAAATGTACATGTACACTGAAGCCCAAGCTGTGTTTTCAGCGCACGCAGTTTGTTTGACGAGCACATTCAACGGCCTAACCATATCACCAGAATGATTGACAATTAGTGTCATGGTGTGGATTTTGTGTTGTTTTGTACTTTGATTATATTTTGACAGCAGTTCTCAGTGGGTTTGGTTATAGTTTTGCCTGTTCCCCCGCCCTGATGTGTTTCAACTGTGTCTCTGTGCTCCTCTCCCCTTGTGGCTGACTCTGTTGATCGGTTTTCCTGGTTCCCGTGTTTTGTTTGGATTTTGAGTTTGTTTTCACCTTGAACTTTTATTTCATAATTATCATTAAATCATTATTTGTCTTGAATTCCTGTGTTGTGAGTCCTCCTCCTTTCCACCAATAGTCTTGATGATCCACCTGGATAAAGAAAATCCTCTGTCCGGGCAGAGAACTGAGGTCCTCTGACCAGCTTCCTTTGCACTGTCCCAGGTCTAGACTAAAGACCAGAGGAGGCCTTTGCTGTGGCAGGACTCCAGATGTTGATGCTCGGCTTGGTCAGGACCAGAGCTGGAGGATTTAACCTAGTGAGCATGTTTTTAGTGGTAGGGGAAACAGAGTACCCGGAGGAAAGCTACGCAAGCATTGGGAGAACAACACCGAGGATTTGAACCCAGGACCTTCTTGCTGAGAGGTGAGAGTGCTATCCAGCCACCATGCCGCCAAATTGGCTTCAGTTAGCTTATCTTCAAATTGGCTTCTTGCGCATCAAGGCTAACACTATAGTGATGTCACACAGTCCACTCCTGACACACAGTCTATGGGAACCAGTACCAGACTCACACATAAACCTTGTTTCCACCAGTCCTACTTGACTCTGCTCTACTCTACTCCTCCCAGGAGTGAATCCACTGTCCCTTTTTAACCAGTACCAGTTTCTTCTTTGGTCCCTCCTGGTCCTGGTCCTGGTCCTGGTTCTATCCAGGCCGAGCTGGTACTAAAGTGCTCTATTGGCCAGTGCTGCTGGAAGCCATGGTTACCATGGAATGTCCCTGGATGCAGGTTTGTTGTGGGTAGGTTTATAGGATACGGTACCAGATCCTAACCAGGCAGACAAGTAAAACGTAGAATAGAGTAGAGTAGAGTAGAGTAGAGTAGAGTAGAGTAGAGTAGAGTAGAGTTTAGTAGAGCAGAGTAGAGCTGGTGGAAACAGGGCTCTATTTTCATATTCAGCTACATTTGAAATGTGTTTTTTGCGCCTCAGTTGTTGCTAATGGACGCACAGCATCCATCACAATTATCATGTGTTCCAGACAATCTCAGCATTAATAACTTGTTTACCGTTCTTTGCTGCCATGACAACGCACACGGCACCACACGTCAGCGCTGACATCTTTATGTTCGGCTGAGAATATTCAGAGTGTGCGCTCAGAGGAGGCACTCCCCGCTGCTGATGGAGACAATCTTAGGTTTGGAGTGATTTGAGTTCATTCTGAACCTGACACAATTACTCATAGAACAAAACAAAAATATATATATATATATATATATATATATATATATATATATATATATATATATGCAGCAAAAATGAGTTGGACTAAACTATATTATTCCAATCCTCTCTCACACACATACGCACACACACACACCTATATACACACGCGTACATACATACAAACATACAAACACACGCAACACAATATGAAAGGAAGAACAATCCCGTACAGCATGTTTCACCCGAACACTTTGAACACACACGCAAGACACACAATACAATACGCACACACACACACACACTGACCCCTCGTGTCGCACCAGGATGGCGCGGTACAGCTGGTGCTCAGGGCTCTCTGGTCCCGGGACACAGGGCTGGATGAAGGGGTGCAGAGCGGCCAGCACGAAGCCCTGCAGGTACAGCTCCTGCAGATAAGCCGGGACCTCCCGCACCGAGGAGAGGCGCAGGGTGGACGTCCCCCCTGCGGAGACAGCACCAGTCACACACGGATCCACCATCTCACATGTTACACAAGTCTGCCGGCTTTTTGTTTATAAGAACGCATAGAAGAAGAGTGAAATCTTAACGTGTATAGATTAAAAACAATTAAAATACCAATAAGACTTCTTCTAAGGGAACTATTGTACATGTTTTTAGTGCAAGGAAAGTTACGCAGACGCGGGGAGAACATGCAAACCCCATCCAGAAATGCACTGTTTCAACTAGAATTCTCTGTTTTGACAGCGTTTGCATTACAACAATTTCTGTGGTTTCAAAGTCAGGTTTTCCAGGTTTAATGAATATGTGTGGTTGTTGAACAAAGAACAGTTAACATTTCTATGCTCTAGAAATGAAACCAAGATGGCATAATGTTGAAATACGACATTCGCATAAAGAACAAACAAAACCTTTTCAGAGATTCAAAGTATTCAGTCTAAACCAGAGTCAGTACACTGCTCCCTCGCTGTACCGCGGATGTTTGTGCTTTTTTACAGTGTGCTTCTCATGCACCCCGTCTTTACTCCAACAACATTATAAACAACATCGAATAACCTCTAGTACAGGGGTGCTCACACTTTTTCAGCATGCGAGCTACTTATAAAAGGATCAAGTCAAAATGATCTACCTACTACAAAAATGAAAATCATATATTTATTTCAAAAAATATTCTTTATATCTACGATGTATGTTTATGTACATGCAAAACCGCATGAGCCAATATAGCACAATATAACACAATTAACTATGTACATTTTTTGTCATTACCCGAGTTTACTCTGATGACTTGCACTGAATTGAATCGGCCAGGGATGCATAGTCCGGAAAATTGGTGGTAACTCGCTGGCAAGTTTGTCGTGGTTTAGCTTTCCTGCACTGAGCGCGGTTGTTTGCGCATGTGCAGTCACCTAAGTGTCAGTAAAACATTACTGAGTAAAACACAGATGTCATTTGACTGTGGTGCCATGTCCATGTGCCATGCCTGTTTTTTTTAAAATCCAAATATTTCCCCTCCTCAGTTTATAAAATAATTTGCATCCACACATCTGCGTTATCAATCACATTCGTAACATTCCAAACATGTGCGTCTCTTACGTCCTGTCCTGCGTTGGGGAAAAACACGGAAGTGGGCGGAGCTTTGATGCAGACGCCGGTAACGGCACTTTTACAGTCATAGAAGACACTCAGAGTAAAGACGTATGTTTACAAGCACTGACCCCGTCCTCAGCCCTGGTTTAGTCCTGGTTTAGTCCTGGTTTAGTCCTGGTTTGGTTGTTTTCGAGCGTGAGTCCCTGCGATCACTTTGCTGCTCTCTGATGTGGAGGATGTTCGCTGCTGCGAGCATCTCACAGCGAACAGTTTTTAAGGTAGTATGATCCATGCTTCAGTGATCAGAGGAATTTAGGGGGGTACTGTGGCGTGCGAGAACGCAAAACTCCGGTTATCTCTGTCTACACACAAATGCATTAACGGAGTTTTCAAAAATCTCCACTTTGCCCGGAGTTTTTTGTATATATTAGTTTAGAATGTGTAATTTTTTATTTATTTAATGCGATCTACCAATACTACCTTTGCGATCGACTGGTAGATTGCGATCGACGTATTGAGCACCCCTGGTCTAGTATAACATGAGAGTTACCTTTATTTAAAGTTCGAAGAAAACTTGTGTGCATCTCTGTGTCTGGTCGCTCTTTCTGGTCTCTCTTTGGTCTCTCTTTGGTCCCTGTCTCTAGTCTCTCTCTGGTATCTGTCTCTATTCTCTCTCTAGTCTCTCTCCTGGTCTCTTTGGTCTCTCTCTGGTCTCTCAGTAGTCTCTCTCTGGACTTCTCTGGTCTCTCTCTGGTCTCTCTCTGGTCTCTCAGTAGTCTCTCTCTGGACTTCTCTGGTCTAGTCTCTGTCTTGTGTGCTCTGTCGCTAGTCTCGCTTTCTGGTCTTTCAGTGATTGGTCTCTGGTCTGGTCTCTAACTGGTCTCTAGTCTCTCTCTCTCTGGTCTCTCTCTGGCCTCTCTCTGGCCTCTCTCTGGCCTCTCTCTGGTCTCTCTCTGGCCTCTCTCTGGTCTCTCTCTCTGGTCTCTCTCTGGCCTCTCTCTGGTCTCTCTCTGGTCTCTCTCTCTGGTCTCTCTCTGGTCTCTCTCTCTCTCTCTGACCTCTCTCTGGTCTCTCTCTCTGGTCTCTCTCTGGCCTCTCTCTGGTCTCTCTCTGGTCTCTCTCTGGTCTCTCTCTGGCCTCTCTCTGGTCTCTCTCTCTGGTCTCTCTCTGGTCTCTCTCTCTGGTCTCTCTCTGGCCTCTCTCTGGTCTCTCTCTGGCCTCTCTCTGGTCTCTCTCTCTGGTTTCTCTCTGGTCTCTCTCTCTGGTCTCTCTCTGGTCTCTCTCTGGTCTCTCTCTGGTCTCTCTCTCTCTCTCTGACCTCTCTCTGGTCTCTCTCTCTGGTCTCTCTCTGGCCTCTCTCTGGTCTCTCTCTGGTCTCTCTCTGGTCTCTCTCTGGCCTCTCTCTGGTCTCTCTCTCTGGTCTCTCTCTGGCCTCTCTCTGGTCTCTCTCTCTGGTCTCTCTCTGGTCTCTCTCTCTCTCTCTCTCTCTGACCTCTCTCTGGTCTCTCTCTCTGGTCTCTCTCTGGTCTCTCTCTCTGGTCTCTCTCTGGTCTCTCTCTCTCTCTCTGACCTCTCTCTGGTCTCTCTCTCTGGTCTCTCTCTCTGGTCTCTCTCTGGTCTCTCTCTGGTCTCTCTCTGGCCTCTCTCTGGTCTCTCTCTGGTCTCTCAGAGCTCTCTCTCTGGACTTCTCTGGTCTGGTCTCTGTCTTGTGTTCTCTATCGCTAGTCTCGCTTTCTGGTCTTTCAGTGATTGCTCTTTGGTCTGGTCTCGGGTCTGGTCTCTCCCTAGTCTCTAGTCTCTCTCTCCCTGGTCTCTGTCTGGTCTCAGTCTGGTCTTGTGTGCTCTTCTGTTTCTGGTCGCTCTCTCTGGTCACTCTTTGGTCCGTGTCTGATTACGTTTTGGATGGAAGCGTGGAGCGGCTGTGGAGAACATGGACAAGGTGCTTCGGAGTAGAACCTATGGGCTCATGGCTCAGAGCCTGATCTTCACGGAGGCCATGGACGAGAGATGTGTTGCAAATCAAACATTTATATACTGTCCACTTTCTTTTGCACTGTTCCTGCGCCTGTCTTTGTTTGAATCTGCACTTGTACAGAGTCATTGCGCCTGTTGCGTTCATCCTGCACTTGTAAATAGATATTTATCACTCAGCACGTTCTGCTGTTGGTGCTGAATACACTTTAATAAAAACAATGTTTCCAAAAAGAACTGTGTCTTTAATCACAGCATGAATGAGTTTCATAATAGTTAAATGAGTTATGAAAAGCCATCAGTCTGGTCTTTCTCTAGTCTCTCTTTGGTCTCTCAGTATTTTCCCTCTCAACTTATCTGGTCTCTCTCTGGTCTCTTTCTGGTCTCTCTCTGGTCTCTTTCTGGTCTCTGGTCTCTCTCTGGTCTCTCTCTAGTCTCTCTCTGGTCTCTCTCTGGTCTCTCTCTGGTCTCTCTCTGGTCTCTTTCTGGTCTCTGGTCTCTCTCTGGTCTCTCTCTAGTCTCTCTGTGGTCTCTCTCTGGTCTCTCTCTGGTCTCTCTCTGGTCTTTCTCTGGTCACTTTCTGGTCTCCCTCTGGTCTCTTTCTGGTCTCTCTCTGGTCTCTCTCTGGTCTTTCTCTGGTCTCTCTCTGGTCTCTCTCTGGTCTTTCTCTGGTCTCTCTCTGGTCTCTTTCTGGTCTCTCTCTGGTCTCTTTCTGGTCTCTGGTCTCTCTCTAGTCTCTCTCTAGTCTCTCTCTGGTCTCTCTCTGGTCTCTCTCTGGTCTCTCTCTGGTCTCTTTCTGGTCTCTGGTCTCTCTCTGGTCTCTCTCTAGTCTCTCTCTGGTCTCTCTCTGGTCTCTCTCTGGTCTCTCTCTGGTCTTTCTCTGGTCACTTTCTGGTCTCCCTCTGGTCTCTCTCTGGTCTCTCTCTGGTCTGTCTCTGGTCTCTCTCTGGTCTCTCTCTGGTCTTTCTCTGGTCTCTCTCTGGTCTCTCTCTAGTCTCTCTCTGGTCTCTCTCTGGTCTCTCTCTAGTCTCTGTTCTCTCTCTGGTCTCTCTCTGGTCTCTCTCTCTGGTCTCTCTCTAGTCTCTCTCTGGTCTCTCTCTGGTCTCTCTCTGGTCTCTCTCTGGTCTCTCTCTGGTCTTTCTCTGGTCACTTTCTGGTCTCTCTCTGGTCTCTCTCTGGTCCCTCTCTGGTCTCTCTCTGGTCTCTCTCTGGTCTCTCTCTAGTCTCTCTCTAGTCTCTCTCTGGTCTCTCTCTGGTCTCTCTCTCTGGTCTCTCTCTAGTCTCTCTCTGGTCTCTCTCTGGTCTCTCTCTGGTCTCTCTCTGGTCTCTCTCTGGTCTTTCTCTGGTCACTTTCTGGTCTCTCTCTGGTCTCTCTCTGGTCCCTCTCTGGTCTCTCTCTGGTCTCTCTCTGGTCTCTCTCTGGTCTCTCTCTGGTCTCTCTCTGGTCACTTTCTGGTCTCTCTCTGGTCTCTCTCTGGTCTCTCTCTGGTCTCTCTCTGGTCTCTCTCTGGTCCCTCTCTGGTCTCTCTCTGGTCTCTCTCTGGTCTCGCTCTGGTCTCTCTCTGGTCTTTCTCTGGTCACTTTCTGGTCTCTCTCTGGTCTCTCTCTGGTCTCTCTCTGGTCTCTCTCTGGTCTCTCTCTGGTCTCTCTCTGGTCTCTTTCTGGTCTTTCTCTGGTCACTTTCTGGTCTCTCTCTGGTCTCCCTCTGGCATCATACTAACCACTAGTATACATACCACAGTATAAATGACAGCTCTTGTTCTCTGGAGCAGACAGCCGCCTTCTGTCAGGGGCCATCAGTGATCAGACACATGCTAATGAGAGCGGCCCCGGGGCCAAGGCTGATTCCATTAGGAGAGAACACACACACACCATTCTGAAAAAAGCTCACTATTCTGGTTTAGCACTCTCTATGATCCTGATGTTTATATTGTTATATTGTCTTTGTGAATCCAGATATGAGTCGTATAATGTTTGACCAATCAGATGCCTTCATTCAAGGGGAAAACTACAGCTTACCTTAGCAGCCGTCTTACCAACATGTCTGCCCCATAGATTGTAAATATTAACGGACGCAGTCACGCCTATCTCCACCGTTGAAACTAATGTGCCATCACTTCTGCCTTCTATGGGGCTTTTTCAAAATGGCCGCGGTGGGCAAAACGCATTTGCACATGCGTTAGTCGGCACTAGCGACATTCATTTGACGAGTGCACTCAAAAGTCAATAGAGGCTAAACTAGACTGGTCCCCTCAGTGTTGACAGGCATCTGGAACGTAGCTTTGGGCCAAGAGCCAACTATCGGACCATCCTGTAAAGAGGTTTTTGGAAAGAGGATGCCATACAAAAGAGTTATTATGATGAATATTTTGTGAGGTGTAAGAAAGAGCTCTGTGGGTCTCTATTTGACTCTTTGGGCTTGGGGTTGATTGGTTGAGTGAAGGGGTCGTCTCTTTTTCACTGGCAGTCTGATGAAATCACTATAGTACATGTGTGTCGTTGGATGGGCCCCACAAAAAGACGAAGTACATTTAATCAAATTATTCAAGCAATCTTCCTCTGTGTGTGTGTGTGTGTGTGTGTGTGTGTGTGCCAGTGTGTGTGTGCCAGTGTGTGTATGTCTGTGTGTGTGTGTGTGTGTGCCAGTGTGTGTGTGTGTGTATGTGTGTGCCAGTGTGTGTGTGTGTGTGTGTGTCTGTGTGCCAGTGTGTGTGTGTGTATGTGTGTGCCAGTGTGTGTGTGTGTGTGTGTGTCTGTGTGCCAGTGTGTGTGTGCCAGTGTGTGTGTGTGTGTGTGTGTGTGTGTGCCAGTGTGTGTGTGCCAGTGTGTGTATGTCTGTGTGTGTGTGTGTGTGTGCCAGTGTGTGTGTGTGTGTGTGTGTGTGTGTGTGTGTGTGCCTGTGTGTGTGTGTGTGTGTGTGCCTGTGTGTGTGGTTGTGTGTGTGTGCCAGTGTGTGTGTGCCAGTGTGTGTCTGCCAGTGTGTGTATGTCTGTGTGTGTGTGTGTGTGTGTGCCAGTGTGTGTGTGTGCCGTGTGTGTGTATGTCGTGTGTGTGTATGTCTGTGTGTGTGTGTGTGTGCCAGTGTGTGTATGTCAGTGTGTGTATGTCTGTGTGTGTGTGTGTGTGTGTGTGTGTGCCAGTGTGTGTGTGTATGTCTGTGTGTGTGTGTCTGTGTGTGTGTGTGTGTGTGTGCCAGTGTGTGTGTGCCAGTGTGTGTATGTCTGTGTGTGTGTGTGTGTGTGTGTGTGTGTGCCGTGTGTGTGTGTGTGCCTGTGTGTGTGTGTGTGGCCTGTGTGTGTGTGTGTGTGTGTGTGTAGTGTGTGTGCTTGGTGGTGTGTGTGTGTGCCAGTGTGTGTGTGCCATGTGTGTATGTCTGTGTGTGTGTGTGTGTGTGTGTGTGTGCCAGTGTGTGTGTGCCAGTGTGTGTATGTCTGTGTGTGTGTGTGTGTGTGTGTGTGTGTGTGCCAGTGTGTGTGTGCCAGTGTGTGTGTGTCTGTGTGTGGAAGACGAGCTAACAAGCTGTGATTCAGGAGAACCGCCTGCGGCCCCGTATTATTTGGTTCCATCTCAGAACAAACAGAGAAAATCCGTCCCCGAGGACCCTCCCAAAATACCTCTCAAGTCCATCAGTCCCAGATTCAGTCCCAGAGTGTAAGAAAGAGTGAGTCATTATTTGACTCGTTGGGCTGAGAGCTCATTGGCTGAGGGTGGGGGTCCTCTCCTGCTCGCTATGGTACATGTGTGTAGTTTGACGTTTTGACATTTAATTACAAAACTCCTTTATAACACGCGGCCCATCTGACTGCAGTGTGTGTGTCTGTGCGTGTGTGTCTGTGTGTATGCATGTCTATGTTTGTGTGTATGCATGTCTATGTTTGTGTGTATGCATGACTGTGTGTATGTGTGTGTGTGTGTATGTGTGCGTGTCTGTGTTTTTGTGTGTGTGTGTGTGTGTGTGTCTGAGGGAGTCAGAATTACATAGTGACTCGTAAAACCAAGCAAAAAAGAATCCGTTACTTTACAAAATGAACCTGTGGCTTGAACATTCTGCAATACTTTTTTTTTTTTTTTTTTTTTTTTTTAATTGGCGTATACAATATATTATAGCAGACATTATAGACCCATTTGTACATTTAGACATGAAACCTACATAAACATATAAGCATTTACATAGGGTCAGGAGGGGGGACAGGGGGGGGGGGATTCAGCGTGCGCGAGCGTGTGTGTGTGTGTGTGTGTGTGTATGTGCGTGTTCACTTTTGGTGTATTGAATAGGTATCTGAGGGTGTTGACAATTTTCTTTTATTGACCGGTAGTGAGAGAGGGGAGAAAGAAAAGAGAGACTAATAATAATAGTAATACTAATAATAATAATAGTAAAAAACATAGGACGAGTTGAGGTGCTATAATCCAAGGGAGGGGGGATTATGGAGGGGGTGGTTATAGAGGGGGTGGTCGTAATGTTGGTGAAGAGGGTCCCATTAGGAGATAGGAGCGAGTTGGTAGGAGATTGGTGTTGCTCTTCCAGCAGCATCTCTGATTGTGTGGTGCATTAAAAACAGGTTTGGGATGTTGTGCATTAAAAGTGTGTCCTTGAGATGCATGTGGGAAGAGGACTTATTTTTTGTTATTTATTTATTATTTTTGTTATTCGTTCTTTATTTATATATTTTTATTAATTATTAATTATTAATTCCTTTATTAATTTATTCTTATTCCCTCCTCATCAACATATCACTGTAGGATGTATGTATATCTATATATATATTAACAGGGGTACAGTGGTGTAGCAGCAGGGAGAGAGAGAGAGGTGTGCAAAATACACGATGACATAAATATTGGAAATACGTAAATAAATAGTATATAAGGTTAGCTTATGACTGGGGTCTGGGATGCGTGGGGTGTATTGTCTGAGGTGTGGTTGGGGGGTATGTCTTGAAGTAAAATATAATCTGAAATTAAGTTTTCCCATGCTGAGATGTGTATGTTGGTTTTGGATTTCCAGTTTATGAGTATTGTTTTTTTGGCGATAGCTAGCGACATTAAAAGATACTTTGAATTACCCTGGTTGATGGGGAGTGTGGATATGTCTCCTAGAAGACAAAGGGATGGGGACATTGGGATGTTGCAGCCAAGTGAAGTGGTGAGTGATTGAGTGATGGCTTTCCAGAATGCTTGGACCGGAGTGCAGTGCCAAAGAGCGTGAATGTAATTGTCCCTACAACCCTGTGTGCAGTGTGGGCAGATGTCTGAAGTGGATCCCATTTTTGATAATTTGTAACCGGTGTAGTGATATCTGTGTAGGATTTTGAATTGTATGAGTTGGAGGTTGGAGTTGGTGGTCATTGAATACATATTTTTGCAGATTTGGGTCCAGAAGTTGGCACTGGGAGTAAATGCTAAATCTTGTTCCCACTTTGCAGTTGGAAGAGATTGTGTATTATCTGATTTGGTGATTATTTTGTATATTTTGGTGTTCAGTTTTTTGGGGGGAATATTTATGAAATCTGCAATTGTGTCATGAAGGCCTAGATTTATTGTTTGGATGTTGATTTTTTTTTGGATTGCTGATTTTAGTTGTAAGTATTCGAGGAAGCATTTACTCCCAATGCCATACTCCTGGGCCAACTGTGTCAGTGGTTTTAAACTGTTATTTGTGAGAATGTGATTGAGGTGAGTTATACCTTTATCTGCCCATGAATGGAAGTACAGAGGTTTATTATTGCTTGTGAATTCTGGGTTGTGCCAAATTGGGGAGCGGATGGATGGGGCAAAGGGGGTGTTTGTTAAATCGTGGAGTTTCCACCAGGCTGTCAGAGCTGCCGATATTGTTGGTGTTTTGAAAAGTGGGTATTTCTTTATTGATTGATTAAGGAAGGGTAGGTCTGAGAGATTGATGTTATTGCAAAGTGATTGTTCAGTGTCCATCCAGATTGAGTCAGAAGTGTTTGAGTGGATCCATTTGTATATGTACTGTAAATGATTAGCTAATGAATAGTGGTAAAAATTTGGGGCATTGAGGCCTCCCTGTAGTTTTGGTTTCTGTAGTGTTGCGAGTTTGATACGGGGTGGTTTGTTTTTCCAGTAGAATTTGTTAATGGCAGAGTTGAGTGATTTAAACCAGGTTTGAGTGGGTTGAACAGGGGTCATTGAGAGTATGTAGTTGATTTTGGGGAGTATTGACATTTTAACCAGAGAGATTCTGCCTGTGATTGAAATGGGGAGATTCATCCAGCGTTGTAAATCTTCTTCTAATTGTTTGAGTAAGGGGGAGAAGTTGAGAGAAAACAGCTCTGAAAGCCTGGAGGAAACCTTAATTCCCAGGTAAGTGATGTGGTTTGAAGAGAGTGGGACAGGAGGAGTGATGGCCTGCAACATCCCAACTGTTTGACTGTAGGGGGAGAATTGAGGATTTACTCCAGTTGATTGAATATTGTGAGAGTTTGGAAAATGATTCGATGAGGTTTATTGTATGATGTAATGATGAAGGTGGGTTTTGTAAAAAGAGGAGGATATCATCTGCATACAGGCTGATTTTGTGTTCGATTGATTGTGGTTGGAATCCTTTGATTTGGTTATTTTGGCGAATTGCTGCTGCAAGTGGTTCTAAGAAGATTAGAAATAAAGATGGAGAGAGTGGGCATCCTTGGCGGTTTCCGCGGTGAAGAATGAAGGGATGTGAAGTGTGAATGTGAAACATTCTGCAATACTTGAACTCCAACTTAGGTACAGCAGCTTTAAAAATGAAATAAATTCCACATTATGAGGTAGTTCCCTGGTTTTCTGCTTTCCTGACTTACACAGTGGCTTGATGACTGCGCTGTTTGGTAAATATGAGTTGGCTGTCTGCACACACCATGGATCTATTATATTAACTGGATAGGGTATTACAGCTTGTAGCTGAATAACTCATGTGCTCGGGGGATTCTCGCGGTACTGCAGACTGAACCAGACTAAATTCACGTGGGCTACCCAGAAATTTTCCCCATAGAACTCAATGCATATTAAAACAGCTCAACCTCAGCTGAAAGAGAACCTACAGCTTTAATAAAGATCGGATTTTGTGGGGATTTTAGTGTCCCTTGTCATACTGAACTTTTCTTCTTCTTAAATCCTTCGGTTTTCTTTAAATCCACACTTTAGTGCCACAAACTCTGCTCCTCTGGCTCTCGCTCTAACTCCCGCTCTGATGAACTGCTCTGATTGGTCAGAGCGCGGCCGAGCCCCTCTGTGCACGTGCGTGAGACCCGGTGTGAGACCCACACACGCGTGTTTGGCGCAACGCATTATGGGAGATCATCCACTGCACAGAACCGGGAGGACCAGACGATGCCCAAATACAGGAGAGTTTCTCATAGATCTTTGAGAGTTTCCCATAGATCTTTGAGAGTTTCAGGCAACTTCCGCTAATCTTTCAGCCCCCATGCCGTCACAAAGCGCCACTGAGCACAACCATTCATTTGAATAGGGCGCCATCTTGGATCGCCGGGGCTTGGCACACACCCGGGTCACAGTCTCGGCGGGAACCATCGGGCCTGCTTGTTTCTAATGACGCAATTAGAAGCAACGCTGCTGGAGATGTTTGTTGAGGAGTCCGAGGCGGGGACGACAATTGGACCCGGACACGAGGGTAATGGAAGAGCAGCAGGGGCCGTGTCCATGTGCAGAAATCACGAATGTTTGTCACAAGATGAGAGATTACAGAACCTGGAGCAAAAACAGATTTTGACTGGTTTCTCATTTACACGCTCCCGTTGTTTTTATTTTTTATTTTTGCATTATCAAGACTGTTTTACTCAGTCCTGGATCTACAGCCTGGGACAATTATGGACATAAATTATTATTTCCTGGTTCTCTGGTCTATTGTTAATGAATCAACAACTTTATAAAGTCCTCTGGAATGATTGCTGCTGTGATTTATATACAAAGAAAATTGAAATTATTTAAAAAAAGATACATTTGAATTTTTAAACATAATTTTTGCTCTATAAAATTAAAACATATTTTGTAATTTCATGTTTCAGAATGTGAAATAATGTCTTAAGTAGAAAGTGGTAGAAGAAGGTCCTGGGGTCGATTCCACCTCCAGATAGGCCCTTTCTGTGTGGAGTTTGCAAGTTTGCAGATTGTCCCTGGGTTTGCGTAGGTTTCCTTTGAGTGTTCGGTTTTCCCCAACCACTAAATAAACATGTACCATAGTTCAGGATGAATAAGTGGGACTGTGGGACAACAAATGCAAATCAGCCCAAGTCTACAACCCAGAGAAGTGTGTTCATTAACGTACACTGTTCCAAACAAATAAATAATAATAAAAAACTTGATGGTGAAACCTGCCTGTAACTCTCTATGCTGTCACTAGAGAGAGCCTTAATTTCATCTGAGAAATTAAGGCTTTACAAAATGTATGCGCAATACTTTTGTTTTAAAGGCAGAAAACAGCTCTGGTTGTGATGTCATAGAGGTTCAATGACATCATACAATAGCTTTTAGACAAGAGGGGCGGAGTTACACGTGTGTGTGTGTGTGTGTGTGTGTGTGTGTGTGTGTGTGTGTGTGTGTGTGTGTGGGTGCGTGTGTGTGCATGCGTGTCTGTGTTGAGTAGGAGATTAGCTCAGCTCGGGTCCCGCGGCCTCTGCGCTCTGTCCTAATGAGGTCTTAATGAGTGACTGCTAAAGCCAAGGGCCCCCAGGGGCCCATCCTTCTGTCTCTACATCAGTGTTTACATGGGGTAAGTGCAGTGCTTTGTTCAAAGTGCTTGTAAACCCGGTCGATTGAGGTGTCACAGATCCAACTAGTCTGATGTTACGTATAACTACTGGGGTAAGGGAAGAAGAAGACTTTAATGGAGACTAAATAGATGTCTTCCAATGAGACATGAGTATTTACAGATACCTTAGAAGCAAAGCAGCTACTAATATTGTATAGAGATATCTCACGTCACGATGCCTCGACCTCGCGGGGCATCCGCCATACTGGAGGACAAGCAAACGCTGTATGATAGTGGCGTGCACCCGGGACCGCATAAACATGTTCAAATTTTTTGCCGTTTTTGGCTGCAGCAAAAGGAGAGACAGGGAAAATAAGTTGTGTTACCGACTGCAGCCGTCCTTATTCACACGGCTCCAAAACAGAAGAAATCTCAAAGAAACGAGAGAGAAATGGCACAACGCAACAACAAAAAACTAATAGCCACCAGAGCGCCCGAATATGCTCGGATCATTTCATTTCTGCTAAGTGAAATCAATTTGATGGCGGATTTAGTGTTATTCCGAAACAAACAGAAGTTTAAGGATAAAACATATCTGACTGCAACGTGGGGTTGCTCCATAGACTGTAGCTTTGCTTGTAGCATAGCTGTTATATATTTGGTCTCACACAGGACCTCACCCGGTTCACAGGGTATCTGACTTACCGAAGGCCAGCAGACATGTGAACCACTGAGCCGTGCTCCAGGGTGCCCCGTACTAGTATTTATTAATAAAATATACGGCTCCTCACAGTAGACGCAGAAAGCTCCATTGATTTGAATGTAATCTCATTATTTCCACTGCAGTGTAGCCACACATAGATCCATGGTGTAACAATAAACACATTAAATGTTAATCGGAGAATACATTATACATATACATTCTTAATACACGTGCACAGAGGTTTTCAGAATTTTCTGTTCACGTTTTCATGAAAAAACACTGTTTTAATGCGACAATATGCGACCGCGGTAAACCTGGATGTAACGATAAACATTAATAATACATTTTAGGATGCATTTCCATAGGATCTGATTCATGAATTTAGGTTGAGTATATATTTGGGTCACTAACTGCTGAAGTTTCAAATTCTCTGTTCAGTTTTCATGTAGTTCGAGAGAGTTCTAGTTTTGAACGTCCAGTTATAGATAGCTAGCAGGGCTGTTACTCGCCGAGGTTGTCCTCCAGTATGGCTGCCGTGGCTGCTAGTCACGTGACCGTAGGATCCCTCTATATTTGGTGTGCTCCCTGTGTGCTCTTACTGTCCTGTATGTGCGCTGCAACATTGAAATGTCTCCACTGTGGCACGAATAAAGGTTTTCTTATCTTATCTCATAAAAACAGAATGTTGTGTTTGAACAATTTACAGCAAGAGTCTGTCTGTTAGCTCTGGTCCACCACAGGATTAAAGCTGGGGTACCTATTTTCAAAATGGAGGTGTAATTATAAATAATGACTATGTATAGTCTTTGGTACGCTGTCCCACTCTTCTCCTCCTTTACTCCACCTCTCCTCCTCTCCTCCTCTCCTCCTCTCCTCCCCTCCCCCTCTCTTACTGGCCTCTCTCTGTGTTTTAAAGTGCAGAGCTGAAACTACCTGTAATGCGGGTAAAAGGTTCGGAGAATGGGCTTTGGGAACGAAAGGCGTCTCAGGGGGATTGTAATGCGCCTTCATCTCCACGGTGGGCTTCAGCGTTGCCCTGGAGACACGAGTGTGAGCGCACACACACACACACACACACACACATACTCCCTTCAATGATTCTGCCTTATTCTTAAATAAGGCAGAATTCCTAAATCTCAACAGTAGTCACCTCAGAGGACTTTACAAAGTTTTTGATTCTGGAACATTCAACGCCAGAATCATTCGCCAGAATCAACAACAACAGATCAGAAAATCAGTTCAAACACAGGACACAATGATAATGCTATAATAACAAACACATAGGAGATATTGGTCCATAAGGAGCAGGATGACCCCTGTCCAGGAATGGTCAAAAATGTGCATAACATTTCCTGGATCATGGCTGTCCTTAGACTCTCCTGCATCGGCAAGAAACCACTCAGAGAGGCCCACATTGAGATCTGAGGCTGTAGATCCAGGACTGAGGCTGTAGATCCAGGACTGAGGCTGTAGATCCAGGACTGAAGCTGTAGATGTAGGACTGAGGTTGTAGATCCAGGACTGAGGCTGTAGATCCAGGACTGAGGCTGTAGATCCAGGACTGAGGCTGTAGATCCAGTAATCAGCCTATAGATAGAAATACAACTTTTCCACACAGCCATAACAAGACCATCTCTTGTGAAGCAGCCTTTGTTAAACATATCTCTTGAATTGCACGTTCTCAGGGTCAAGGTGTCCGGTCCTCCGACTGATTGCTGCTCTGTCTGCTGCTCTGTCTGCTGCTCTGCCTGCTGCTCTGTCTGCTGCTCTGTCTGCTGCTCTGTCTGCTGCTCTGTCTGCTGCTCTGTCTGCTGCTCTGCCTGCTGCTCTGTCTGCTGCTCTGCCTGCTGCTCTGTCTGCTGCTCTGCCTGCTGCTCTGTCTGCTGCTCTGCCTGCTGCTCTGCCTGCTGCTCTGTCTGCTGCTCTGTCTGCTGCTCTGCCTGCTGCTCTGCCTGCTGCTCTGTCTGCTGCTCTGCCTGCTGCTCTGCCTGCTGCTCTGCCTGCTGCTCTGCCTGCTGCTCTGTCTGCTGCTCTGTCTGCTGCTCTGTCTGCTGCTCTGCTGCTGCTCTGCTGCTGCTCTGCCTGCTGCTCTGCCTGCTGCTCTGCCTGCTGCTCTGTCTGCTGCTCTGTCTGCTGCTCTGTCTGCTGCTCTGTCTGCTGCTCTGTCTGCTGCTCTGCCTGCTGCTCTGTCTGCTGCTCTGCCTGCTGCTGCTGCTGCTGCTCTGCCTGCTGCTCTGCCTGCTGCTCTGCCTGCTGCTCTGTCTGCTGCTCTGCCTGCTGCTCTGTCTGCTGCTCTGTCTGCTGCTCTGCCTGCTGCTCTGTCTGCTGCTCTGTCTGCTGCTCTGTCTGCTGCTCTGCCTGCTGCTCTGCCTGCTGCTCTGCCTGCTGCTCTGCCTGCTGCTCTGTCTGCTGCTCTGTCTGCTGCTCTGTCTGCTGCTCTGCCTGCTGCTCTGTCTGCTGCTCTGCCTGCTGCTCTGCCTGCTGCTCTGTCTGCTGCTCTGTCTGCTGCTCTGTCTGCTGCTCTGCCTGCTGCTCTGTCTGCTGCTCTGTCTGCTGCTCTGTCTGCTGCTCTGCTGCTGCTCTGTCTGCTGCTCTGCCTGCTGCTCTGCCTGCTGCTGCTGCCTGCTGCTCTGTCTGCTGCTCTGTCTGCTGCTCTGTCTGCTGCTCTGTCTGCTGCTCTGTCTGCTGCTCTGCCTGCTGCTCTGTCTGCTGCTCTGCCTGCTGCTCTGTCTGCTGCTCTGTCTGCTGCTCTGCCTGCTGCTCTGTCTGCTGCTCTGTCTGCTGCTCTGTCTGCTGCTCTGTCTGCTGCTCTGTCTGCTGCTCTGCCTGCTGCTCTGTCTGCTGCTCTGCCTGCTGCTCTGTCTGCTGCTCTGCCTGCTGCTCTGCCTGCTGCTCTGCCTGCTGCTCTGCCTGCTGCTCTGTCTGCTGCTCTGTCTGCTGCTCTGCCTGCTGCTCTGCCTGCTGCTCTGTCTGCTGCTCTGCCTGCTGCTCTGCTGCTGCTCTGCCTGCTGCTCTGTCTGCTGCTCTGCCTGCTGCTCTGCCTGCTGCTCTGTCTGCTGCTCTGTCTGCTGCTCTGCCTGCTGCTCTGTCTGCTGCTCTGTCTGCTGCTCTGTCTGCTGCTCTGCCTGCTGCTCTGCCTGCTGCTCTGTCTGCTGCTCTGCCTGCTGCTCTGCCTGCTGCTCTGCCTGCTGCTCTGCCTGCTGCTCTGTCTGCTGCTCTGCCTGCTGCTCTGTATGCTGCTCTGTCTGCTGCTCTGCCTGCTGCTCTGCCTGCTGCTCTGTCTGCTGCTCTGTCTGCTGCTCTGTCTGCTTGCACTTCAGGGTAATATGGGACCAAAGCTGTGGTCTGTGGTGCGCTGCTAAAGAGCACAGGGCCCGCAGTCTGCTGATAACACAGTGGAACACGCCTCTGTCGGCTGTAGTCTCCTCTGACACCTGTGGGTCATGTGTATTAAAGCTGGGTGCGTAACTTTCACACCATGATAAAATTGAACTATGTTCAATTTTATCATAGTATTATCTACCGCAGTTTACTTCCATCACTAGTTTTCACATGCACTGTCCTGGTCCTGGTCTTCGGTCCAGGTCTGTGTCTGGTCTTGGTCCTGGTCCTGGTCTTTGGTCCTGGTCCTAATCTAGTTTTCACATGTTAGTATTTTTGGACTTTTAGTTCAGCTTTTTCGAACAAAAAACTGAAATAGGGAGAACCACCTCAGCCATCAGCTCTCAGCCCAAAGATAGAGACCTATATATTTAAACAAATATTTCCTTTATTATAATCATATGTCTTCCACAGTTCTACCGGTGTCCACCGGTGTCACAAGAACTGAACCAATCTTTCTTTCAGACAAAGTCCAGTCCTTTTGGGGCCAGGCCTTGGGTTGAGACCTGGTCCTGGATTTACGGTCATATTAAGACCTGGTCCAATCCTGAATTATTCCTGCTTGACAACTGGTACAGTCCTGGTCCAATCCTGGTTATTCATTCCTGGTTCAGACTTGGTATTGCTCAGTGCTGGTTCCAACCTGTTTCAGTCCTGGTTTAGATCTGGTTTAGACCTGATTCAGTCCAGGTCTAGACCTGGTTTTGACCTGGTTATTCAGTTCTTGGTCCAGTCCTAGATACATAGACCTGGTTTGGTCCTGGTCTTTCAGTCCTGATACTGAATCCTTATTCATTATTGAGCCGCATTTCCACTGCAGGAACTTCAGGGTAATTTTCCAGGGCCAGCCCCGTCGGTGTCGGTCTCCACTGCAGGAACCTCCCCACAGGGCCATTCACAGGAACTTTTACGGGAGCCAACGGAGTACCTCCTCCATACTAGGTACTTTGTTCGGCCCTGAACACCTCATTGGGGGGCTTGAGGTTAACCTGGCGCTGATTGGTTAAAGCTTGAGCAGGCTCTGACAACAGCAGAAAGCACCAAAACAAAGGCATTAGCCGACACCAGTGGAAACAGCAAACAGCAACAGCAAGATGTACGATAAATGGACGGATGAGGTGAAGGTAATTGCCTTCTATGGCACACAAAAAATTCAGACGGGGTTTGATTCATCGCGGCGAAATAAAAAGATATAGCAGCGCACCTCGAAGCACTGGGGATTCATCACACTCAGAAACAACGCTGTGAAAAGATAAAAAAGAAGGACTATAAAAAACGTAGACCACAACAACTGGAGCAGTTACGACCATGAAAAAAAAAAAAATATTGATAAAGCACTGAGCGAAACTCATGACGTCGTTGAGAGGTCCTACTCTGCAGTGAGAGGCCACTGAGAGGCCGAGTGAGAGGACGGTTCCTGTAGAAGTTCCACCCCCCTCCCCCCTTCCCCTTTACCAGGAACTCCTGCTCTGGAAACGCGACTTTGGTTCAGTCCGTGGTTCGGTCCCTGGTTCAGTCCTTGGTTCAGTCCCTGGTTCAGTCCTTGGTTCAGTCCCTGGTTCGGTCCTTGGTTCAGTCCCTGGTTTAGTCCCTGGTTCAGTCCCTGGTTCAGTCCCTGGTTCAGTCCCTGGTTCAGTCCCTGGTTCGGTCCTTGGTTCGGTCCTTGGTTCAGTCCCTGGTTCAGTCCCTGGTTCAGTCCCTGGTTCAGTCCCTGGTTCGGTTCTGGCCTGGACCTGCTTGAGACCTTCTTCACCACTGTCCTACAGTGGAGTCTCCCTCACTCCCTGAACAAATTGTTGGGCTCCAGTTTCCACACGATAGATGAGTGATGTCACACGTTTGGATTTGAAACTGTTGCGTGTTTATAGACTGTGTGGTCTGGACCTGATTACCGCTGGGACCCGGGGAACGCACATACACGAGCCCACGTAATCCATCACGACTCGGGGAAATTATTACATCTAATTGCCGGCCTCCCCCATAGCCACGACCAGACGGGCCTCCCCCATGCCTCCCCCATACCCACGACCAGACGGGCCTCCCCCATGCCTCCGCCATAGCCACGACCAGACGGGCCTCCCCCATGCCTCCCCCATAGCCACGACCAGACGGGCCTCCCCCATGCCTCCCCCATAGCCACGACCAGACGGGCCTCCCCCATGCCTCCCCCATAGCCACGACCAGACGGGCCTCCCCCATGCCTCCGCCATAGCCACGACCAGACGCGCTCCCATGCCTCCCCATAGCCGACGCGGCCTCCCCCATGCCTCCCCCATACCACGACCAGACGGCCTCCCCCATGCCTCCCCCATAGCCACGACCAGACGGCCTCCCCAGCATGACGGGCCTCCCCCATGCCTCCCCCATAGCCACGACCAGACGGGCCTCCCCCATGCCTCCCCCATACCCACGACCAGACGGGCCTCCCCCATGCGAGCCTCCCCGCCCCCCATAGCCACGACCAGACGGCCCTCCCCCATGCCTCCCCCATAGCCACGACCAGACGGGCCTCCCCCATAGCCACGACCAGACGGGCCTCCCCCAGGCCCCCCCATAGCCACGACCAGACGGGCCTCCCCCATGCCTCCCCCATAGCCACGACCAGACGGGCCTCCCCCATGCCTCCCCCATAGCCACGACCAGACGGGCATCCCCCATGCCTCCCCCATGCCTCCCCCATAGCCACGACCAGACGGGCCTCCCCCATGCCTCCCCCATAGCCACGACCAGACGGGCCTCCCCCATGCCTCCCCCATAGCCACGACCAGACGGGCCTCCCCCATGCCTCCCCCATACCCACGACCAGACGGGCCTCCCCCATGCCTCCCCCATACCCACGACCAGACGGGCCTCCCCCATGCCTCCGCCATAGCCACGACCAGACGGGCCTCCCCCATGCCTCCCCCATAGCCACGACCAGACGGGCCTCCCCCATGCCTCCCCCATACCCACGACCAGACGCGCCTCCCCCATGCCTCCCCCATAGCCACGACCAGACGGGCCTCCCCCATGCCTCCCCCATAGCCACGACCAGACGGGCCTCCCCCATGCCTCCCCCATAGCCACGACCAGACGGGCCTCCCCCATGCCTCCCCCATAGCCACGACCAGACGGGCCTCCCCCATGCCTCCCCCATAGCCACGACCAGACGGGTCTCCCCTGCTGAGCCACAGGTGGTGACGGCCCACACACTCACGTCCTGCGTGGAACAATAAGACGTGAGTGTGTGTGTGTATACGTATGTGTGTGTGTGTGTGGCTGTGTGTGTATACGTATGTTTGTGTGTGTGTGTGGCTGTGTGTGTATACGTATGTTTGTGTGTGTGTGTGGCTGTGTGTGTATACGTATGTTTGTGTGTGTGTGTGGCTGTGTGTGTATACGTATGTTTGTGTGTGTGTGTGGCTGTGTGTGTATACGTATGTTTGTGTGTGTGTGTGGCTGTGTGTGTATACGTATGTTTGTGTGTGGCTGTGTGTGTATACGTATGTTTGTGTGTGGCTGTGTGTGTATACGTATGTTTGTGTGTGTGTGGCTGTGTGCCAGGCCTTAGTGAGAGGGATTTATTCATAACTTAGAAATGTCAGGTTGGGAGTGATACATTATCCTACAATGTGCTTTATGAGAAAAACAGTTCGGGGGTTTGAACCAATCAATCAATATCTCTGAGCTGAGAAGGAAAAACGCCAAGATTTCTGATATCAAACCTGTTGGATGTAGGTCTGAGCGCTGCTGCAGCTGTCAAAAGCCATGCATACACAGTAAAATACAGCTACAGAAGCAGGGGCAGGAGCAGGACTGAGGGTCTCGTTAGAAGAACTTTAAAAAGCCTTGCGGGCTACAGGAGAGACCAGAGAGACCAGAGGGACTGAAGAGAGAGACCAGAGGGAGACCAGAGAGACTGAAGAGAGAGACAGTGAGACTAAAGAGAGAGACCCGAGGGACACCAAAGAGACTGAAGAGAGAGACCAGAGGGAGACCAGAGAGACTAAAGAGAGAGACCCGAGGGACACCAAAGAGACTGAAGAGAGAGACCAGAGAGAGACCAGAGACTGAAGAGAGAGACCAGAGGGAGACCAGAGAGACTGAAGAGAGAGACCAGAGGGAGACCAGAGAGACTGAAGAGAGAGACAGTGAGACTAAAGAGAGAGACCCGAGGGACACCAAAGAGACTGAAGAGAGAGACCAGAGGGAGACCAGAAAGACTAAAGAGAGAGACCCGAGGGACACCAAAGAGACTGAAGAGAGAGACCAGAGAGAGACCAGAGACTGAAGAGAGAGACCAGAGGGAGACCAGAGAGACTGAAGAGAGAGACAGAGAGACTAAAGAGAGAGACCAGAGGGAGACCAGAGAGACTAAAGAGAGAGACCCGAGGGACACCAAAGAGACTGAAGAGAGAGACCAGAGAGAGACCAGAGAGTGAAGAGAGAGACCAGAGGGAGACCAGAGAGACTAAAGAGAGAGACAGAGAGACTAGAGAGAGACCAGAGGGAGACCAGAGAGACTAAAGAGAGAGACCCGAGGGAGACCAAAGAGCATGAAGAGAGGGACCAGACGGAGACCAGAAAGACTAAAGAGAGAACGAGAACCCAGAAATAAACCAGAAAGAGTGACCAGAGAAAGACAAGAACCATAAACCATAACAGTAATTGTCTTGGAGGACTTGGAGAAGTTCGCCAACAATAAATCAGAGAATCAAACAGTTCAAATACAGGAAATGGAACAAACACACCGTCTAGAAATGATAAAACACATCCTGGATATTCACTGTCCTTAGACCCTCCTGCATCGACAAGGAACCACTCAAAAACCCAGTCGGAAAAAAGTGAGAGACATTGGAGAGTCCCATATATGGAGAGAGATCTGCTCCCAACGGGTAGACAGACTGTATTGAAATGAAGGTAACGGTCGTATTATTCTAGTGGTATTATGATGTTGTTGAAGTACACACGCTACTTCCACACAATGAATTAATCTGAAAAACAGCGAGGCCACTAAGGAGAAGCGCGCTATAGTGAGGGGCCGCTGTACGACGAGCCACAAGTGCCACAAAAGCATCACTGAATGACGATGGTGGATCTCAAAGTGGATTTCCGTGGAGATGAAATTAATTTGACCTTCCGCTAAAGCTATTATTCACTACAAATGTTTTATTTTGTACAGACAGAAGTGGCGTGTGTGTGTGTATGTGTGTGTGTGTGTGTGTGTGTCGCAGGCAGCTGGAGACTTTTGTGTTCTCTTCCACACAAGCATCATGCCGTCTGCCCGATGTGTTCACGATCTGTTAATAACAAAAACACTTTTCTCCAAAAGCCGCATTCACACTGAGATTTGTTTCACCGTTTGCTAAAGAAAAAAACACACTAGTTATTAAGAGTAAACAGCGTGTTTTATCGGACCAATAATCACAATCAGAGGAGACCAGCGGGACGAACGTCATGTCCACAACGACTCACGTTTGACGGAGCTGAAGTACAGTTTCATGAGATCTGAATGTTTGAGCCATGATCACAAACACATGTTAATACAAAGACAAAACAGAAGAGGTTCCAAGCTTAAAGGAGCAACGTGTAAACAATATTTTATTCAAAAAGAGAATGGTTTATTAATGCCTTTTGAAATATTAGGCCCATTTAATGATGATTTGACATGAAATTCTTACATATTGCTACTTTAACAATAATGTACAGTATATCTGTTCTTATGGTGGCCCTTAACAAAGAAGAGGGCCACTGAAAATGACACAGCGTTTGGCCCCCGGGCTTCATTTGGCCCCCAGGCTTCATTTGGCCCCCAGGCTTCATTTGGCCCCCAGGCTTCATTTTAGACCTGCCTGATCGATGTAGGCCCCATGTCTGTCTCCTTTAACACAGATGCATTAACAGACAAGAGCGGGGTTAGCGCTTGTGCCTCACAGCAAGAAGGTCCTGGGTTTGATTGTACCCCCAGACAGGGTCTTTCTGAGTGGCATTTGCATGTTCTCCCCGTGTCTGCGTAGGTTTCCTCCGAGTGCACCGGTGTCCCGATGTGTGTTGGTTACCTCTGTGTGTGTTGATGCATTCTGTGTGTGTTGCTGCTCTTTGTGTGTGTAGCTGCCCTCTGTGTGTGTAGCTGCCCTTAGTGTGTGATGCTGACCTCTGTGTGTGTTGTTGCACTTAGTGTGTGTTGCCAACCTTTGTGTGTGATGCTGACCTCTGTGTGTGTTGCTGCCCTTAGTGTGTGATGCTGACCTCTGTGTGTGTTGTTGCCCTTAGTGTGTGTTGCCAACCTTTGTGTGTGATGCTGACCTCTGTGTGTGTTGCTGCCCTTAGTGTGTGTTGCCGACCTCTGTGTGTGATGCTGCCCTCTGTGTGTGTTGCTGCCCTTAGTGTGTGTTGCCGACCTCTGTGTGTGATGCTGACCTCTGTGTGTGTTGCCGCCTTCTATGTGTGTTGCTGCCCTCTCCTGTTGTGTGTCACTCCCGCTCTCTGTGCAGAGCGGTGTGGGCGACAGAAACTTCCTCATCAGCAGCTATTGTTGAGCCGAGGACACTGCCCAGGGAGGAGCCCACACACACACGCACAAATGCACACACACACACACACGTACAAATGCACACACACACACACACGCACAAATGCACACACACACCAACCTACAAACAGTTTCACATTTGGCAAAAGGATGTGTCAAAACGTTGCAGTTTTGCTTGAAATTTTTATTTATTTATAGTGAGTTTGTAATTTGTGTCAGTGGTTATAGTATTTGTAATATAAGATAAAGATATGAGAAAAAGCTAGCCTAGGGAGCCGCCTCAGTCTGTATTAAATGTAACACAATCTAACATGGTGTGGTGGAATTGTAAGCTCATAGTTTTATAGTTTGACAGAAAGGCATCTTTTCAATTCAATTCTTGCTCACATTAACACATACTAAACACTGTGGGCAACTATTGCTCTGGATGTTATTGCGGAACCAGTTGGGATACAAAAGGGCCGCCTGGTAAGCACAAATGTCAGAGAGTTTTGAGCATAATGCAAAAATGAAATGGTTCTATGAGTCTTTGGAGCCGAGAGGAAGTGAGAGGAGCTGACACAGAGGTTCCACTGGGAGCTGTGTCGGTGTGTGTCTGTGTGTGTGCTTGTGTGTGTGTGTGTGTGCCTGTGTGTGTGCGTTTATATAGTGCATGTGTGTGTTTGTGTGTCCCTTTTGGTCTTCATTGAGCTATTGGGTAAGCCTAGTCCATCTGTATACAGTTCATAAGTGAAAAATCGCCAGCGAAACTTGAGTCCAGTTGTATATCGTTTTAAACTTAAGTAAATTCGTGAGTGTGGCACAATGGTTACTGAGTTAGAGGAGTTTACTTTCACATGTAAGTCAATTGGAGCCAGAGAGAGTTGGAGCCAAACCTGAACACATCCCTACGGGGCTTCGTTGGGCTAGCGGGTTAGCATTGTCCATCTATATACAGGGAAGCATATAAACTGCTGCTACATTCATGAACCACTTCTGAACCTTGTATTGTATTGCAGTATTCTGTGAGCCCAGAGCAGAGTACACCTGCGGAGCCCGGCTTTGTGAATGAAAAAAAGACATTTGTACGTTTGGAGAGCAGAGGCCAATCACGCCGAGCTGAAATCACACAGCGGCGAGGCTTTCAGATGGAGAGAGAGAGAGAGAGCGGAAACCGGTGCACATTTGTGGCATTTGGATGAGAATAACTGTGATTATGAGTCAGATTGAGCTGGTGCCAAAGACCTGTGGCTTATGAGATGCGATCAGACAACATCTCAGGAGGACCAGTGTGACCATAAAAGTGAAAGAAAAGAAACAAATCTAGCAGAAAATATAAAGAGCTTGTCAGGCTTAACTCAGGTTTTCGTCCATCCGTAGGGGATCTAAAGGTTGCATTTTTGTGGCAGTGAGTATTTCACAGGTTTTAAGACATTTCTGAATACTTATGTGGAAAATGAGACGTACAGAGACAATGGGAACTTTCGCACAGTTCCAGAATGAAGCACTGAGCTACAGGAGAATATGCAGTATGCAAACAATTTTGGTCTTTAAGTTATAATGGTGACGACAGTGGCTCAGTTGGTAGAGCATTGGCCTTAGAGCCTGAAGGTCGTGGGTTCGACTCCCACTGATGACTGCTGTTGTTGTGTCCTTAGGGCAAGACACTTAACCCCACTTTGCCTGAAGCCCTCGCTGAAAGATCTCAGCTCCAGTGGACTCACCACCTGCAGGAGGAACAGTCTTCCTGAAGATGTGAGACAGGCCTCCGCGATGACAATGTCTAAAACCAGGTTAAAGACAGTTCTGTTTAGCTGTGCATAAAACTGAGGGATTTTATATTTTTATCTTTCTTTTTAATGTTCTGTGATTATTTATGATTTTAATGCTTTCTTATTTTGTTCAGCACTTTGAATTGCCTTGTGTATGAATTGTGCTATATAAATAAACTTGCCTTGCCATCAGTGAGGGGCTGGTGCTCTGTGTACTGGGTGCAGCTCTGACTGCCACCCCCTGACCCAAAATTGGATTAAGGGGAAAAAAATGGAGGGATGGATGGGTTATATACTGCACAGGTATGAAGGGTCAAAAAGGCCCCCTGTAAATCCCAGGTATGCCACCAGAGGGAGCTGCAAACACTGGGATTTGATTCTACAGAACGTACTATTACCTGAGAAATTTCCAAAACTAATTTATGGGCTGTGGTGGGCGATACATATCGATATTTACGCTAGATTGCAATAATACATAAACGCAATATGTATTTTGGCATTTTGTGTATATCGATTCACTTTAGCCGCTTTGCTCGTTTGCCTTCTTCAGCCAGCTGAACTAGCAGCACTGATGGACTGGATTTCAATCTTAAATGATGCAGAAGCACTTTGTTCCTATGCACTGCCTTGAGTTGAGTTGATCTTTTTGTAAACAGGGAATTAAAACAAATGTGACTGAAGAACTTTGGTTCTACTTGAACTGACTCCTCTTTGATGTAAAAAAAAAGGAATATCTGTTTTTGCAGTAGTTTTTGTGACATAAGCTCCAGTCCTGTATCCATAGCCTCAGTCATGGATCAAAAGCCCCAGTCCTGGATCTAAAGCCTCAGTCATGGATCTACAGCCTCAGTCCTGGATCTAAAGCCTCAGTCATGGATCTAAAGCCTTAGTCCTGGATCTACAGCCTCAGTCCTGGATCTACAGCCTCAGTCCTGGATCTACAGCCTCAGTCCTGGGTCTACAGCCCCAGTCCTGGATCTAAAGCCTCAGTCATGGATCTACAGCCTCAGTCCTGGATCTAAAGCCTCAGTCATGGATCTACAGCCTCAGTCATGGATCTACAGCCTCAGTCCTGGATCTAAAGCCTCAGTCCTGGATCTACAGCCTCAGTCATGGATCTACAGCCTCAGTCCTGGATCTACAGCCTCAGTCCTGGATCTACAGCCTTAGTCCTGGATCTACAGCCTCAGTCCTGGATCTACAGCCTCAGTCCTGGATCTACAGCCTCAGTCCTGGATCTACAGCCTCAGTCCTGGATCTACAGCCTGTCTGCCCGTGGGAGTGGATCCCTCTGCTCAATGTGGGCCTCCTCGAGGGTTTCTCATATTTGTCAATGTTCTTTGAGGCGTTTCTTGCTGATGCAGGAGGGACTACGGACAGTGGTGATAATTCAGGACATTTAAGGACATTCATTATGGATGTTGGTCATTTGCCCCTTATGGACCAAAGGCTCCTGTATGTGTTTGTTGTTTTCGCATTTCCTGTGTTTGAAGATAACTGTCACCAATTTCTTGTTTCTTTTGGGCACAAAAGCATAGCTTTCATCCAGTTATATTTTTTTATTTGGAAGCATTTTTGTAACACGTTTAAAAGCTCAAAATAGACGAGTGCATCCGTCCTCCAATATCCATTTTTTGACAGTAGAACAAGCCCGTTTCTCGTCTCACTCGACTTGGAGATGTCTGTGGCGTTGATGATGTCATTGCTCTGAAGTCAGTCTCCGAAGCCCCAGGGCAGATCCATAATCCGAGCCCCTCTGTGTGTCTCTGCTCTTTCATGTGGGCTTGTTCCGGAACAGTCAGCAGTTAGAATCAGCTTTGACAGAAACCCGCGTCGTATCCAGGAGGTGTGCGGCTCAGCTTGTTCCACTTTCCTCTTCTGGCAATGACTGCGTTTACAGCACAAGCTCCGAAGCCTTTTGTCTTAACTTCACCCCACTGTAGAGTCAGCCTTAACAACAGGGTCTTCCTCTACATGCATCTTTTAGGACTGGATATTGGTTTGGAGATATCATGAGCAGGCCTTTATTGGGATTCAATTCAATTCAATGTATTCTTGTATAGCCCTAAATCACAACAGTAGTTATCTCAGAGGACTTAACAAAACCATTGAAATCACCAACAGTATTGATCCCCAGGGAGGAGTTGACCAATGTCCATAAGTGTTGATAAATGTCCACATATGTTGTTGATGATGTAATAAGTGTTTACTGGTTAGTGTTACAGGGGATAGGCAACATTTCCAAAATTAATTTATGGGCAATGCTTAAGACAATATTTTAAAGGCAGAAAACTGCTCTGAGTGTGAGGTCATAGTGGTACATTTACATCATACTATTACAGGACGGAGACATTAGCTCAAGTCTACAGCCTCAGTCCTGGGTCTACAGCCTCAGTCCTGGATCTACAGCCTCAGTCCTGGATCTACAGCCTCAGTCCTGGATCTACAGCCTCAGTCCTGGATCTACAGCCTCAGTCCTGGATCTTCAGCCTCAGTCCTGGATCTACAGCCTAAGTCCTGGATCTACAGCCTAAGTCCTGGATCTACAGCCTCAGTCCTGGATCTTCAGCCTCAGTCCTGGATCTACAGCCTCAGTCCTGGATCTACAGCCTCAGTCCTGGATCTTCAGCCTCAGTCCTGGATCTACAGCCTCAGTCCTGGATCTACTGCCTCAGTCCTGGATCTAAAGCCTCAGTCCTGGGTCTACAGCCCCAGTCCTGGATCTAAAGCCTCAGTCATGGATCTACAGCCTCAGTCCTGGATCTAAAGCCTCAGTCATGGATCTACAGCCTCAGTCATGGATCTACAGCCTCAGTCCTGGATCTAAAGCCTAAGTCCTGGATCTACAGCCTCAGTCCTGGATCTACAGCCTCAGTCCTGGATCTACAGCCTCAGTCCTGGGTCTACAGCCCCAGTCCTGGATCTAAAGCCTCAGTCATGGATCTACAGCCTCAGTCCTGGATCTAAAGCCTCAGTCATGGATCTACAGCCTCAGTCCTGGATCTAAAGCCTAAGTCCTGGATCTACAGCCTCAGTCATGGATCTACAGCCTCAGTCCTGGATCTACAGCCTCAGTCCTGGATCTACAGCCTCAGTCCTGGATCTACAGCCTCAGTCCTGGATCTACAGCCTCAGTCCTGGATCTTCAGCCTCAGTCCTGGATCTACAGCCTAAGTCCTGGATCTACAGCCTAAGTCCTGGATCTACAGCCTCAGTCCTGGATCTTCAGCCTCAGTCCTGGATCTACAGCCTCAGTCCTGGATCTACAGCCTCAGTCCTGGATCTTCAGCCTCAGTCCTGGATCTACAGCCTCAGTCCTGGATCTACTGCCTCAGTCCTGGATCTACAGCCTCAGTCCTGGATCTACAGCCTCAGTCCTGGATCTACAGCCTCAGTCCTGGATCTACAGCCTCAGTCCTGGGTCTACAGCCTCAGTCCTGGATCTACAGCCTCAGTCCTGGGTCTACAGCCTCAGTCCTGGATCCACAGCCTCAGTCCTGGATCTACAGCCTCAGTCCTGGATCGACAGCCTCAGTCCTGGATCTACAGCCTCAGTCCTGGGTCTACAGCCTCAGTCCTGGGTCTACAGCCTCAGTCCTGGATCTACAGCCTCAGTCCTGGATCTACAGCCTCAGTCCTGGATCTACAGCCTCAGTCCTGGGTCTACAGCCTCAGTCCTGGATCCACAGCCTCAGTCCTGGATCCACAGCCTCAGTCCTGGATCTACAGCCTCAGTCCTGGATCTACAGCCTCAGTCCTGGATCTACAGCCTCAGTCCTGGATCTACAGCCTCAGTCCTGGATCTACAGCCTCAGTCCTGGATCTACAGCTTCAGTCCATGGAATCAATATTAGCTCATACAGGTTTTGTGTGAAAGAGGACTGGGCCATCTTTGACCAGTGTGAGAGAAAACCATTATGGACTGGGTTATCTTCGACAGATGAAAAAGATAACTAAAACATGCTATGCAACAGAGTATAAACTTGTAAGAAGGGGCTAATTTATTTTTAGTTTATATTTACTGTTTTACTCTCACACACCTTGGATTCAGTCCTGAAGAAGACGCACGGCTGATGGCACCGTTGTCCTGCCTCTGGTTGTAGGATGACAGCGGCAAAAAGTTTGTAAAACAGTCAACAAGACACGTCTTACTATTTTAAGACAAACTTAAAATACTACTTAAAAAGAATCAACTTGTAGAATTACCAGTAGACCAAATTAACCAAGTTGGACAAATGTAGTTTTTACTGTTTACAAAAATCTAGAGCAGTGTTTTTCAACCTCTGTGATATTGTCTGGTGTCCTGTGAGAAATTTGCCTACTTTGTCTAAAACGTGAACTTCGAGTCTGTGTGTTTGTGTGTTTATGTAGAGTCTGTGTGTTTGTGTAGTCTGTGTGTTTGTGTGTTTATGTAGAGTGTGAGTTTGTGTACTGTAGAGTCTGTGTGTTTGTGTAGTTTGTGTGTTTGTGTGTTTATGTAGAGTGTGTGTTTGTGTAGAGTCTGAGGGTTCTAGTGAGATTCTGCTGCAAATTAATTGTCCTTTGGGATCAATAATTGTTATGATTCTGATTGGTCCTGGGCTCGACTTAGTGATATCAGATCATCCGTCAAAGTATGTTTGACTTGTTACTTCCGGTTTAAGAACAGAGAATCTTGAGGTGAATTAATTTGAAATCCTTCAGAGGAGTTGTCTGTGATGCCGAGAGTAAAAGTGCCCTCCCTCATTCCTCTTGTTTTCTTGTGTGTTTCCTGACAGGAGTTTGCGTACTCAGACTGATGATATCTAATGGCTGCTCCACTTCTGTCTTGGATGTTACGGATCAGGGGGGGCTCTCAGCGGGGGCCGGGGGAGCTCTGGTTGTGTCAAAGCGGCTGAGAAATGATCCGAGGTGCGCACCCTATTCCCCACATGTGTCCCGGCGAGACGCGTGTGCGAGACGACCTGTTTACGCGCTGGACTGCGGGACCACTGCGAGAGTGCCGCAGGCCGTAGGGCGCTACACCGCGGACACAGGTGAAGATTTATGGAGACGCTCACGAAGTATTCTCTGAGGGACGTTTAGAGTCCAGTCCTCGACACACTTCACCCACACTGTGTCCAGGACACTACATTTAAAAGTCAAAGTCTGTGTCAAACAGAGGGACTCCACACAGAGCATTGAAAAGATACAAAACCTGAATTAAATTCAATGTGTGTATCGCCCTAAATCACAACAGCAGTCATCTTGGAGGACTTCACAAAGCTGTTGATTCAATATAAATAATAATAATAATTATTGTTGTATCAACAACTATAACAATAATAATAACAAATAATAACTACAAACAAATGAGACCCATAGGGAAAGGGATCACCACTGTCCAGAAATGTTGATAAATGTCCACAAATGTCTGGATCATCAGCGTTCTTTGACCCACCTGCATCTGCAAGGAACCACTCAAAACCTAGTGGAAAAAAGTGAGAAACCTTAGTGAGGCCCATATTGAGAGAGGGATCTGCTCCCATGGACTGAGTCTGAAGATCCAAGACTAAAGCTACGTTCACACCGGACCATGCGGTGCGTCCAGTCTCAAAGCAAAGTCTATGGTGACGTCCGTTTGTGTGAGGAATTGGATGTGCATTGCGGCGAAAGCAGGAGATTGATAACTTTTTCCGCGGGCCACACATGCAACAACCAATGAGAGAACCACAAAAGTGGTCACGGGGACAGCAGCAGTCAGAGTGAAAAGACTGACGATACTCGTAAACAGACAAAACAGGAGCTAAAACAGGAGCTAAAACAGGACTGAACAAGGATTAAACCAGGATGACAATGGTGTCCCCCATTGTCAATCCTGGTTTAATCGTGGTGCTTGTGAACATATGCGTCCAGCCTGAGTTCTCATGCTTCCATGACTGTAAACAAGGGCTGCAACATGTTTGCCAATGCGGAAGTACCATTTAAGAATAACATAAACTTATGGCACACCTACACGAACACATACTGCTGTTATAGGAAGTTTCTGGAAGGTTTCAGACACAGAGACGCTTCAGAGCTGCATTAGTGGAAAGGAACTATACACAAAAAGCCGCTAGCTCAACCCCGTTAGCATCACAGCCCACCCGCCACTTCTGGCTTGCGTTTTGGGGCATCGTGGTACTTCAGATGTACTACTGGAACATGTCCAGTGCGCGTGGATGCTGCTCTCAAGTGTCAAACATAGCTTGAGGCTATAGATCCAGGACTGAGGCTGTAGATCCAGGACTGAGGCTGTAGATCCAGGACTGAGGCTATAGATCCAGGACTGAGGCTATAGATCCAGGACTGAGGCTATAGATCCAGGACTGAGGCTATAGATCCAGGACTGAGGCTATAGATCCAGGACTGAGGCTATAGATCCAGGACTGAGGCTATAGATCCAGGACTGAGGCTGTAGATCCAGGACTGAGGCTGTAGATCCAGGACTGAGGCTGTAGATCCAGGACTGAGGCTGTAGATCCAGGACTGAGGCTATAGATCCAGGACTGAGGCTGTAGATCCAGGACTGAGGCTGTAGATCCAGGACTGAGGCTGTAGATCCAGGACTGAGGCTATAGATCCAGGACTGAGGCTATAGATCCAGGACTGAGGCTGTAGATCCAGGACTGAGGCTATAGATCCAGGACTGAGGCTGTAGATCCAGGACTGAGGCTGTAGATCCAGGACTGAGGCTATAGATCCAGGACTGAGGCTGTAGATCCAGGACTGAGGCTGTAGATCCAGGACTGAGGCTATAGATCCAGGACTGAGGCTGTAGATCTAGGACTGAGGCTATAGATCCAGGACTGAGGCTGTAGATTCAGGACTATAATATTATTCTATTATCATTATTATCTTCTCAACGTTTTCACCAGGGAGGAGCTGATTGCACAGATGAGGAGAACAAGCAAACTCTACTCAGAGCCGCCTGAGAAGCTCACGAGTCAAAACTTCTTGCCAGCTTATTTATTATACTCTATATTGATATAATTGTATTATTATTTAGCTCCTATGAATACACCAGAATGTTCCTTGGACAAATGTCCTGCCTTTGCTCCACACTGACAAACACTCCTTCAACCTGAACTATTGTACATGTTTTTAGTGGCAGGGGAAACCCATGGAGCTTCCCCTACCACTAAGCACACAAAGGAAACAGACACACACTGCACTCTGTGCACTCTGCTCCCTGGTTTATCACAGGGCTGATGTTTTCTAAAAAATAACCCCCCTTGTAGTTTATTTGGAGAGAATATTGAAAAAATGCAGCTAAAGCGGAAAGTTAGATTGAGACCTGGTTCTCAGTGCTCATTCTCTCCTCTACACTGAGTCCTCTCTGCTCCACACCAGTTATCCAGCAGCATCCTTCAAACACAGCCTCACAGTCCTCACATCCATATGCTGTGCGTGCTGCAACCCTCCTCCTCCCTGTTACCGCCTCTTCAGTGAAGAATTGTCACGTTATCGGCTCATCTTCCAGGTTAAGACTCCAGGAGTTTGCATGCTCATAATTTTAAATTACATTCCCTCTTAGGTGTCATGCACTATTTCTGTCTTTATGAACATTTCATTTATGTTCACATGCAATGAATACATCAGAACCTCCTCATCTTTGTCTTGAATCTCTTGTATTTCCAGTTTTATGTCCTTTTTAAGACAAAAATCAAGATCAAACATTTGTATCCCACGGAACGCCCATACATATCCAACTATAGAAAACTTCTGTATGCCCACATTGATACCACCAGAGGGCTGGATCTGTTTAGAATTTAAAAAAATTGGGTTTTAAAAAGCTCTTTTCTTGACTCAAAGTCTTTTCACACCATTATTCACACACTCCATACTTGGTGCTGATAAAATACTATTGTAGCCACAGCTGCCCTCGCGCTCAGTAAGCGGTAAACCAGTATGTGCCATTGGCCCCTCCGACCACCTTAAGCACCACTGTGCTATAAGGACACAACAGTTTGGCCCCACTGTGGCACCTGGTGCTCCACAGTACCAACCGGGCCCTTTCACCTGCAGATGGGCCCACAAAATATAAATATAAATACAAGCAATAGCGGCGGCAGCAGCAGCAGCAGCAGCAGCAGTAGCGGCAGCAGCAGTAGCAGCAGCAGCAGCAGCAGGAGCAGCAGCAGTAGCAGCAGCAGTTGCAGCAGCAGCGGCAGCAGCAGCAGTAGCGGCAGCAGCAGCAGCAGCAGCAGCAGCAGCAGCAGCAGTAGCAGCAGCAGCAGCAGCAGCAGCAGCAGCAGCAGCAGCAGCAGCAGCAGCAGCAGCAGCAGCAGCAGCAGCAGTAGCGGCAGCAGCGGCAGCAGCAGCAGCAGCAGCAGCAGCAGTAGCAGTAGCAGCAGCAGCAGTAGCAGCAGCAGCAGCAGCAGCAGCAGCAGCAGCAGCAGCAGCAGCAGCAGTAGCGGCAGCAGCGCAGCAGCAGCAGCAGCAGCAGCAGCAGTAGCAGTAGCAGCAGCAGCAGTAGCAGCAGCAGCAGCAGCAGCAGCAGCAGCAGCAGCAGCAGCAGCAGCAGCAGCAGCAGAAGCAGCAGCAGCAGCAGTAGCGGCAGCAGCAGCAGTAGCAGCAGCAGCAGCAGTAGCGGCAGCAGCGGCAGCAGCAGCAGCAGCAGCAGCAGCAGCAGCAGTAGCGGCAGCAGTAGCGGCAGTATAGCCTATTATTGAGCTATATTCTCCAAATGTCTTTGTGTGAAAGTAATGCTCTACATCTCCGCACACAGTCTAAGATGTATTAATAATTGAGAGTAAATCCAGGGGCCTCTGCAGAATAACGATGTCCGCATGAGTCATTAGCTGGTACCGAACAGTGTAATTACAGCGTGTTTGGGGCTAACCTTTGGGTTGTGCTGATGTGGCCAGAGCCTCGGGGCCGCAGACTGCTCCGATGGGACGAAGAGGGTCGGGGGGAGGGCGAACACAAGCAAAAGGCCTGGCTTAAATTTATTATGTTATTTTACGGTTGAAATGGCAACAAAATCACCTCTGAGAGCAGGCGAAGGCTCAGAGCGCAGAATTACCATAGAATTGTCTTATTACATCCGAGGCGCCAACATGCAGATCTCGCCGAGCGTCTTCAACAAGCAAGAAATGTCATGGAAACAATTATAGTTGAAATATGAACTGTTGACCAGCTGTGCATCTTTGTCTTATGACGCATTATTTTCGGCCCTTAGGAATTACAATGAGATATTTACTTCATTTAATATTTCAGATTTCAGATTCAGATTCATTTATTTGCCATTTGCAGTAAAACCACATTGGAAAAACTGTGCAAGACTACCCCGGTGTGCACCAGACAGAGGAGACGACACACACCAGAGCTCTGGCCACTAATATAGACGTGAAATAATATCTTCACTAGAAAATATGGGGAGGTTCCGCCTGTAACTCCCTCTGAAGCCTGAGAGGACAATTTCACCTGAGAAATTAGTAAATAATAAGTAATAATTGGCCAATAATTATGAGTTCTGGATCTACAGCCTCAGTCCTGGATCTACAGTCCTAGATCTACAGTCTCAGTCCTGGATCCACAGTCCTAGATCTACAGCCTCAGTCCTGGATCTACAGCCTCAGTTCTGGATCTACAGTCTCAGTCCTGGATCTACAGCCTCAGTTCTGGATCTACAGTCTCAGTCCTGGATCTACAGCCTCAGTTCTGGATCTACAGCCTCAGTCCTGGATCTACAGTCTCAGTTCTGGATCTACAGCCTTAGTCCTGGATCTACAGTCTCAGTCCTGGATCTACAGTCTCAGTTCTGGATCTACAGCCTCAGTCCTGGATCTACAGTCCTAGATCTACAGTCTCAGTCCTAGATCTACAGTCTCAGTCCTGGATCTACAGTCTTAGTCCTGGATCTACAGCCTCAGTCCTGGATCTACAGTCTCAGTCCTGGATCTACAGCCTCAGTCCTGGATCTACAGCCTCAGTCCTGGATCTACAGCCTCAGTCCTGGATCTACAGTCTCAGTCCTGGATCTACAGTCTCAGTTCTGGATCTACAACCTCAGTCCTAGATCTACAGCCTCAGTCCTGGATCTACAGCCTCAGTCCTGGATCTACAGCCTCAGTCCTGGATCTACAGTCTCAGTCCTGGATCTACAGTCTCAGTCCTGGATCTACAACCTCAGTCCTAGATCTACAGTCTCAGTCCTGGATCTACAGCCTCGGTCCTGGATCTACAGCCTCAGTCCTGGATCTACAGTCTCAGTCCTGGATCTACAGTCTCAGTCCTGGATCTACAGTCTCAGTCCTGGATCTACAGCCTCAGTCTTGGATCTCCAGTCTCAGTCCTGGATCTACAGCCTCTGGATCAGCTGTCCTTGGGGCCTCCTTAGGGTTTCTCATATTTCTTGGATTTTTGAGTGGTTCTTTGTCGATACAATTTAAGGACAGTAATGATCTGGAACATTTCTGGACAGTGACCATCCTGCTCACTTTGTATTTGTTTGTTATTATTGCATCTCCTGGGTTCAAACTGTTTCAGATTCTCTGATCTGTTGTTGGCGAATGGACAAGTGAACCAGACCAACAAATGCCCTAAGTCTGGTCCAAACACAGAGAAACGCCTCAATCACTTTTAATTGTGATTATTAAAAGGGTTATGGAGATTATAAAAAGCAGCTTTGTCCCTGCAGCCGTCGCTCCGGTGCCGTGTCTCCGCAGCAGCACATGCACCAGGAGATAATTCTATGTGATTACTGCAGTCGACGGGAGCCTGGACGACGATGTGTCAGAAAAAAAGATGATAGAAAATAGCAGCTTGTGTTTTCAGCGCGGAAGTAGAGAAGAGCAGGGAAAAGTCAAATTGCTTCTATGTAATAAAGAAAAAACTTTCTCTTTAAAGCAAACCATTTAGTTTGAGGGCCACTTTAGTTCACCAGTCTTGTCCAGGTGTTGACAAGCTGGATTTGAACATTTTTACTGTTTTTGGGCTGTTCTGAGCATTAAAATGAGGTGTGACCATATTGATTCATATTCACAGTGCTGACGTGCTGAAATGTAAATGTTTTCTATAAATCCAAACTTTAGAGCTCTATCTCTGCTCCGATAAGCAGCACTCTGATAGGTCAGAATGCTCACCTTTGTGTCTTTTTGTACATGTGCATGAGAGCAACGTGTTTACTCTGGTCCTCCGTAAGTAGAACCTTACTGCAAAGGACCAGGAGAACCAGAGCTGGCCAGAACACGTCACTTCTGCTGATGTTTGGGACCCCTATGGTGCAAGCATGAGCCAATGAGCAGAGGCCATTGATCTGAATGGACAGACATATTCAATGAAATTATATTAAATGTATTTTTGTTTTTGCCCTAAATCACATTAGGAGTTACTATCTCGGAGGACTTAACAAATCTGTCAATTTTCCAAAACAGATCAAAGAATCAAACGGTTCAGACGCAGGGTCAGGGACATGTAATGATAAAAAACACATATAGTCATTGGTCCACAAGGGGCAGATGACCAATGTCCATAAATGTTGATAAATGTCCATAAAAGTAAGGGTCTAATCTTGGAGACCCAGGGCTTGGATCACTGACTGATTTCAATCAGGCCCTGTTTATACTGAGACGCTGCGCAGACGTTTCCAGGCTATTAACAGAAACGACCTGGCTCCTAATGCAAATTTCTCAGCGTTCACATGAGGTTGAAAAACAATGTAGTTCTAGCGCCCGGCCAGTAGTGGGCAGAGAAACTTTACAACACGACCCCCAGCCCCGTGCCCAGCCCCCCTCTCGGCAGTGTACTCACTTCCTGTGCCAGACCCTCAGGACGCACCAACATCATTCTGCATTTTAACAGCAGCTGTGAAAATGGGAACTGAACCTAGAGCTTCGCGTGGTCTCGTTTGGACGAACGAAGGTGTAGAATTATCCTCCGTGCCGCGCTGGAAGCCCACGTAGCTAGTTAGTGCGCGCGCCATTATTGTTTTTGTTTGTTCTCCGCTACTGCGCATGTCCAAATGTACGTACGGGGAGCAGCGCGGAGGTGGGGGTCAGAGCAGAGGGGGATTTCACACCTTTCTCCTCTCGCAGGTGTGAAAGAGAGCTCCCGCTGTGCAGCGTTTCTGAGCTGTCCCACTCTGCAGGCTGGATCTGAACACTTACGTTTTCACCTGGAACACAGTCTCCGTATGAACGGTTGGTAGCAACCGACATCCAACTATACCGTTTTACTTCTTTTTCCACTTTATTGATTGATCAAATTGAGTGATCACATGTGATTATGTGATCAAAGGGGAGGGTGTTAGTATTAGATAGCAAATATGGCCTACGTGCAGAACTGTACAAGGACTCTACAAGGACTCCATGTTATGACTATGATTTGACTGTCTCTTTGTGACACGTATGTCTTTCGATGTGTGACGTGACAATGACTATATAAACTGTGTACTGCCTTTATTCTGTCTGAGGGAAAGAAACAGAGTAAACCAGTGGAACTTGAGAGAAACTTAAATAAACTTCCAGAGTTTGGCACACCACGATCCGTCTCTGTCTGCCTAAATCCTAACAATGGCTTTAGAAGCAATCATTCAACATCCCTAGCAGTGATGGAACTTGTAGAACATGTTGCGACAGCTGTTGATCAAAAGCTCTATACAGTGGGTGTATTTGTTGATTTGAGTAAAGCATTTGATACAATTGACCATGCACAATTGTTGAAAAAGTGTGAATATTATGGCCTTCGTGGTAAAACAAATCAATGGCTGCAAAGCTATCTTAACAACAGATATCAATATGTAAAAATTGATGATGTGGATTCACAGTTCGAAAAAGTTACTTGCGGAGTGCCCCAAGGCTCGGTCCTGGGACCAAAATTGTTTATACTATATCTAAATGATATTTTCACCGTATCACCCATGTTTAAATCCATCATGTTTGCTGATGATACTAACTTTTTTTGTACTGGAAAGAAACTGAATGAATTATTGCAATTAGTAGAAACTGAATTTGTTTTGATCAAAAAGTGGTTTGATTATAACAAGCTATCTTTAAATGAAAACAAGACAAAATTTATGATATTTGCAGGTAACAAAAAAACTGATGGTGTAAAATTACATTTAAATGGAGTGGAAATTGAAAGAGTTTTTGAAGCCAAATTCCTTGGAGTAAACCTAGATCACAAACTTTGTTGGAAACCGCACATTGAATATGTCAAGCACAAGGTGTCAAGGTCAATCGCAATATTGTATAAAACAAGGAATTTATTGAATAAAAAAGGATTGTTTTTGATATATAGTTCTTTAGTTATGTCCCATCTGTCATATTGTGTAGAGATATGGGGGAACGCTGGCAAGACATGTATAGATTCTTTATTTAAATTGCAAAAAAGGGCTATAAGGATTGTAAATGAGGTTGGTTATTGTGAACCAACTAATAATTTATTTATTCAAAATAAAACTCTAAAATTAATGGATATTGTCAACATCAAAGTGTTAGAAATTGTTCACAGGGTTAAAAACAATAACATTCCTAAGCCTATTAAGAGTTTCTTTAAATTAAGGGAAAGTTGTTATAACCTAAGAGGTCTATTTATTTTTGAAAATGTTAAAGTGAGCTCCGTTGTGAAGTCCAGATGTATTTCAGTTGAGGGTGTTAAGCTATGGAATGGACTAAAAGATGAATTTAAACTATGTATTTCTTTAATTGGATTTAGAAGAATGATTAAACAGAAGCATTTGAGTGATTACCTCAAGCTTGTATGAAATGAAATGGAGATGTGCATGTGTACATATCATTCATTATTCTGTCTGTAAGTCACCAAATAGTTGTTCTTTATTTTTTTGTTATTTGATAAAGTATATCATTAGTGTGATAAGCTGTTTTTTTTTTTTTAGCATCAGTTATGTGGTTTGAACAAGGATAGGCATAAATAAGCCTTGCTTCAGCCTATTCCTTTTTTGGTTGAATATTTTTGTTTTGTTGTTAGTGTTTGTAAATTTAAATGCCTCAACCAAAATAAACCATTCATTCATTCATTCAGCGGCAAGTGATTGTTATTGCTCAGCCTGAAGTATTCAATATGAGAGCAAAACATTCACTTTGAAAGTGCTACCAGAGGAATTGTTTTAATGGCACAACTGGCGATTGTGAAAGTGCTACCAGAGGAATTGTTTTAATGGCACAACTGGCGATTGTGAAAGTGCTACCAGAGGAATTGTTTTAATGGCACAACTGGTGATTGAAGGTACAAAAAAATAAAAATAAAAGAAGTTTTTTTTCCAAATTCCAATTTGCTCAACATCTATCTCTCCGAATCTTTGTTCCAGGCATCCAACCGAAAAAAATGGGTCTTTCAAGGTTATTTTAGACGGGAGAGGTGTTGTCGAGGCGCCTCAAGACCGACACTTTATGTATCTCAGAGAGGGCCTACATTGGCCGGGAATGGAACCCGGGTGAAAACCAGGAATCCTAACCGCTAGACCATATGGGATTCACCAGGTAAAAAAACACAAGAGATTGTCTTCCGCACTCGACTTGTGACCCAACACTGCAGCGGCAAGTGATTGTTATTGCTCAGCCTGAAGTATTCAATATGAGAGCAAAACATTCACTTTGAAAGTGCTACCAGAGGAATTGTTTTAATGGCACAACTGGCGATTGTGAAAGTGCTACCAGAGGAATTGTTTTAATGGCACAACTGGCGATTGAAGGTAAAAAAAAAAAAAAAGAAGTTTTTTTTCCAAATTCCAATTTGCTCAACATCTATCTCTCGGAAATTTTGTTCCATGCATCTAATTTCTTCAATAGTTGGCAAGAATGTCAAACCACTCTAAAATATCGACAAAAGGAGTGTCAGGAGTGGGATTTGAACCCACGCCTCCATCGGAGACCAGAAACCCCAGCATTGGCGTTGAGGAAGAGGCACATCTTGAGTCTGGCGCCTTAGACCGCTCGGCCACCCTGACTATTGAAGCAGCAGTGATAGGTGAGATTATAGTAAATGTGTTTAATGGAGGTCACGACAAAGACCTCAGGACCTTCATCTCACACAGCTAACAAGAGTTTGGGTGATCGCCCGAACAGGGACTTGAACCCTGGACCCTCAGATTAAAAGTCTGATGCTCTGCCGACTGAACTATCCAGGCTCTGGCTGCAAGGGTTTATTATTATTATTATTACAACGGTAGCGCCTCTAACTCCAGATCAGGTTGGGTGCTTGGAAATTGCCTGTATGTGTGAGCAATATTGGATTTGTGGTCATCTCTTGCTCTGCAAACATAGCCAATACGGTAGTGTGGCCGAGTGGTCCAAGGCGCTGGATTAAGGCTCCAGTCTCCTCGGAGGCGTGGGTTCAAATCCCACCGCTGCCAAAAAGCTTGTGGTCTTGACTCTTGAGTTCAACAAAGGAGACAACGAACTCTACTGAGTTATTTGGTGTTTGCAGCATTCTACTCTGCACACAGGGACCCCAAAAAATAACTACGTTGTCTCTGCCTGTCTTTGGCCGCAATAAAGAATGCAAAATCTGGGCAAGACTTGGACCATGGGTCCAAGACCTCGCCTTTATCAGCTCTTCTCTCACAGAGAGCTCGCTCCCAACAAACGACATATCAGCCAGTCCTCCTGCGCAAAAGGGAGTGTCCTTCGAGCCGGATTTGAACCAGCGACCTAAGGATTCCAGCCTTACATTCTACAGTCCTCCGCTCTACCAACTGAGCTACCGAAGGTGATCACATCAAAGAGACGATGTGGCTTGAAGCTAACCCAACTACTGCGACTGTATTTCCACGCAAAAGCGTCTCTCAATCTGCCTTTGGGAGACTACTGAGGGGGCATCTGGAGTTGAACCAGAGACCTCTTGATCTGCAGTCAAATGCTCTACCACTGAGCTATACCCCCGAGCTATGCCCCCATGAAACAAGACCAATTTGTCACAGCTATACCCCATGAAACAAGACCACTCTGTCACACAAGTCTGCTTCCCTCTCTAGACATTTGCAGCGGAAGGTCTCTGTGGCGCAATCGGCCAGCGCGCTCGGCTGTTAACCGAGAGGTTGGTGGTTCGAGCCCACCCGGGGACGCTCCCACAAGGGTAGCAACCATGTAGCTAGCTCATTTTGTTGCTTGGTTTAATGCAATGAAAAGACTTTTGTGCTAAAAGGTCTTCCCATACCGGGAGTTGAACCAGTGGCGCCTGGGTGAGAGATGAGAGATGATACTTTATTTTCTCACAATGGACAAATTCAGTTTGTTGAAAAAACATCAAGGCTGGCTGCATACTAAATTTCTGCACTAGTAGACATCCCTCCCACGTTGCGGTAGATCAGGCCAACTCCAAACCCAATCAGGAGAAAACCTGCTATATATCCTCAATGTCTTCAATGGACAGTCGCGACAGACAAATGGGGTGCCACAAAACCAAGTCAGTAAAAAAAAAAAAATATAAAAAAAAAAAAAAAGTTTTTTCCCCAAATTACAATTTGCTCAACATCTTTCTCTGGGAACTTTTGTTCCATTCATCCAACCGTAAAACAAGGGTTTTCCAGGATTTTCTGTCTTTTGCAAGACAGGAGAGGTTCTCTCCACCGGCCTCGAGACAGACGATCCACATAAATCCAAGAGGGCTTGCATTGACCGGCAGGTGGGAATTCTACCATTGGACCACCAATGCATGGAAGGGTGACTTTTTAGGTTTCAGAAATTTGGGTGGAGGAACCAAAAAGTCTGAGAAAGGGGTCTTGTCCGACGAGGATGGGATTCGAACCCACGCGTGCAGAGCACAATGGATTAGCAGTCCATCGCCTTAACCACTCGGCCACCTCGTCTGCCTTTCAGGTCATGTCAGGATGGCCGAGCGGTCTAAGGCGCTGCGTTCAGGTCGCAGTCTCCCCTGGAGGCGTGGGTTCGAATCCCACTTCTGACACTGTTGTCTTGTCCATGGCTGGGAAATTTGCTCTGACTCCCATGGGGCTGAGACCTCGCCTTTATCAGAGCTCACTCCAACAAACGACGTATCAACCCCTGGCCCAAAAGAATTCATTCTAGTGGCCAGCTATGCACTTTGGTCCATGAAAGATAAGGCAACGCATGGCAGGTGGCGTTGCTGGCACAAAAGAATTCATTCTAGTGGCCAGCTATGCACTTTGGTCCATGAAAGATAAGGCACCGCATGGCAGGTGGCGTTGCTGGCAGGATTCGAACCTGCGCGGGGAGACCCCAATGGATTTCTAGTCCATCGCCTTAACCACTCGGCCACAACAACACACTGTCGTGCTCTGGTAATGTCAGCCAAGGCATTGCTGGATATTCAATTGTGCCATGGACTAGGGCAATCCATCCTTTTGACTTGGAGTGTAATCACCCTGTCTTTTGAGTTGTGGTTGGGGACTTTGTGGCGCAACGGTAGTGCGTCTGACTCCAGATCAGAAGGTTGCGTGATCAAATGACGTCAGTGTCATTATCTTTACCAAAACACGTTACAAATTCGTTAGATTCTTTTCAATGAAAAGCACTTCTCTGCAAGAACACCACAGTGTTTGTTAAATGCGATGGCCGGGAATCGAACCCGGGTCAACTGCTTGGAAGGCAATCTACAAGTGTGTAGGCGTCTTTGGTGGCTCCATAGGTCAAGGGTCAAGATCAAGGCTTTGGCAGTTCCCTTTTCAAACATCCACCAACCACAGTTCCAAATTTTCAACACATTTATAACTAATCTTAAGCCAAAGTCCAAGTTCGTATTGTCTTTTCTTCAATAGTTTGCAAGAATGTCAAACCACTCTAAAATATCGACAAAAGGAGTGTCAGGAGTGGGATTTGAACCCACGCCTCCATCGGAGACCAGAAACCCCAGCATTGGCGTTGAGGAAGAGGCACATCTTGAGTCTGGCGCCTTAGACCGCTCGGCCACCCTGACTATTGAAGCAGCAGTGATAGGTGAGATTATAGTAAATGTGTTTAATGGAGGTCACGACAAAGACCTCAGGACCTTCAGCTCACACAGCTAACAAGAGTTTGGGTGATCGCCCGAACAGGGACTTGAACCCTGGACCCTCAGATTAAAAGTCTGATGCTCTGCCGACTGAGCTATCCAGGCTCTGGCTGCAAGGGTTTATTATTATTATTATTACAACGGTAGCGCCTCTAACTCCAGATCAGGTTGGGTGCTTGGAAATTGCCTGTATGTGTGAGCAATATTGGATTTGTGGTCATCTCTTGCTCTGCAAACACGGCCAATACGGTAGTGTGGCCGAGTGGTCTAAGGCGCTGGATTAAGGCTCCAGTCTCCTCGGAGGCGTGGGTTCAAATCCCACCGCTGCCAAAAAGCTTGTGGTCTTGACTCTTGAGTTCAACAAAGGAGACAACGAACTCTACTGAGTTATTTGGTGTTTGCAGCATTCTACTCTGCACACAGGGACCCCAAAAAATAACTACGTTGTCTTTGGCCGCAATAAAGAATGCAAAATCTGGGCAAGACTTGGACCATGGGTCCAAGACCTCGCCTTTATCAGCTCTTCTCTCACAGAGAGCTCGCTCCCAACAAACGACATATCAGCCAGTCCTCCTGCGCAAAAGGGAGTGTCCTTCGAGCCGGATTTGAACCAGCGACCTAAGGATTCCAGCCTTACATTCTACAGTCCTCCGCTCTACCAACTGAGCTACCGAAGGTGATCACATCAAAGAGACGATGTGGCTTGAAGCTAACCCAACTACTGCGACTGTATTTCCACGCAAAAGCGTCTCTCAATCTGCCTTTGGGAGACTACTGAGGGGGCATCTGGAGTTGAACCAGAGACCTCTTGATCTGCAGTCAAATGCTCTACCACTGAGCTATACCCCCGAGCTATGCCCCCATGAAACAAGACCAATTTGTCACAGCTATACCCCCATGAAACAAGACCACTCTGTCACACAAGTCTGCTTCCCTCTCTAGACATTTGCAGCGGAAGGTCTCTGTGGCGCAATCGGCCAGCGCGCTCGGCTGTTAACCGAGAGGTTGGTGGTTCGAGCCCACCCGGGGACGCTCCCACAAGGGTAGCAACCATGTAGCTAGCTCATTTTGTTGCTTGGTTTAATGCAATGAAAAGACTTTTGTGCTAAAAGGTCTTCCCATACCGGGAGTTGAACCAGTGGCGCCTGGGTGAGAGATGAGAGATGATACTTTATTTTAGACTGGAGCCTTAATCCAGCGCCTTAAACCACTCGGCCACACTACCGTATTGGCCGTGTTTGCAGAGCAAGAGATGACCACAAATCCAATATTGCTCACACAGGCAATTTCCAAGCACCCAACCTGATCTGGAGTTAGAGGCGCTACCGTTGTAATAATAATAATAATAAACCCTTGCAGCCAGAGCCTGGATAGCTCAGTCGGCAGAGCATCAGACTTTTAATCTGAGGGTCCAGGGTTCAAGTCCCTGTTCGGGCGATCACCCAAACTCTTGTTAGCTGTGTGAGATGAAGGTCCTGAGGTCTTTGTCGTGACCTTAGGGAGGTCACGACACGTTGTCGTGTCCCGCTGGGAGGAGATGAGGTGGCGTGTTGTGATATGTTATGGTCCTCATTGCTCTCTAAATTTACAAAAAGGCTACAATTATGGAAGTTCCGTAGCTTAACAATAAAAGGGAAAATCTTGGTTGTTAATGCATTATGCATGTCTATTTTAAATCATGCTCTTGCCGTGTATGACCTGCCAGGGGTCTATGTGTCCAGTTTTAGAGCGGCAGTGAACCACTTTGTGTGGGGGCGTGACCCGGGTTTGATTGCGCATGCTGTGCTCATTGGAGAATATGAACAGGGAGGGCTGAAATTAGTAGATTTGGGGTTGAAAAGAAAAGCTTTTCGGCTAAAAATATTAAGGAAATTTTTAGATGTTGAAGTAGACGCTCCATGGAAGAGTTATGTAGGTCAGAGCATTAGTCAGATAGGGACTTTTGGGATCTACAATTTATGTTTGATTCCCCCTGTCTCTGTCCTGGATGCTCTTCGGCCTTTTGAGAGGGAACTCTTGGAGGCATGGAGAGCGTTCAGGCCTCTGACGGTGGCGGTACCAGACTCTCTTGAGGCTCTCATGCTCATGCCACTCCGTCACAACCCTGACATGCTCTCGGCTCCTCCTGGGAAGCGAGAGTGCATGGTCAGTGGGGCGATGGAGGAGAATGGATTTGTAAATATAGGTGAGGTGTTTGATTCACAGGGAAAGTTTAGCATAGATCACATGGGGAGGGTGTTTAGACAGAAGGGCAAGGGCTTTAGGAAAAAGTATATAGAGGCACAGGTAAGTAATTTTAGCAGGAATCTAGTCAGGCATTGGGGTGGTCTCTTGGGGCGCACGGGGATCACTACAGGTAAGTTGGATTTTAATGTTGCTTTGGGCATGGGGAGGTTTAGGCCGTTCACAGACCTGCACACCCGAGCTTTGTACCTGTTGTTGTTGTCGGGTGTATTCAGGAGCCCCACCGCTGAACACATATGGTCACAAACATTCCCCACACGCACCATTGCATCCATCTGGGCTCACATATACAATTGGTACACTCCGCATAGAGTGAGTAATTTTGACTTCAAATTTAGACACAGGATCATATTTACTTCCCCTAGACTGCACGCATTCCTTCCTGACAGATATGGCAGAGACTGCCCCCTGTGTCAGGGCCCCCCCGAGACCTTGGAGCACCTGCTGGTCTTGTGCCCAGCCGTCCGCCCCTTCTGGACCCGGGTCCAGGATCTGCTCGCACGGAGGCTGGCATGGAGACTCCCCACGCCGGCTGCCCTAGGAGGGGGAGACAAGGAGTCCTGGCTCCTCCACTTTGGGCCCATCGGAAGTCGCTCTGGAGCCACCACCAACATCGACCTGGTTCGACTCATTACTGCAATGGCCCGCTACAGAGTCTTCATCGTCCGGAACATCTGTCTTCACGACCGCCGAACAGGACTTCACTGGCCCACATTCACAGGACTGTTGACCGCACACCTCCGTCACCTGCACTCTGCATTGGAGCAACGGTTCACCAGCACTCTTGTCCCCCACAACACCCTGATCCAACTCACACCATCTGGACTGACACTGAACCTCTGACAACACTCACCATGGATCCCTGTCACATCCCCTAGCCCTGGGAACCCCTCCCCCCATTGGACTGTCAGTATTGCATGTTATGGTCGGTTGTCACATTTGTCTGTTAACTCCATAATGTGTCCACTCCCCTTCCCATCCAGACCCTTCCCACTTACCCACCCATCCTCTTGTGTGTGTCTGTAAAACATTATGTGTGTGTCTGTAAATATTATGTGTAAATACTTTTTGAATCTCTGTACTGAATTTTAATTGTGTTTTGATAATAATAAAAAAAAAAAAAACCAGGAATCCTAACCGCTAGACCATATGGGATTCACCAGGTAAAAAAAACACAAGAGATTGTCTTCCGCACTCGACTTGTGACCCAACACTGCAGCGGCAAGTGATTGTTATTGCTCAGCCTGAAGTATTCAATATGAGAGCAAAACATTCACTTTGAAAGTGCTACCAGAGGAATTGTTTTAATGGCACAACTGGCGATTGAAGGTAAAAAAAAAATAAAAAGAAGTTTTTTTTCCAAATTCCAATTTGCTCAACATCTATCTCTCGGAAATTTTGTTCCATGCATCCAACCGAAAAAAAAGGGTCTTTCAAGGTTATTTTGTATGTATCTCAGAGAGGGCCTGCATTGGCCGGGAATCGAACCCGGACCTCCCGCGTGGCAGGCGAGAATCCTACCATTGGACCACCAATGCCTTAGCAACTCAATATTAAGGTTAAAAAAGAAAGAAAATGGCTAGAGGAACCAAAAAATTCAAGAGTGGAAGGTTTTTGCGACGGGGATGGGAAACCTTAAGAGTAAGAAGGGCTAGTGCCAGGCCGCACTTTGGGCAACGGACTTGTTGACGAGGAAGCGCCTTGCCATGGTCCTCTCTGGTCACACACCATGAGGAAGGGGAGCCATGCCCAAAGGACCAGTGGAAAGGATGGCGGTAACTTCATGCCTCTGTGTTAGTTCGCTAACACACCTACTAACATTAGAACGATACAGAGAAGATTAGCATGGTCCCTGCGCAAGGATGACACGCAAATTCGTGAAGCGTTCCTCATTTTTGGCACCCCTGTTGTGCCATGGGATGCTCTGGTGCCGCACACTCGATAGGCTTGCTTTCTAAATTTGGTTTGACCTGTGCTTGAATGGTATTCTCCGTCTGCTGCGGCTGTATTTCCACGCAAAAAACCACTACGTGAGACTCAGCGCGCTCGGCTGTTGAGCAAGAGGTTAGTGATTCAAGCACACCAAGGGACGCTCTCTGTCATATGTAGCAGCTTTGTGTTGGATGGCAATGAATGGACTTTTGTGTTAAAACCATGTTCCCATACCGGGAGTTGAACCCAGGCCGCCTGGGTGAAAACCAGGAATCCTAACCGCTAGACCATATGGGATTCACCAGGTAAAAAAACACAAGAGATTGTCTTCCGCACTCGACTTGTGACCCAACACTGCAGCGTCTCGGAGCTGGAGAAGTACAAATGAAATTGAAACTTATAGTAACAAGGGGAAAAGGCAAAGGTATTCTTTCTCCCAAGTTTTTGACTTGATTAGTATTTTGTTTCTTGTCATTTATGGATAAAAAGTATTGCATAGAAACAGGAAAAAACAATTACTTTAAAAGTTTTGATGACAAAGAATATAAATCTAATGATAGGGGAAATGATATTGATCCAGAGACTCATCTCTGCAGTAGCACTGAGTTGGACTGTGAATATTATACAGAGGAGGACTTTAACATGAGTATGCAGGGATTCTCACTCATACATTTCAATAGCCGGAGTCTTTATAGAAACTTTTCCAAAATTAAGGACCATTTACAAAAGTTTGATGACTTTTCTGTAGTTGCAGTCTCAGAGACTTGGATAAAGGACGGAAAAGTATTTTTGGACAAATTAGACGGCTAATTTTTACGCAGACTCTATAAAAGAGGGGGTGGGGTTGCTCTGTTTGTTAGAACGGGCTTAGAATGCAGGGTAATCGAAAATATGACTTTTTCTATTGAGAACCTGATGGAGTGCTTAACTATTGAAATTAAAGCCAGAACAACAAAAAACATAATAATAACTTGTATTTATCGCTCTCCTGGTTCAGGAGAGCGATAAATATCAGTTTAATAAAAGGATTTCTGAGTTGTTTGAGCAAAAGGTTAACAAGTTGACTTTGATTTGTGGTGACTTTAACATTGATTTGTTAAAGTCCAATGAGCACTCACAAACTACAGAATTCATTAATACAATGTTTAGTTTGAGCTTCTACCCGCTAATATTGAGGCCAAGCAGGATAACAAAAGATAGTTGTACATTGATTGATAATATATTCTTAAATCAAACTGGTATAAAGACAAAAAGTGGACTCTTGTTAACAGATATTACTGATCACTTGCCTGTTTTTGTTGTGATGGAAATGTTTCATTACAATAAAACACCTCAATATTTGTTCGATATTGTTCACAGACACAAAACACCTATTGCTATTGAAGCCTTGAAATTTGAGCTCTTAAATTATGACTGGCAAGGAATCTATTTTGGAAATGTTAATGATTCCTATAATGCATTCTTAGAAATATTTCTTAATATTTATAATAAGCATTGCCCTCCAAAACGATATAAGCAAAAATGTAAAAAAGGATCTAAACCGTGGATGTTAAAAAGTTTGGAGAAGGCTTGTAAAAAGAAGAATAAATTATATAAAGAGTTTATGAAAAATCCTACAAAAGAAAAAGAGAAACTGTACAAAGAATATAAAAATAAATTAACAGTTATAATAAGAAGAAGCAAACAAGATTATTATGTTAACTTACTACATAAATATAAAAAGGATATTAAGGCCACATGGATGGTAATCAATAAAGTAATAGAAAACAAAAAAGAGATGATTTTACCTACAAGTATTAAAAATGCAAATACAACAATTGAAGACAAAAAAGAAATTACAAATGCTTTCAATCAATTTTTTGTTACAGTAGGTCCTAAATTAGCCAATCAGTTACCTACTGTTGGAAATATTGAGTTTCCTACTTCAAATAGCAACACAATGTTCCTAAATGGCGTATGTCAAAGTGATGTTTTAGAAGCAGTATATCAATTTAAAAGTAAGAATTCCACAGATTGTCATGGTATTGATATGTCGCTCATCAAAGATGTCATCCACTGTATTGTTGAGCCTTTAACCTATATTTGCAACAAATCTTTTTCAACTGGTATTGTTCCTGATCAAATGAAAATGGCTAAAGTGATTCCAATTTATAAAAGTGGAAATAAACAACTTTTATCTAATTATAGACCAATTTCACTGTTGCCACAATTCTCAAAAATATTAGAGAAATTGTTTGAAATTAGACTTGATGTTTTTATCAACAAATATGATTTATTGAATGACCATCAATATGGCTTTAGAAGCAATCATTCAACATCCCTAGCAGTGATGGAACTTGTAGAACATGTTGCGACAGCTGTTGATCAAAAGCTCTATACAGTGGGTGTATTTGTTGATTTGAGTAAAGCATTTGATACAATTGACCATGCACAATTGTTGAAAAAGTGTGAATATTATGGCCTTCGTGGTAAAACAAATCAATGGCTGCAAAGCTATCTTAACAACAGATATCTATATGTAAAAATTGATGATGTGGATTCACAGTTCGAAAAAGTTACTTGCGGAGTGCCCCAAGGCTCGGTCCTGGGACCAAAATTGTTTATACTATATCTAAATGATATTTTCACCGTATCACCCATGTTTAAATCCATCATGTTTGCTGATGATACTAACTTTTTTTGTACTGGAAAGAAACTGAATGAATTATTGCAATTAGTAGAAACTGAATTTGTTTTGATCAAAAAGTGGTTTGATTATAACAAGCTATCTTTAAATGAAAACAAGACAAAATTTATGATATTTGCAGGTAACAAAAAAACTGATGGTGTAAAATTACATTTAAAGAGTAATCCTAGATCACAAACTTTGTTGGAAACCGCACATTGAATATGTCAAGCATAAGGTGTCAAGGTCAATCGCAATATTGTATAAAACAAGGAATTTATTGAATAAAAAAGGATTGTTTTTGATACATAGTTCTTTAGTTATGTCCCATCTGTCATATTGTGTAGAGATATGGGGGAACGCTGGCAAGACATGTATAGATTCTTTATTTAAATTGCAAAAAAGGGCTATAAGGATTGTAAATGAGGTTGGTTATTGTGAACCAACTAATAATTTATTTATTCAAAATAAAACTCTAAAATTAATGGATATTGTCAACATCAAAGTGTTAGAAATTGTTCACAGGGTTAAAAACAATAACATTCCTAAGCCTATTAAGAGTTTCTTTAAATTAAGGGAAAGTTGTTATAACCTAAGAGGTCTATTTATTTTTGAAAATGTTAAAGTGAGCTCCGTTGTGAAGTCCAGATGTGTTTCAGTTGAGGGTGTTAAGCTATGGAATGGACTAAAAGATGAATTTAAACTATGTATTTCTTTAATTGGATTTAGAAGAATGATTAAACAGAAGCATTTGAGTGATTACCTCAAGCTTGTATGAAAATAAATGGAGATGTGCATGTGTACATATCATTCATTATTCTGTCTGTAAGTCACCAAATAGTTGTTCTTTATTTTTTTGTTATTTGATAAAGTATATCATTAGTGTGATAAGCTGTTTTTAGCATCAGTTATGTGGTTTGAACAAGGATAGGCATAAATAAGCATTGCTTCAGCCTATTCCTTTTTTGGTTGGATATTTTTGTTTTGTTGTTAGTGTTTGTAAATTTAAATGCCTCAACCAAAATAAACCATTCATTCATTCATTCAAGTCCCCTTACTGCCCTTGTTACTTTACTGCTGTCACCTTATATTGTGTGTACCATGTGCACTTGTATATTGTATATAGTAATTTTAATAATTCTATTCTAAATTATATTCCTTATAATTGCTGATTTTTAATTTTTGTATTATGCCTTCTCTACTCTTACCTCTCTTTCTGACTGTTGCACTGAGCCAAAGCAATTTCCAAGTCTGTGACTTGCTGTTACTTACAGTACGTGGCAATAAAAATGATTCTGATTCTGAAAAAGAAGCTTCCTAATCAAATGTTTATTAAAGCTTTCATAGACATGTCCTCATGCAGGAAACAAACCAGTGGAAGCGCATGGGTAGAATAGAATCGAGCACAATTTATAAACACGAACCAAAGCAGGATTGGTCAACATCGTACTCAAGTGGCATCCAAGGCACAGTCTCTATAGTCAGGACAGATCTCAGCCCCATCTTGGTGACTTCAGCCAGGGAGATGGAAGTATCTGCTCCAACATCCTCAGCCTCTGCCTCCAGAACGGAGGAAGTGATTGTGTTTTTATGACTTTTGTATAATTAGTATGTGTTAATAGAAACAGCAGAACCAGCATCAGAAGCTGAGAAGCATTCAATACCTTAATTTAATCTAATTTATAATTAAATTGCACATCTTCTATGTGTGAACTAGACAAAGGAATCCTGATGTTTTTACAGGAGGTTTTGAAACTGAAATACTTACAAACTGAAGTGTGTCCAGCAGAGGGCAGCAGTGGGTCTGGTAAACGTTTGTGAAAGACAGGTTTTATTTATTTTTAGGGTTGGGTTTAGAGAAAAATAAAATAGGGTAGAGGTTATTTACATGTTGATCAGTTTGCTTTGTTGAGCTAGCGGGTTAGCCTTGTCCATCTGTCTACAGTCTATACACTGCAAAAGAGAGAAATAATATGATGTAATAATTGCTTGGGTTTAGTGTTTATTTTTATTCTTTATCTTAACTGGAGTAAATTCTGACTGTCGTTAAACCAGATGTGCCAATGGGACAAAGCCATTAACCCTTTTTTTAATTTTGCTTGTCCCATTGGCAAATCGTGTTTATTAATTTTAACACAAATACAATACAAAATTCAGAACAAACCGGTAAAAGACAAACATACACAGTACAAGACATACAAGAAGACATAGAATACACACAGGGACAGTGAACAATGTTTAATGTAGGTGTGTGTGTGTGCATGTGCGTGGTGTGCGAGTGTGTGTGTGTGCGTGTGCATGTGTATTGCTTTTAAGTTTACAAAGAAAATTTAAATAAATAATATGATTAATAGTAATAATAATATTAATAATACCAATACCATTACCACCAAATCTTGTTTTAAGGCAGTTAAAACTTAAGAAGTACCTGGTACTAGTTTAACTGGGCTGATGGAATGTGCTGCTTTATGGTCCAGATTCCTGGTGTGAGTGGACGGTGTGACTGTGGTGGAACAGTGCATGGATGTGTTGTGGATAAACCTCCACTGTGCTGATTATCGACTGTGCCTGGCCTCGTCTTTCTGATTCCACCCTCTGTCTTTTAAAGTCACGATCGATCTGTGGAGTCCACTCTGGAGGTCTTAGCCCCGGGCTCTTATGCACTGACCAGCACAGCTCGGACCAGAGCAGCTCTGACCAGCACTGCTCTGACCATATCCTGTCAATATATGAACTTACAAACACTAACATTGAATACAATACATTTACCATGTCCATCTAGAGTTGGGGAGGGCAATCATTTTGTCTGTGGGGCCACATTGCATTATTGGTATATTGTGGCGGGCCAAACAAGTTCACACATGATTACCATTTTCTATTTAATTTAGAACAACATATTTGAGTCCAAGCTACCGCTATGAAAAAAATAAAAAAGGAGTGTATAAGATAGAATATTATTCGTCGCATAGTGGGGACATTTCAGTAAGAAGAATGCACATATACAGTCCACATCACGGCATGCAGGGTACAGTTACTTACATGCTCCGTATGGGCAAAGTCTGGTTTTTTGGGGCATTTGTTTCCCACTACAAACAGAGATGGCCATACAGGAGGCGCTTGCCAGGAGGCGTCTTGCTCAAGGACACAATGACAGCAGACATCAATGTAAGTTGATCTTGCAGTGGGCTTGAACTCACAACCTTCCGGCTTAAATGTCAGTGCTCCACAAACTGAACCACTGCCAAAGAAAAATACCTCAAGAAATCTATGTTATTTTGTGTTTCTGTAAAGCGTGTTAGCTCATCTTTTGCATCTGTGGCTTTTATTTTGATAACTTTTTACAACGGGAGGTACTTTGAGGAATGTTTTATTTTGTTAAATATTCACATATTTTTTGTTGTCTTTACAATACAATACAATTTATTCTTGTATAGCCCTAGGTCACAACAGAAGTCGTCTCAGAGACTTAACAAAACCATTGAAATCACCAACACAGGTCAGAGAATCAACAGTTAAAACACATGAAGAATATAAAGCACACACAGAACATGTTGTAGAATGCTAAAGTGTCCTGATCATCACCAATCCTCTTTAGGTTCCAATTCTTTCCTAAAATGCACCAAAGCTGGACTAAAGCTAAAGAAGGCTCAGTATTATGAAAAGATTAGAGATGAGAGAGAGATTATGCGGTAAAGGTGCACTTTGTTTATCCCCGTATATTTATTCTCTGCATTTGACCCATTCTGATGCCACTGGGGTGTCTATGAGGAGCAGTGGTCGTCGTACAACAGCCGGGAACTCATCTCCAAATGTTGATGCTCGGCTTGATCAGGACTATCGGAACTGGAGGATGTATTGTAAAAGGTGGAGAACATGCAAACTCTACTCAGAAAACCCTGTTCCAAACAGAATTTGAACCCAGGACCTTCTTGCTGAGAATCGAGAGTGCTATCCACTCAGCCACCATGCTGCCCTTTGAGGTATAGCATGCCATTATGGCATTCAGAAAGTCACACACCATTATTGGATTGTGATTCCCATTCATTTAAATAGAAATGTGAGTCTGGCTTTTTGTGGCCCCCTGGACTTTTCCTAAGTCTGATCCAGAGCCCAGAGCGGATATGAGGAGTGGACTGACATCCCCATAATGTTAGGGTACAGGCAGAAGAAGCTAATTTGAATATTAGCTAGCTGGAGCCAATTTCCTTATATGGGCATTTGTTTCGTAACAGGGGCAGACGTGTTGCTAACATGGTTGCTAAGGCAAGTTGTTCCCCACTGCTGCCAATACTGCTACTTTTGCTGTTTCTGCTGCTTTGTCTAATTTCACAGTGAATTGGTCCAAAATGTAAAATGATTACACAATGCATTGGCATCAAACACTACAGCGGTTGCCTGGCCTGCCAGACACTCATCCTTTCTGTTCAAAAGAAGAACCGTCTGGACACCTCTTCCTAGCCTATCATTTCACGATTTTACCCACATCGGTCCAATCACGCACCGAGAGGCGGGACTTCCTTTCACCTTTGAGTTGCTAATAACTCCTCGTATCTTTAAGTTTTTGTTACAAAATCGACAGCAGTCGTTTACATTTGCACTAGCTGACATGCCGCCATCCCTTGTTTTGTGTTTACTGAAACGGCTTGGGTGCCGCTAGTTGCTGCGTCATATCCTGTGTGCATCTAATTGGTTGATGCAGTCTGTCAACCACGCCCACCAGGAATTCGCTGAGATCAAGCTCGTTCCCAGACTATATGTCTTTGAAAAAGCATATCGTTTGGCAGGCCAGGCAACTACAGCGGCACGTTTTCCCGTCCTCAGCAGTTTTCCAGAATCTTGGGTCGACGTGTTTTGTATAAAAAATAGTTTAATTCATTTGTTCTTTAAATCTTCAGCTCTGGTTTCAAGCAACACAGACTTCACTTTAAATTACGTTTTTATCTTCATGGTGTTTGCTTTGGTGTTGGTTTTACTTTTAATTTCTATGCACAATGTTTTCCCCAATATGTTGTAGTTGGGCTGCACCCCCTCCCTGCCTGGGAAAATCTAACCTATTGTTTTGACCAAGCGGACTCCTCACAGACTTTATAACAAATGTGAAAACAGAGCATTCGAACAGAAGGGGCAGGGGGACGTGTTTGTGCCAGACATTCCTGATATCAGGATAGATGGATCTAAAAACAACTCCAAGTCTGTGTCTGTGAGGAACAGTGTTGGAACATGGAGAAAACCAGAAGCATCTGACTGGGTTCCACTGTCTCCCCTGCAGCAGCCAATCAGCACTCGGCCCAAAGAGGCAGATAGTGACTTCTGTGGCTCTTCCTGTGCTTCAAAAGTGTAAATACATAAAACACAAAATACTGGTTAGCTACAGCTACAGCTACATCCTGTGTTCTATTAACCTTGTTTAAATTGACCTCGGTCTTTACGTTGTTATTATTATGGCATGTTTTGAATTTTTTTTAAGCACTAATTTTCTTTCTTTTTTTCAAATTAAACAGTTATAATGAAATGTGTTTTGGGTTTATTAGTTACTTAATAATAACAGTGATAATTAATATACATTATTTTTGTATTGTATGTAGTCATTTTTAACTAAATTATTACATAAAAATGGGCGTCAGTGGCTCAGTTGGTAGAGCATTGGCCTTTAAAGTTGTAGGTTCGATCCCACCGTGAGACCCTCATCGACTCCCACTGAGGTCTGCTGTCATGGTCTCCTTGGGCAAGACACTTTACCCCACTTTGCCTGAAGCCCCTTCTGAAAGATCAAGGCTGAGTCGTCACAGACAGAGCACCCCCTGCAGGAGGATCAGTGAGGGGCTGAAATGGACGGATGGAAGGGGAAGAAAAAAATGATGGATGGATGTATATTACATAAACTTGCCTTGCCTAAATATTGTTTAAGAATAATAAAATAATGACACAAAAGTATTATTATTATTCATAATTAGATTAGTATTAGTATGAATTGATATAATTATGCTGTATTTATTTATTTACAATTGCGTAACTCCCGCCTCTCCGTCTCTCTCTACCTACCCCTCCCTCTCTCTCCACCTCTTTCCCTCTCTCTCTCTCTCTCTCTCACGCACATTCTCTCTCTTCCCCTCCCTCTCTCTCTCTCTCTCTCTCTCTCACGCACATTCTCTCTCTCTCTTCGTAACCGCGTCTGTCTGCCTCATCCATTCCGACTTCTCACGGCGTGTGGAGCGGACCGGCTCTTCCTCTCGTCCCCCCCCCCTTCCCCCTGGTCTCCCTCACTCAGCGACCGTCGAACAGCTCTCTCTTTCTCCCTTTTTCAACAAAAACCAACAAAGGAGCCGTACGCAGCCGAGATCACGCACGGAGGCGCTATGTGACGCACCGGGGCTTCACGAGCGGATAATGCGCGTGTCGGCAGAGGACTGTTATCTGCACGCGCGGTGAACTTAGAAGCAGGACTTTCACAGGTGAGGGATGTCATATCATTTTCACATATGCAGTCTACGTACACATATATATAAACAAATACATATATACATTTACACATTTATGAATGCAGTATACATACAATACACACAGGAGCTGTGCGCGCGTGTCAAAGGCTGCTTTCTCAACAAAAAACCAATATAAATACAATAACGACACTCCACTCATAGTCCTTCTTGTAAAACAGCTAATTATCTGCACTACTACTACTGCTGTACTGACAGATGTTTTACACAGTGGTATATTTTACACAGAGCTTCCATATTCGTCTTGAAGCTATTCTAATATTCTGTGATACAACACTGACATTTCCCCACTGGCTATAACGGAGAATGAAATAGACAGAAATAATGAAAATGTATACAGACCCTAAACCACAACAGCAGTCGTCTTGGAGGAGTTTACAAAGTTTTGGGTTTGCTAACAACAGATCTGAGAATCAGATAAATGCATTAATAACAGACACATAGGAGTCATTAGTCATTAGTCCATAGGGAGCAGGATGACCACTGCTCATGTCTCAGACCATCATTTCCTGCATCGGCAAGGAACCACTCAAAAACCTAGTGGGGAAAAGGGATAAACCTCAGAATGGCCCACATTGAGAGAGGGATCCAAACCCAATGACTGACAGACTGTAGATCCAGGACTGAGGCTATAGATTCAGGACTGAGGCTCTAGATCCAGGACTGAGGCTCTAGATCTAGGACTTAGGCTGTAGATTTAGGTCTGAGGCTGTAGATCCAGGACAGAGGCTGTAGATCTAGGTCTAAGGCTATAGATCCAGGACAGATGCTGTGTGGTGCAGGACTGAAGAGGCTCCCAGGTGGTAAGGGGGGCTGCAGCGCACGAGTCCAGGCCAGGGGTTGACCTGTTCAGTTTATCAGACATGTCCAGGGGCCGACAACATTGATTTTTTATGTTGACTGGTTTCAGGCTTTAAAATTCTGAACGTGTCCATATTGATTCACATCACAGCTACCAACATTTGCGTCACGATGGGTTCTGAGCTTCACTAAGAGGTAGAGCCTGACTATCCTGGTGAAGCTGAAATTGGCTCGATGAGCCGCATTTGGCCCATGGGCCTGAGTCTGGCCACCTCTGATACAGCCGGTATCCAGGTATAAGAATGTATGATCTGATCTCTGAAGCGTCAGATAGCAATCTGCAGGAGACAATCTGTATTTGATTCTCAAACTTTGAAGCTTATTTTAATTTTCTCTGTGGACCCTGAATCTGATCAGGGCTTTTCAGGAAACCAAAAATGTAATATTTACCATAATTCAATTCAATGTATTTGTGTACAGCCCTCTCAACAGCTGTCGCCTCAGAGAACAATGCTGTCAATTCACCAACAACAGATCGGAGAATTAGACAGTTCGATACCAGGAAATGCATGAATAAGAAACACATAAGAGCCATTGGTCCATAGGGAGCGGGACGACCACTGCCCAGAAGTGTTGATAAATGTCTGAGGCTATAGATCCAAGACTGAGGCTGTAGATCCAAGACTGAGGCTGTAGATCCAGAACTGAGGCTGTAGATCCAAGACTGAGGCTGTAGATCCAGAACTGAGGCTGTAGATCCAGAACTGAGGCTGTAGATCCAAGACTGAGGCTGTAGATCCAGAACTGAGGCTGTAGATCCAAGACTGAGGCTGTAGATCCAGAACTGAGGCTGTAGATCCAAGACTGAGGCTGTAGATCCAAGACTGAGGCTGTAGATCCAGAACTGAGGCTGTAGATCCAGAACTGAGGCTGTAGATCCAAGACTGAGGCTGTAGATCCAGAACTGAGGCTGTAGATCCAAGACTGAGGCTGTAGATCCAGGACTGAGGCTGTAGATCTAAGACTGAGGCTGTAGATCCAGGACTGAGGCTGTAGATCCAGGACTGAGGCTGTAGATCCAGGACTGAGGCTGTAGACCCAGGACTGAGGCTGTAGATCCAGAACTGAGGCTGTAGATCCAAGACTGAGGCTGTAGATCCAAGACTGAGGCTGTAGATCCAGGACTGAGGGTGTAGATCCAAGACTGAGGCTGTAGATCCAGGACTGAGGCTGTAGATCCAGGACTGAGGCTGTAGATCCAAGACTGAGGCTGTAGATCCAAGACTGAGGCTGTAGATCCAGGACTGAGGGTGTAGATCCAAGACTGAGGCTGTAGATCCAGGACTGAGGCTGTAGATCCAGGACTGAGGCTGTAGATCCAGGACTGAGGCTGGAGATGATATTATACTGGTACTACTGTATATGTCTGTTCCTTCCCTTTTCTTCAGAGATTGGGTCATTGACAGTTAGGAGCATACAGTGGTTTAGTAAAGTCAGAGGCTGATGATGAAAACACATGTTGCGGATGTGTCCAGATGAACTTCAGAAAATACCTACTTCCTGTTTGTCCTTTGACTTGAAGAGATTAAAGTGACAGTGATGTGCCAAACAGAAGTACATTCAGGGTCTTCTGTCTGCCTTTGTGTAAAAATACAGAAGTAATGGATCCATAACAGGGAACGAAAGAAGATGAGAATATTTGTATAAGCTGGAGGTTGAACGGGTCTGGATCAGTGGAGTAGTGTAGCATTTCTTACTGTCCATCTATCCATCCCTTCTTCGGGGGCGGGGGCAGTCAGAGGTGCACCTAATTCACAGAGCACCAGCCCCTCAATGATCCTCCTGCAGGGGGTAGGTCCATAGGAGCCTTGATCTTTCAGCGGGGGCTTCAGGCAAAGTGGGGTTAAGTGTCTTGCCCAAGGACACAAAGTCATTAGTGGGAGTCATTTCTTACTGTAATGTTAGAAATTCCCCAAAAGAAAAGATATTCCATCATGATCTGTAGATTCATCTAAGCCCTGTTTCCACCAGTGTTACTCTACTCTACTCTACTCTACTCTACTCTACTCTACTCTACTCTACTCTACTCTACTCTACTCTACTCTACTCTACTCTACTCTACTCTACTCTACTCTACGCTACTCTGCTCTACTCTTAATTATCTGAGATGTTTCTGTGGTAGACTTCCGCCTTTGTCAGAGGTGACCCGTGATGGTGCAACGCAGATGTGGCCAGTCTGACAGATCTCACAGATCCGCCAGACTGGTGGCCCCCGCCACGTTGTGGTCTCTGGTTCTGGAGAAGTTCTTCCCAAATGTGAGCCAAGGTGAATGCCCCCTTGGAGAAAATGCAACCGGAGAAAAAGTGTTATATACAAAATACCACAATAAAACATACATCCTGAAACAGGAAGAGCTTTCAGCACCAGAAGGAAGGAACATCAAAAGGAATGTAAAAAAGAAACAGCAGCACGACTAACAAGATCAACCAAGGAACAAGCAACACAGAAAAACCTCATATCAGCAATATCAGAGCACCGCAAAAAGAGAAAATCACATAATGGACAGGAACAATGCAAAAATAGTAGGAAGAAAAAAAACAAGAAATGAGGAAGCGGGGATCACAGACCATCAACAGAGATGAGGGGCTTTACCCTTGGCTCACACTTGGGATTGACTTCTCCAGAAGTGCTGCAGGAGACGAGGCCAGTCTGACGGATCTGTTAGTTCTGTCTGACTGGACACATGCAGCTAAAACAGTTGATAACACCTCTGACAAAGGCAGAAGTTTACCACCGAATTATGTCAGGTATTTAACCAGTACTAGCTTACTTTACTCTTTGTCTTATTAAAAACCATATTTTAATATTTTTTGAATCATATGCTATGAAATGGTATAGCTCTACTCTACTCTGCACCAGGTGCTACAGGGGGACGTCTGTAAAGTGCCAAACTGTTGTTGTGTCCTTAAGACACTTCACATTCTAGGCCACATTGCCTAGAATGAGTCTGACTCGCCTGAGTTGCCTCTGGGCAGCTGTGACTACAGGATCACCACTGTGTATGAAGTGAATGAAAAATATTGTGAATCGTCTTTGAAAAATCCTGAAAAGCGTTGTATAAAACTCAAGCATTATCATAAACAAGGGAGTACTGCATATCCAATACATCCAAATATGTAACCTTTGTAACCTTTGTACAGGTAATCATATTGGTGATAATGAGAAGGACATACCCCCTTCAGTATTATGTCAAATACCCACCAATGAAAAGTGAAGTTCACACTTTAAACTGAAAAATTGGTTAACTTGGTGTATTTTGAAAAAGGTCCTTCCTTTATTAAATGATGTATTGCATTGCTGTTTTATTTTGTAACTTGTGCTTTGAAATATATATACTTTATATGTATATATATATATAAGTGTGTATTCATTTATTCATTTGAGAAAGTAGGCACAATACATGTTAATTTCACAAACGTAAAGATGCCAGATTATAGCCTTAGGCTAATTTCCATCTGCAGACCCCGGCAGGTTGCTGTTACACACAAGTTAGTTTAAAAAAATACAGAAACACTGTACAACATTATGTATGGTCATGAGCAATACATAAATAAATAAATAATACACAATTATATAGTACCCACAGTAAATACAAACTGGATATTGCCCCTATTGAAAACATTAATATTTGTCTATGTTGTTTTTTACACCGTAGAGTTGTTCAACATTCAACCCCACTTATGGACATCTTAATATTTATGAACATTGGCCCTCTGCCCTTTATGGACCAATGGCTCTATGTGTTTTTATTGTTGCATTTTGTGTGTTTGAACAGTTTGATTCTCTGATCTGTGTTGGCAAATCAACAGCTTTGTGTAATCCTCCGAGATAACTACTGTTGTGATTGAGGGCAACACAAAAACAATTTGAATTGAATAGAATTGAATCTTTAAAGGAGCACAACTGTCTCATCTCAGGTCTAAGTGAGGTGGATCATATTTAGTGTAAAGTCTCAGGTCCCAAGACTGGTCTTCTGCTCTGCACACGTGCAGAAGAGGAGACGGCAGGAGCACAGGAATGCCAACTATGTTTCCTGGATCCAATCAGGCTCCCAACATTTTCCTCTGCTCCTCCGGCCAGACTCCCACCAGCTCCGACGGGACGTGATTACCGTGTCCCAGGCATGTTTACAGGACTGCTGAGCGTGGGAGACCAGGGGGAGGGCAGAGAGAGAGGGAGGGCAGAGAGAGGATAGAGAGAGAGATCAACGAGAGAGACCAGAGAGAGACCAGGAAGAGAACAGAGAGAGACCAGAGAGAGAACAGAGAGAGACCAGAGAGAGACCAGAGAGAGAACAGAGAGAGACCAGAGAGAGAACAGAGATAGACCAGAGAGAGACCAGGGAGAGAACAGAGAGAGAGAGACCAGAGAGAGACCAGAGAGAGACCAGGGAGAGAACAGAGAGTGACCAGAGAGAGACCAGAGAGAGACCAGAGAGAGAACAGAGAGAGACCAGAGAGTGACCAGAGAGAGACCAGAGAGAGACCAGGGAGAGAACAGAGAGAGACCAGAGAGAGACCAGAGAGAGACCAGAGAGAGACCAGGGAGAGAACAGAGAGAGACCAGAGAGAGAACAGAGATAGACCAGAGAGAGACCAGGGAGAGAACAGAGAGAGAGAGACCAGAGAGAGACCAGAGAGAGACCAGGGAGAGAACAGAGAGAGACCAGGGAGAGAACAGAGAGAGACCAGAGAGAGACCAGAGAGAGAACAGAGAGAGACCAGAGAGAGAACAGAGAGAGACCAGAGAGAGAACAGAGAGAGACCAGGGAGAGAACAGAGGGAGACCAGGGAGAGAACAGAGAGAGACCAGGGAGATAACAGAGAGAGACCAGGGAGAGAACAGAGAGAGACCAGGGAGAGACCAGAGAGAGACCAGAGAGAACAGGGAGAGAACAGAGAGAGACCAGAGAGAGACCAGAGAGAACAGGGAGAGAACAGAGAGAGACCAGAGAGAGAGACCAGAGAGAACAGGGAGAGAACAGAGAGAGACCAGAGAGAGACCAGAGATACCAGGGAGAGAACAGAGAGTAGAGAGAGAACAGATAGAGACCAGAGAGAGACCAGGGAGAGACTAAGATACCAGGAAGAGAACAGAGAGATACCAGGGAGAGACCAGAGATACCAGGGAGAGAACAAGGAGAGTCTAGAGAGAGAGAGAGAGAAAAGAGAGGGAACATAGGAAAACCACAGGGAGGGTAGAGGGAGCGAGTTGGCTGAACCTAGGTGCAGCTAATCAGTCCCAGCTGAAGTTTTTAGCCAGCTTTATACTAGTCTACTCTACTCTACTCTACTCTACTCTACTCTACTCTACTCTACTCTACTCTACTCTCCCCCAATTGGGAGTATTTCCACGAGCCCTGTTTAACCAGTATTAGGTCCTTCTTTCCCTCTTGGCCCTTGTTCTATCGAGGCCAAGCTGGTACTAAAGTGTAAATTTCCCACGGACACTGGTTTGTTGTGGGTAGGTTGCTAGGAGACGGTACCAGATTGTAAAGTAAGTAGTAAGTAAGTATTTTATTTATATACCGCCTTTTCACTGCAGATCTGAGTCTCAAAGCGGTTTACAATTGTTAATTTTTGGGCATTTGTCTCTCACTCCACACAGAGATGGGAGCGGGGCCAGTACAGGAGGCGCATGCTAGAACTATTGTACATATTTTTAGTGGTAGGGGAAACCGGAGTACCCGGAGGAAACCTACGCAGACACGGGGAGAACATGCAAACTCCACTCAGAAAGGCCCTGGTCTGACCGGGATTCGAACCCAGGACCTTCTTGCTGAGAGGCGAGAGTGCTATCCACTCTGCCACCGTGCCGCCCCGTAAAGCACAATGAAAACGCTACCAGGGAGAGAAAAGTAGAGTAGAGTGAACTGAAAATTACAATTAGTGAATTTATGTCAGAAATATCTCAAGATTGTTTTTGTATAAACATTTTTTTATTATATGGAACAACATATCTGCTCCTCTTTTCTCTCGTATGAAGCTGTGTGTGTGTGTGTGTGTGTGTGTAGGTGTGTGTGTGTAGGTGTGTGTAGGTGTGTGGGTATGAGTTTCTGAGATAGCATGAAAGCAGCATGAAACCGGAGCTTATACACAGAAAGGGCGGAGTCACGTGTTTGTGCCAGAAATTCCTGATATTAGCGTGGTTCAAGTGAAAAATAACAGTCTGTTTGTGAGACGAGAACTTTGTAACATGATTCAAATCTGAAAATATGTATCACAGCAGGTGATCTTTGGGGGTGAAGTAAAGACAGTTAGTTAAAGAGAGAGCCCAGAGAGAGAGAGAGAGACCAGCAGAGAGAGACCAAACAGAGACCAGAGAGAGACCAGAAAGAGAGACCAGACAGAGAGAGACCAGAGACTAGAGAGAGAGAGAAAACAGAGACCCGAGAGAGACCAGAAAGACAGACCAGACAGAGACCATACAGAGAGGCCAGACAGAGAGAGACCAGAGACTAGAGAGAGAGAGAAAACAGAGACCAGAAAGAGAGACCAGACAGAGACCAGAAAGAGAGACCAGACAGAGAGACCAGAGAGAGACCAGAAAGAGAGACCAGACAGAGACCAGAAAGAGAGAGCAGACAGAGAGGCCAGACAGAGAGAGACCAAACAGAGACCAGAGAGAGACCAGAAAGAGAGACCAGACAGAGAGACCAGACAGAGACCAGAAAGAGAGACCAGACAGAGAGCGACCAGAGACAAGAGGAAGAGACCAAACAGAGACCAGAGAGAGACCAGAAAGAGAGACCAGAAAGAGAGACCAGACAGAGAGGCGGGAGAGAGAGGCTGGATAGCGAGACCAGAGATACCAGGGAGAGATCAGTGTAGCATCCATACAACGCTGGCATTATGGAGACCAGAGATTTTGCATATCACAGCTCTGCGAAGAAAGTTAGTTAAAGTCATTCTTGTAACTATGGCGATAGACCAATGGAAGAGCCCTGGTTGCAATAAACCAACTGTTTTTTTGTCCGGGCATAAGCATATTCCTACAATATCATGTTTAATTGGTTAAGTTGTTGTCCATATTCAATTATTAATCATCTTCCTCCGAAGCTAATATGCCTTAGCACAGCGCTGGGAGCTCGGGATGCACATGCAAGGCTTCACTCTGATTTTGCATTTAGATGACTGTTTGCCTTGACTGGGAATGCTTCAGTGGACTTATTTAAGGTAAAACGCTCTGAAACGGCTGGGATCAAACCAAGGACACGGGAGGGCCGCAGCCAGAAACACCGCTCTTGTTGCTAAATGTAGAGATTGGGTCGAGCGTACGCAGAGCCGATAAGAGGTTTTTGATGGTTTTGTTTTTGTGTGGGGCAGAAATGTGGAAGTAATTGTGTCTGGGCTGGGCTCTGGCGGGAGGTCCGGAGGTCAGAGGGGCAGGGCTGGTCTGGAGGGAGGCTTGAGATGACAGGGAGAAACAGAAAAACAGCAAGCGTGCTTTCTCCACAACGCAGTGGATTTTAGAGGTGTAAACGTGGTGTAGTGAAAGCATAAACGTATTGTCTTTCAATACAACCGCAAAATAAATTAAATACTGCACAGTTGCCTTATTAAAGTTATAGCCACTGTCTGTATAACAGGAGTGGACTGATTGAGTGTGACATCACCACAGTGTTAGCCTTAATGCGGAAGATTCTAACATAATCTAGCTGGAGCCATTTTCCTTATATGCGCATTTGTTCCGATGTACGTTTACCTAGGAAATCTGGGGATTCCGACGTGAATGAAGGCATCTGATTGGTCAATCCTTATTTGGCTCATATTTGCATTTATTAATACAATATAACAATATAAACACCAGGATCACAGAAAGAGCTAAACCATATTTTGGTGAGTGTGACACAAACTGTTACTGAGCTAGAGGCGTTAACTTTTACATATAAGTCAACAAATTGAGCTAGCGGGTTAGCACTGTCCATCTACAGTAACCATGGCTTGTTACAACACAAGTAGACTTTTTATTTATTATGATTTCCCGTAGAGATTAATTGACCAATATGGAACTATCGGTTGTGTATAATATGTTATTTTGATCCAGAGGTGGAATGACAAATTGTCCGATATCCATCCATCCATCCATCCATTTTCTTCCGCTTCATCCGTTGCCGGGTCGCGGGGGCAGCAGTCTAAGCAGAGACGCCCAGACTTCCCTATCCACACACACCTCCTCCGGCTCGTCCGGGGGGACCCCAAGGCGTTCCCAGGCCAGCTGAGAGACATAGTCCCTCCTGGGTCTTCCCCGGGGCCTCCTCCCGGTGGGACGTTCCCGGAACACCTCCCCCGGAATTGTCCGATATAATATATCAAAATTGGTCAATATTGATGCTGATAATCAGTCGACACCTAGATGAAGGAGGTTTAATTAGGACCACTCCGGGGTGATGATCAGTCCTTCTTTAGTCCAATAAAGTCTATGATTACTAATACTAGAGTAGAGTAGAGAAGAGTAGAGTAGGACCAAGAAGGGCTGGTGGAAACGCCACTTTTAACATGACATGATCTAGAGCAGTGTGTTTTACCGCCAAAAATGAGGAACTTCATGAGTATTTTCTGTTAACGTCAGTGATGATTACTGAAAGTGCTCCTATTTGTGTGGACATCTACTGATTCAGGATCAGCGATGAAACATAGCAGCTGATTAGTAAATACTAGTCATTTACAACCTTCAGCAGTTCCAGAATAAAGAGTAGCTCTGATCCCTGACCAGGAGAAAGAGCAGACAGTTTTCTGACCAGGAGAGTAGACTGAGCCTCGGTCTCTATTAAAATGCCTCTGATTGCACAGTTCTGCTTGTGTCAACGTTTACAGAGGCCTTGTAGCACTCACGTCTCTAAACAAAAAGATTATCTAACCCAAGTCTGGACTGAACCAATATTTACCAAGAGACGAGAGAGAATGAAAACCTGTGTGATGAACCCCTTTCTCAGGAAAAAAACATGTTGACGTTGAAAAATCACATCACGGAAGCTGATTGGCCCTGACCCCAAACACATTAATGTGTTAAAAATACAACTGTTGCGACAAATATTTGCTTACATGATTCATATCCTGTCACGCTTCTCTGAACTCTCTGAAGAGGAACAGTGGGCTGAGACTGGACAAAAATTGTATCTTCAGAAGGCTTTAGTTTTGGCAAAGCAGATGCATTTAAGAGCACAGGGATTTAATCAAAATAAAATGTTTTATCGTATAGCTTGAGCAAATGGACTGCGCTGGACGATAAAACACTGTTCATGTAAGACTAATGTTGAGGACGTTGAGATCGTTTGTGTGTCTGTACTGGTGTGTGTGTGCATGTGTGTGTGTGTGTGTGTGTGTGTATGAGTGTGTGCACTGGGGATGTTTCCCTTTGTACCCCTTTGGACGCCTTTGGACCGGCTCTGCTCTGGTGAATGGTGACAGCCGCTGTGACCCGATGCATTAAAGCTGCGGTACCTAACTTCCTCTGGATTCTAAAATACACTTGTTGGTCTCAGCAGAAAGAGTTTAGTAAAAATAACATTCCGTGAACAAATCAGACCACAACATGCTGTATTTATCTTGAGGGAGGGTGGACTTCTCTTTTTCACTTTTCTGTCTGAAAAAGCTGATCTAAAGCTGTGACTGTGGCAGACACGCATGTGAAAGCAGCAAAATGTTAAGAGAGCGAGGAACTAGGGATTTTATTATATCTTTTTTATGGTTTGAAATGTTGCTATCCCAGCTTTAAATCACACATACAATCCAAATTCTAAAACACAGAGAGAGAACAGCACAGTCCAGAGAGATTCACTTTTCATTTCTGCTACTCTACTCTACTCTACTCTACTCTACTCTACTCTACTCTACTTGGTTCTGCTCTACTCTACTCTACTCTACTTGGTTCTGCTCTACTCTACTGCTACTCTCTTGGGTTTTTCCACTGGCCCTGTTTAACCAGTACCAGGTCCTTCTTTAGTCCCTCTTGGCCCTGGTTCTATTCAAACTGAGTTGGTACTAAAGTGTTCTATATACCTGACTGGCCAGAATGCTGCTCTGAGCCATGGTTACCAAGCAATGTCTATCTATACTGATTTGTTGCTAGGATACGGTACCAGATACTAAAGTGTAATGGAAATGTAGTGTAGAGTAGAGTCGAGTAGCACTGGTGGAAACAATCTTTGCTCTGGCTTCTACAAAAGCAGTTTCCAGGTTGAAAATTGTATTTCTAAAACAGACACACCAGTCTCTCTTTGACAGCGAACGTGAGCTCATTTTTACTACATTCACGAAAACGATAATTGTGGCCATTCAAACTCTGAACGTCTCAAGAACACATTTTTCTCACACCGTCTCGTTCCGCGGCCTTCTGCTAATAACAGCTCACATCCATCTGCCGCAGTGTGGACGGACCCCAATAGAATACAAAACACTATTGTTAAGCGTGCGTTTAGTTAGACAGGTCTATTATGGAAATATGCTTCTTCTCGCAATCTTTCCGATGCAAAAACATCCCCTCGGTGTCGCCCGCTCTGCCGCCGGAACAAAACCACCTCTGAAAAATGAAGCTGGAATATTGAAAGGGAGGAAAGATGACAGAGAGCAGCCGTGAGGGCGGACAAAGGACCCACAAGATTGGACCCTATTATTCCGATGTGGAGAAGACATGAAGGGAGGGGGGGAGAGGGGGTTAGTTCCCATGGCGATATCCGTGTGTGCCGCCCATCAAAGCGAACGGCGCGAGGTATTCCGAGGTCCCCTTCAGAGGAGCCTGAACCCGTGTCGGGCATGGATGGAGGAGCAGTGTTTCCCAAAGTGTGGGGCGCGCAAAAGACATTATTGTGGGTTTAGTGAGAACACTGTATGGCTTGATTCATTTTTACAATTTGGGTCAGACATATGTATCATTGCTTACTCTGAGGAAGCCCCCAAATGAGACCAAGCCCCGGATCTCCAAGATGTGTGCCCGAGGTTCCGGAGATGTGTGCCCCAGGTCTCCACTGTCTGGCTCATGCTCGCACCATCGACGTCCCAAACATTAGCAGAAGTGACTTGTTCTGGCCAGCTCTGGTTCTCCTAGTCTTCTGCAGGACCAGAGTGACACGCTCTCATGCTCTCTGTCAGTTGAGAACGAGTGTTTTTGTGAACACTGAGGTCTACGGGACATCTACTGTGTTGTCCTGGTGAGTTAAGGCTGCAAGTACTGTGGTGGGGCCAGTATAATAATAATATAATATATTTGTGGTCGAACGCATGAATAAAAAACATTGATTTTTTTTAATCTGGCCTCGGCTCCATCTCTTCTTGTTTCATTTTTCAACAGTCATGGATGTTTTTGTGCTAAAGGCAAGATTTACTTCTCTCCAGAAATTCTCTCATTTTTCTCAGTGAGGTAGACGGTCGCCTCGTAAAGCAGTTATTCGATTACACTGATCTAATTATAACTACAGAGTGATCAAGCGCTAAATCCCAGAAGTCTCGGCTCCAGTTACTTGTGCAGATGTGGCCTGTGGGCTGAGAAGGAAAACACTAACTCGAATCTCCACTAATTCCAATCATTCACTTCTTCTTTTTTAGTGCAGGGGTGTACAAACTCTTTTGACAGAGGGCCTCTTCAGTTCACCAGTCTACATCAGCCGTCAACCGGGATTGTAAAATGTATGTTGGCTGAACTTGGGTGGGTTCTGGGTTTTGGAGTGGTTCCATGTCGATGCAGGAGGCTCTAAGACCAGTGATGATCCGGGACATTTATTAACATTTCTGGACAGTGGTCATCCAGCTCCCCTTTGGACTAATGGCTCCTATATGTTTGTTATTATGGCATTGTGATCTACTGTTTCATTCTCTAATCTGTTGTTGGCGAATGACCATAGGGATGACCACTTCCAGGACTGAGGCTGTAGATCTAGGGCGACAGTAGCTCAGTTGGTAGAGCATTGGCCTTTGAGCCAGAGGGTTGTGGGTTTGAGCCCGACTTTCACCATCGACTCCCACTGTCTGCTGTCATTGTGTCCTTGGCAAGACACTTAACCTCTGGGAGCCTAGAATGAGTCTGGTGTGTGTATGAATGGTTGGTGGTGGTCGGAGGGGCCGATGGCACATACTGGTTGCCTTGCTTCTGTCAGTGTGCCCCAGGGCAGCTGTGGCTACATTAGTAGTTTATCACCACCGTGTTTGGAGTGAAAGAATAATGATGTGAAGCATCTTTGAGTGTCCAAAAAGTGCTATATAAAACTGATGCATTTTTTTTATTTTTTTATTATTAGGACAGAGGCTGTAGATTTAGGGCTGAGGCTGTAGATCCAAGACTGAGGTTGAAGATCCAGGTCTGAGGCTGTAGACCCTGGACTGAGGCAGTAGAATACATTGAATTGAAACTTCAAAAGTCATCTGAAATAAAAAAAAATAATCTGAAATGACTGAAATTTCCCCTCTGTGGGACAAATAAAGGATCTCTTAATCACATTGGTCAATCACTGGTTTATTGTTTATTTCAGTCACATACACATTCTCTGCAGTGTAATGCTCCCAGTGCTCACAACATCCACCTCAGCCTCTCAGACCTTGTGAACGCTTCAGTCTTCTGTCCTTGGATCCGATCAACCGCACTCTTTGGATTTCCACGGCTCTCCGTCGCCAAGGGCCGAGCTCTGATGAAAGGCTAATATTAGCCACTCTTTGTATGTGCCACAGAGGAGCGAGCGCTCCAGTCATAATTGCAACGAGTGTAATTAAAAAACCATCCACTTGAGAAATGAAACAATAAAACATGCGGACAAAGAAGCAGTTGGACCATTAGCCCGAGCACAAGTCCAGCACCGCGGGGCACGGGCCGATTCTCAGGCACAAGTGGGTTTTACAGGGAACGCAGCGGATAAAGTGGTTTTCAAAAGCGTTTAGCCATAAGTCACGATAATCACACCCAGACTTGAAAATAGTCTGTCTTGGAATCCTTAAATGAGTTGTGTTTTAGACCTGCTTTAGTCCTGGCTCTGCTTTAGGCCCGCTTTAGACTTTGTCCTGCTTTAGACCTCCTTTAGTCCTGCTTTAGAACTGCTTTAGACCTGCTTTAGACCTGCTTTAGTCCTGCGTTAGACCTGCTTTAGACCTGCTTTAGTCTTGCGTTAGACCTGCTATAGTCCCTGCTTTAGAACAGCATTAGTCCTGCTTTAATCTTGATGTAGACCTGCTTTAGATATTCTTTAGTTCTTGCTTTAAACCTGTGTTAGTCCCTGCTTTAGACCTAGTTTAGTCCTGATTTAATCTTGCTTAAGTCCTGATTTAGCAAGAAGCCTCATATTACGATCACCGACAAGAGAATTCTGGGTATTGTAGTTCCGGGACAAAGATCTTGCAGTTAAATCGTACTTTTATACCTTTTAGGTCCAAACACCAAAAGAGCTGGTGTCATTTACCTACAAAGTTCAAGCTAGACTTTATTCTAAATCTCATCGGCCTCAAAGAAACACGGATTTGACTTCCGGATCCTGAAGCTCCGCCCACTCATAACCTCAATAATGTGTATTTTAAAGTCCACATTTCAAGGACTAACGGCAAGTCTATTTCTGTCCCACGATTACACAATTTGGATCTTGATCACCGCCTCGTGTTGTAAATGTTTCTGTCTCCCTGTGGATCAGGAGTAAACAGCCCGTGGACCTCCCTCCGCTCCCCCACATCCGTCACAGCACTGTCAGCTCTATAAATACCTCCCTGCTCCTCCCTGCTCCCCACGCTCCTTCAAAAAGAAAAACTTGTTTTGTTTTCCCTTCTTCTCGAGTCGCGTTCGTCTCCTCGGCCTCTATAGGGGCAGCACTCATAAAAGATGTTTGCAGAGACTGGAGTGCGGGTGTTCTGAGCATCGAGGGTATTCACTTTTTCAACTTTTCCATGCTTTAAACGACAACACAGTGCTATTTGGCCTTCATACACATTCAATTCAATTCACCCTCAATCCCAACAGGAGTTATCTCTGAGGAATTTACACAACCGTTGAATTCGCCAACACAGATCAGAGAATCAAACCGCTCAAACACAAGTAATACAATGATTGAAAACACATAGAGGTATTGGTCCATAAGCGGCAGATTACCAATGTCCATAAATGTTGATAAATGTCCATAAATGTTGATAAATGCCCATAAATGTTGTGGAATGTGGAGTGTCTTGGATCATCACCACCATACACATACAAGTAGTTTTTTTCATTGATTCCCTCTAGCTTTAGATAGAGAACAATCTTACATGTGCCATACTTCAGAAGGAGCTGGACTTCATTTCATTTGATGACGTGGCACCATTTGTTTTGATGAGCAAACTATAGGACCTTTATGTCAGACAAAGCCACTTAAGTTTTCGGAAACACTTAGCCCTCACGATTTAAAAGCGAATTAACCCTATAGCCCTAGCCCCAACCCTACTCCTAATCCACATCGGAAAGGGTCAATTAGTAGTTAGTCAGTTGTTGAATTAGGCCATGTTGACAAATCTGTGCTTAATAAAGATCATTTAAGAGCTAATTTATCCTAAATTATAAACTAATAAGTACATAGTTAGCTAAACTAAAGTGTGACAATAAAGTGATTCCAATCGTCTCCGAAAGTGAATCATTTCTAGTGAATCACAGGGGAAAAATCCTCCCATGACTTTTGGAGTTGTGTTGCTCACCGACTGTAGATGAACAATGCTAACCCGTGCTCATGGTGAAGTTTGGTTCCAACTCGCTCTGGCTCCTACATGTAAAAGTAAACTCACCATTTGTGTCAGACTCACCACTCTCAGTGTTCTTGTTGTTTTATTGTGATATTGTCTTTGTAAATCCAGCTATGGGACATAAGGATTGACCAATCAGATTCCTTTATTTGCGGGGGAAATTCCAGCCCGCCTGAGCACTGCGAATCCCACAGCTCTCTCTGGCAGTTGGAGAAGTGCGGCTGCAGCTCGGCTCGTGGTCTCGACGCTCGCACAGACCCCATTAGCTTGTTACTTCATAGAACACCATTACACTTGACACTAAGCACCGGGACAGACGCGGCGTTACGGAAGATTAAGTCATGCCGACGTGTTCCAGAAGATGGAGTGCGGCTGATGTAAACACAGCCTGCGGGCGAATCAATCCATAGTCTATTAATCTGCACAGTGTGAGGATCACAGCTGAACAGACGTGTACGTTAGGGACGGCTTCATCTGTCCATGTGTGTGTGTGTGTTGGAAGACAGAGTGTAAGGACAGAAGGGGAGGGGGTAGATACAGGCCAGAGAGAGAGCAAAAAGGGAGCAGAGAGAGAGACCAGAGAGAATCCAGAGAGAGACCAGAGAGAGAGAGAGGCCAAGGGGAGAGATCAGAGAGAATCCAGAGAGAGACCAGAGAGAGACCAGAGAGAATAGAGAGGCCAAAAAGAGAGACCAGAGAGAGAGATCAGAGAAAGATCAGAGAGATGCCAAAGAGAGAGAACAGAGAGAATAGCGAGGCCAAAAAGAGAGACCAGAGAGAGAAATACCAGAGAGAATCCAGAGAGAATAGAGAGGCAAAAAAGAGAGACCAGAGAGAGAGAGAGATCAGAAAAATAGACAGGATGGAGAGAGACCAGAGTGACAGACCAGAGAGAGAGAGACCAGAGTGACAGACCAGAGAGAGAGAGACCAGAGTGACAGACCAGAGAGGAGAGAGACCAGAGTGACAGACCAGAGAGAGAGAGACCAGAGTGACAGACCAGAGAGAGAGAGACCAGAGTGACAGACCAGAGAGAGAGAGACCAGAGTGACAGACCAGAGAGAGAGAGACCAGAGTGACAGACCAGAGAGAGAGAGACCAGAGTGACAGACCAGAGAGAGAGAGACCAGAGTGACAGACCAGAGAGAGAGAGACCAGAATGACAGACCAGAGAAAGAGAGACCAGAGTGACAGACCAGAGAGAGAGACCACAGGTTGGTCAGAAAGATAGACCTGAGAGGCACAAGCGGCGGCCGGCTAATTCATACATTATACATTAGAGATGGCTTCATCCATCTACTGTGTGTTTTCGAAAACAGAGCGTACGCACAGAAGGGGAGGGGGGATGTATATGCCTCAAGAACGACTTCAACCATACATTTGTCAGATCTCTACATCAGCTTTAGGCAAGGCAAGGCAAGTTTATTTATATAGCACAATTCATACACAAGGCAATTCAAAGTGCTGAACAAAACAAGAAAGCATTAAAATCCTAAATAATCACAGAACATAAAAAAGAAAGATACAAATATAAAATCCCTCAGTTGTAGCACAGCTAAACAGAACTGTCTTTAACCTGGTTTTAAACATTGTCAGAGAGGAGGCCTGTCTCACATCTTCAGGAAGACTGTTCCAGATTTTAGCAGCATGAATCTGAAAAGCAGCCTCCCCATGTTTAGTTCTGACTCTGGGCACTAACAGGAGTCCAGTCCCTTTATCTGACGGAAAAGTGAAAAAGAGAAGACCACCTTCACTCACACAATCAGCTCCCAGTCCAAATAGTCAAATAGTGACTCAGAGTATGCTAAAGATACTCCCCCTCTCTCTCCTCTCCCCCCGTGGCCTGTCCAGACCCTCCTTGGCCCTCCTCATTAGTCTCCTCATCGGCCGTCTGTCCACTTCCTCTCACCCCCTCTCTTCCGCCTCCCTCGCCCCCTCCCTCCTCTCATTTCCTCTTTCTATTGTGCTCCGGTGAAACTCCCTGCACATGTCACATCCTGGACACTCGGCTTCGGCTGTTTTAATATTCCGCCGGTAAAGTACTGCTTTTCCCGTGAGGGTCGAGCTCTTTGTGTTGGTGTGCAGAGCTGGAGCTGTTGTAGATGTGATCAAACCAAAAAACAGATAAAAGAGGAAGTGAAAAAAGTATTTATACACATGGGACCATAAAGGAAATATGGAAGGAATGATGAACAGTGCAGAAGTAAAAAGAAATTAAGTTAGAAGAGTTTGAAGTATAGTATTTCTAACAATTGGAGTGCATTTTGACTTTGAATGCAGGGCTCACTTGTCCTAGTCTCAGGTCTGGCTCTTGTGGCTCAAAGAATAGACGTTAAATCAGCTCTGCTTGTGTTCAAGTCTCGCCATGCATGACTCATTGTGAAGTTTTGCTCCAACTCGCTCTGGCTCCTATTGACTCAGATTGAAAAAGTAAACTCCTCTAACTCTGTAACCGTTTGTGTCATACTCATCGTTTTGGGCTTGAAATATCTGTGGATCAGCTCTCTCAGTAATTCTGGTGAGAATGGACTTTAAAGTAGCTCTGCTTGTGTACAAGTCGCTACCATGGCCTCGCAACAAAGTACATCTGCGACGTGTTAGTCCGAAATGCACCAACACGGACTCATGGGCAAAGGGACTGCCTCCTGCTGGTGCCCAGAGTCAGGAGTAAACATGAGGAAGAAGCATTTCAGATGTATGCAGCTAAAATATGAAACAGTCTTTCTGAAAATGTGGCTACAAGCTTCTACTCTGATGTTCAAATTCAGGTTAAAAACAGTCGTACACCTCAACAGGCTAAAAACTGTTCAGCTGTGCATACAACTGACGGATTTTATCTTCACTCTTTTTAATATACTGTGATCAATTATGATTTTTATGTCTTGTTTTGTTTCTATCATGTTTTGTTAAGCACTTTGAGTAGTCTAGTGCATGAACTGTGCTCTACAAATAAACTTGCCTTTCCTTGCCCTAGTGTTTATTTTGTAAATCCAGATCCCTTCATTCGTGGGGAAAACTCTAGCTTGCCTTAGCAATCGTCTGCCCCTGTTACTGTGCAATGCTAGTCAGAACCATAGACTATATGTCGGAACATACGGCCATATAAGGAAATTGGCTCAAGCTATCTTAAGTTCAAATTCCGCATTAAGGCTAACACTATGGTGATGTCACACTCTCTCAATCCGCTCTTCCTCTATATAATATATACATCTACAACTTCCAGTCCGACCACTCTCTAAGCTGATGCTGCGTGTGTTTTTTAGGCCAAGCGCAGAGACAGAGTGCATTATGGGCTGCGGGCTGAAGAAGATGAAGCCCGTGTCGGGGGAGCAGAGTCCGGGGAAGATCTACTCCACCCTGAAGAGGCCCCAGGTGGAGACCAGGGTGGGACCGGCCTACACGTACCGCTACCTGGACTTCCTCATCGGCAAAGACGGTAGGCCTCCACCTGTGACTGTGAGGTTGGAGTGGCCAGTCTTTTTTGATTTTTGCTTTTATGTCTTGGTTCTGTTCTTGCTGTGGTCTCCTTTTTGGCCCGAGTAGACGATGCTGCAGTATCCCCCGCGGCCATAGCTGATTTTAGGCTTTACGGTCACAGTGGTCTCTCACCATAATGCATTTCACCTTTTTGAGGCCGTGCTGTTTCGCTTATTATTGTGTAATTGTGCTTTTTTTTTTTTAAGTATGCTTCTCATGCGCCGCGTTTAAATTCCAACAACATCATATATAACATCCTGTACCTCATGACAGTTACAATTATTTAAGGGGTAAGGTGAACTTTTTTGGCTGTCTTTGGTATCCCTCTTTCTGGTCCCTCTCTCTCTGGCCTCTGTCTGGTCACACTCTCTGTTCTATCTCTGCTTTTCTCTCCCTGGTCTCTCTCTGGTCTCTCTCTCTCTGGTCTTTCTCTGGTCTCTCTCTCTGGTCTCTCTTTCTGGTCTCTCTGTCTGGTCTCTCTTTCTGGTCTCTGTCTGGTCACACTCTCTGTTCTATCTCTGGTTTATCTCCCTGGTCTCTCTCTGGTCTCTCTCTGGTCTCTCTCTGATCTCTCCCTGGTCTCTCTCTGGTCTCTCTCTGGTCTCTCTCTGGTCTCTCTCTGATCTCTCTCTGGTCTCTCCCTGGTCTCTCTGGTCTCTCTCTCTAGAAGAATGATATATACTGTAAATATGTCAAAGATCTGTAACACAACATGACTGAACTCGGAGCTCACAAACCGGACCAGTGACCTGCAAATACAGCTAAAAGACTGTTTCTTCCTGCAAAGACATCCTCTGATTATGAATTGATAAACAAGTCATTTCTTACCGTTCCACAGCTGCAGTGGAAATGTTCTGAGGACGGGGAGAGCAGATGCTTCAGACCACCTCAGACCAGCGGTAGCGCCGTGGAGCTAATGCAAAGCTCATTAATTGAGATTAAAGAGAGCGTGTTGATGTGGGGGCAGTGCTTCAGAGTGCTTGGCCTCACAGCAGGCCTCACCATGCTGCTCCTGCTCCCAGCGTTACGTTAATTAAGGATGGAGAATTAGATCAATGCAAAAACAGCATCAGTATAAAGTACAAATCTTCATTGATCTTCAAATATTACAGCTTCCAAGACATGCTCTTCACACAGTGTACTCTGGACCATCTCTGCAAATATAAAAACACAGCGATGCAGTGGTTAGCGCTCGGGATTTACAGCAAGAAAGTCCTGGGTTCGATTCCTTAACTAGACTTCTCCCCGTGTCTGAGTAGGTTTCCTCCAGGTGCTCCTGTTTCCCCCTCCTGTAAAAATATGTGCGATAGGTCTGAGGCTGAGTTTACACGGAGACAATGGAACTGAAAATGAAAACAAAGAATGAAATTAGAATTGGGAAATATGGTGTAATAAGTTAACACAAAATTAACATTCTGAGTTTGTTTGTATGTGAAATAACAGTAACATACAGATGAAATCTGAAATCCAAAGCACATTAAAAATAAAATACATTAAAAAAACAGTAAGGCCATGTTGAGAAGACATTAAGCCCCTGGAACCATATTTTACCCATCTTTTTAACCATTTTCTACAAGGACACTCGTTACAGTGTAGATTCACTCCATGTACAATACCCAGTGGTAGTGTGTAACGTTGGGATCAAGAGTCAACCTGTTGGGGATTTTAACCAAATACATCTTAATTTCAAGCACTAAAAACATGGGGAGTAGGCGTTTCACCATAAGTGCAGCTATAATCTGGAACAGTTTCTTGAAAATGTAAGACACGCTTTCGACTCAGTCAACCAGGATAAAATCCTTTCTGTTACGCTGTGCAGACAACTGAGGGTTTTCTTTTTTAACTACTTAAAAGTACCGTGGTTATTTTGGTGTATAATATAATGTTATTTTTCTTGTTTTTTTAAGCACACATGAGATGCCCTTTGCGTATGAACTGTGCCATACAAAAAAACTTGTCTTATAGCCCAAGAACAAGACAAACAACTTCCAATAAAACCGCTGTGCAACAGCCTTACTGAACTCATCCCATTATGTCACAGCAAGATATTATTCATTTGGTTTGAAAGCTAAATGTTTTGTTTCAGATGATAGATCATACAGTGGACAAAGACAAATCTTTTAAAAGTAAAAAAAAGGTTTTGACAGATTCTTTTTTCTAGTAAGTGAAGGTCCCTCATGGTAGGGATAAGGTTCCGCTGTAGCTGCCCTGGGGCACAGTGACAGAAGCCAAGGCAAACCAAACTGCACCCTTTGACCCTAAAAAGTGTTCACAAAAACTAAATATCTGAAATCAGAATGCAAGAGTTGTGAGAAAGTGATCATTTTAGAGACTAAAGACAGTATCTACATAAACAACACCGCTTTTGAAAATAACCTGGTATTCAAATCTGTCTGAGAGTTTATTACAACGGGTTCGTTTAAAAATGATGGGAATAATGATGGCTCAGACGGGAAAATAAATTGTGGTGGTTTTATTTACACACCAAAACAGTGAACAGTGAAACATATTTACAGTGCAGGAAAAAAAACAACAGACTCACAAGAAAAGACAGGACTTACAGCCAGCTCAGTTTGGGTTCAATTTCAGTACAGCTCACTCCAGCTCACTCACAGACTGACAGAACCCCCTCAGGAGTGAGCACGCACTCTTTTTAACTGGTTAGCCCCGCCCCTGGGCCAACCCATTATAAATTAACAGGGGTTTTTCTTCTAAACAGAAAAACAAAGGAATCCCACACATAGTTCCCTCCCCGTTCCTCAGTGTGAACATGCCTCTCCATTGCCCCATATAGCAATGCACAAACAATAGAAGACACACATTTTAATACTTTTAAGAATTAGAGTCCTCTGGTCCACCACAAGCGCGCGCCCTGCGCTATATATGGTGCGACCAGGAAGTGCCTCGGTTTGGCCAGTGGACCGAGACAAGCAGCAGGTGAGTTGTGTATGGGGGAAGATGAGATGTGTGTGTAGGCAGCAAGTGTGCACCCTTGTGCGCTACGGGGATAGTATTGGCAGGGGAAGAGTTTGTGTTGATGCAGGGCCGTGCAGTTACTAGCGCGGACCTGCCGGCATGCCGCGCCACACGCACGCTCAGACGCGCTCCTCTCTTCAGCGCAGGGAGAGAGCAGCACACAGCTGTTGACGGAGCAGTCGCTGGCGCTCCGTCACAGAGAGACTTAAAAAATTCACAGCAAGTAAACTAGACTGGTCCAAAAAAATCCACCCCCCTCAGCATTGACACACATGTGGAACGGAGCTTTGGGCCAAGAGCCAACTTTTGGTCCATCCTGTAAAGACGTTTTTGAGAGGTCTGCCAATGCTATATGTTAGCATTGGCTAATTCTACTTCTGGGTCCACCCCCATCGGCCCGGGGTGGTATTGCAAGCATGTCAGCGCACGTCATTTTGGCCACTTTTGAGCTGGGACCCTCCCCCACTGTTTTGTACGTTTACTTTGCACTCTGTGGTAATACAGTACAGACGTGCTGAATATATAGCACGTCTTGTTTGGAGCCTTTTTTGAGCTGCACACTTTTTGGATTTATTTTTTAAACTAAGCTTTTATTACTGTTTTTATTCGTAACAACTGATGGATTAAGCGGATTTTAACAGGTTGTGCCACAACAGGATTACTGTCACTTTTAACTGGACTGTATATCAGCCTTTTAACAGTTACCGCGGTAACCAGCCTGCCCACATACGCCACCATGGACACCGCTGCTCCCCCCGAGAACTCATACAAACAGATATACAAATCACAACTTGCTTCAATTCTTCCATCCAAACCAGTAAACGCAATGACCCCCGAGGAACTTCAACGCAGTGTTACACAACTATCCACAGAACTCATACATAAAGAGAAACTGTACTCAGACACTCACAGCTCACTACCACACTCCACGACACTGCTCTTTGGGATCCCATCACCTGTCCTCACCCCTCATCATGCTCTACCCCGGTCCTCACCTCACGTTCCCCGGTTGCGGCTGTTCCTCCTGTCCCTCCCGGTGCTCTTCCCTCCTCTACGGTCCCGGAGCCTGCTGCCCATACCCGGAGCGGCGCGGAGCAGAAGCCTGGAGACCACATAACGTCCACAGTGTCCTCACGTCGCAGGTTGGTGGAAGAGGCTGTGCGCAGACGCTCGGGGAGCTTCCCACGCTCTACAACAGCGCGGGGCTCCCCGGGTGTCACGCAGGACCAACTGCGGGAAGCCCCGGGGGGATCTCTGTGCCCTAACGTGGCGCAGGATACCTCCGGGAGCGCTGTCCCTGCTGTGGGAGGGTCCGTGTGCTCTGACGCGGAGGGAATCCCCAGAGGCGCCGCACAGAGCAGGTCCTATGCTGAGGTGGCCGGAGTAGCCCCTGACTGCAGTCCGCAGATCGGGGCGGAGCTCAACGTGGGCGGAGTCAAACGTTTGACTCCGCCCACGTTGAGCTCCGCCCCGATCTGCGGACTGCAGTCAGGGGTATATGGGTGGCCACGGGGGGGTCTCTGCGCTACATCACGGCGCAGATTCCTCCCGTGGACGCTGCCTCGCCCGCGGGGGGGTGTCTGCGCTCCATTACGGCGCGGACTCTTCCAGTGGACGCTGCCTCACTTGCGGGGGGGTCTCTGCGCTGTTGCACGGCGAGGAGTTCCCCCGCAGATGCCACCTCGCCTGGTGGATCCCCCCGCCCGGTGCGCGGCCCTCCCACATTCGCCCACACTACCACCACCACCAACCCGGCCACAGTGGAGTCAGTTCGGTCTCCGGATCCTCCACCCTGCTCCACTGCCGCTCGTGGCGGCTCCGCTCCGGGCACCTCCCAAGGGGTCCTCCTGTCCCCTGCTCTCCACCAGGTCCCACCCCAGTCACACCCTCCCCTCCGCGGCCTCTGTTTGCACCAACCACGCTCCTGGTGGGGGATTCTATTATCAGACACTGCAAGTTTTTTAATGCCATCACACACTGTTTTTCTGGAGCCACAGTCCCCACCATCCTCATTAAACTACCCGCACTTATTCAGACAGCACCCTCCACAATAACCCGGATCATAATTCATGTCGGCATAAATGACGCTTCTCTCCGCCAATCCGAGACCACAAAACGCCATTTTAAGGATCTTTTTAACCTTTTATCAAACTCAGGGAAAACTGTTTTTATCTCTGGTCCTCTGCCCACTCTGAACCGCGGCAGGGAGCATTTTAGCAGGATTTTATCACTCAACACCTGGCTCAATCAAACATCACTCCATCACAACTTTTGTTTTATAGACAATTTTAATCTGTTCTGGAACCGCTACCCCTTCTTCACACCCGACGGACTTCACATCAACCCACTTGGCAACCGGTACCTGATCTCCAACATCACCCACGCAGTCCAATCCCATCCTACATACCTCTGACAACCCACCCCCACATCCCACATCCCTCCTGCCTGTCTGTGCCCCAGCATCAACCCCTGCTCTCTTCCCCAGCACAAAATTACAGTTTTGTCCAGACCCCGCCCCTACAGACCGTCCATACCCAGGAAACCGTCCTTCACCAACCTCATCACTGTTTCCCCCTGCCCTCTCTCATCCTCTGCTCCCCCCACTTCGAACTATGGACTCCCCATCAACAATAACAACCCATCTACCATCAGGTTTGCCCTTTTAAATGTACGCTCCCTTTTAAATAAGACTTTTACTGTTAATGATTTGATTTTAGAACACGAGCTGGATGGTATGTTTTTAACTGAGACCTGGCTGGGTCCGGATGCTTCGGCTGTTCTTACAGAGGCCTCCCCCCCCCAATTTTAACTTTGCTTTTAAAACAAGAGAAGGAAAGAGAGGTGGCGGCACAGCCTCAATATGCAGTAACACCCTGGCCACCAAACCTATTGTTTTTAACCAATACTCAAGTTTTGAGTATCACTCTCTTGTTTTTAGCAACCCCAAAATTTTAACAGTAATTATTTATAGGCCACCTAAAAAGTGCAGCCTTTTTATTATTGAATTCTCAGCGTTTTTATCACAGTTACACAATTCTTACAATATGATAATTTTAACCGGCACGGTGGCTGAGTGGATAGCACTCTCGCCTCTCAGCAAGAAGGTCCTGGGTTCGAATCCCGGTCGGACCAGGGCCTTTCTGAGTGGAGTTTGCATGTTCTCCCCGTGTCTGCGTAGGTTTCCTCCGGGTACTCCGGTTTCCCCTACCACTAAAAATATGTCCAATAGTTCCGGCATGTGCCTCCTGTACTGGCGACCCCGCTCCCATCTCTGTGTGGAGTGAGAGACAAATGCCCAAAAATTAACAATTGTAAACCGCTTTGAGACTCAGATCTGCAGTGAAAAGGCGGTATATAAATAAAGATTACTTACTTACTTACTTACTTAACCGGTGATTTTAACATACACATTGACAATCCCTCTGACAATTTTACCCTAGATTTCTTAGATGTTCTTAATTACATGGATTTTACCCAACACGTCAGACAGCCAACACACAACAGGGGACGCACCCTAGACCTGGTCATTACCTATGGCCTTACTGCGGATGTGTCCTCTGTTGTCGACTTGGCTGTCTCGGACCACTACTGTGTGTTTTTTAACATCACTGGTTTTATACAGCGTGAGACCTCTGTGAGAACCGTGAGGAAGCGACATCTAACCCCTGAAGTGGCTGCAAATTTTATCGACATCCTAAATAACACTCCCCACTTGGTTTTACCTGCCCCCTGTGATTTTATAGCAAATGATTTTAACAGTAGACTTAGTTCTGCGTTGGATCAGGTGGCTCCTTTAAAAACAAAATTTGCACCCCCATGGAGAAATGAAGAAGTACGCAAAATGAAACAAGAGTGCAGGGTGGCAGAACGAAGATGGAGGAAAAATAAAACAACAATCAACTACAAAATATATAAAAACAATCAAAAAGCATACAATTACACAATTAGAAATCATCAGAACAAATACTTTGCAAATCTAATCAGCCAGAACAAAAATAATCCAAAAATCCTTTTTTCAACCATCGACACCATTTTAAACCCTGATTTTTGCATGTCTCTTTTAACCCCCACAGACTCCCTCTGTGAGGATTTTGCAGTCCATTTCATGGGGAAGATAAATACAATCAGATGTAACATTTTATCCAACCGCACTACTGTTTTTAACACATCTGATTGTTTGTCTTCACCAGAGGAAACACTGGACAGTTTTGTCCTGGTTGATGCTGAGATGCTTGATAAAGTTTTCTCCTCAGTGAGGCCCACCACATGTCTTTTAGATCCAGTCCCCACTCCATTTTTTAAGTCATTTTATGACTCTTTTAGAGAGGAGCTTTTAAACCTGATGAATTGCTCTCTTCAGACTGGGGTCTTTCCTGCAGCCTTCAAAGCGGCTGTGGTGAGACCCCTTCTGAAGAAGAGCAATTTAGATTTTAATGATTTTAACAACTACAAACCGGTATCCAACTTACCATTTTTAAGCAAAATTTTAGAAAAACTTGTTTTTATCCAGCTCAATGCCTTTTTAGATCAGCAGCAAATTTTAGAGAAATTTCAATCAGGTTTTAGGGTGAAACACAGCACATAGACTGCTCTTTTAAAGATTTTAAACAATTTTAGACTAAGTTATGATTTCAAAAAGGTGACTGTGTTGGTTCTACTGGATCTTAGCGCTGCCTTCGACACAGTAGATCACACCATTCTTTTATCACGCCTACAACACCTCGGCCTCTCTGGTGCTGTCCACAAATGGTTCACTTCTTATTTAACAGACAGATCCTTCATGGTAAGTTTGGATACCTGCTCCTCTCAGGTCCATAAAATCACATGTGGTGTGCCCCAGGGTTCCATTTTAGGTCCAGTCCTTTTTAACCTGTACATGCTCCCTCTGGGCGGTGTCATCAGGAGACATGGAATTAACTTCCACAGTTATGCAGATGATACACAGCTGTACATCTCCATGTCTCCTGATGACACCAGGCCAATGGATGCTCTTTTTAACTGCATTTTAGACCTGAAATCCTGGATGGCAGAAAACTTTCTCCAGCTTAACCAAGACAAAACTGAGGTTTTAGTCATCGGTCCTGAGGCCCAGAGAGAGAAACTTTTATCAAAACTCCAATCACACTCTTTTAATCCATCATCACAAGTGAAAAATCTGGGCGTAATCTTTGACTCTGAGCTGACTTTTATTCCTCACATCAAGAGTATCACAAAAATAGGTTTTTATCATCTAAAGAACATCGCCAGAGTCCGCCCCATTCTCTCTCGGGGCAACACGGAGACGCTGATGCATGCTTTTATCACCAGTCGCATTGACTATTGTAATGCCCTGCTCTCTGGTCTTCCCAAAAAGAACATTGCAAGTCTTCAATTACTCCAAAACTCGGCCGCACGTGTCCTGACTAAGACCAGGGGGCGGGACCACATTACACCGGTTTTAAAATCGCTGCATTGGCTCCCCGTGTGTTTCAGAATCGATTTTAAGGTTCTTTTAATGGTTTTTAAATGTCTTAATGGTCTTGGGCCTTCTTATCTTTCAGATTTGCTTTTATCCTATGAACCTTCCCGGCCCCTGCGCTCCTCCGGCAGCAGACTCCTAACCATCCCCAAAGTCAGGACACACACTCACGGCGAGGCATCTTTCCAGCACTACGGCCCCCGTCTCTGGAACAGTCTGCCGGAGGAGCTCAGGGCCGCAGAGAACGTTCATATTTTTAAAAGTAGGCTCAAGACACACTTTTTTAGATTAGCTTTTGATTAGTTTTTATTATTCAATTCTATTTATCTTTTATTATTTATTATTTATTATATTGCTATTGCTATTATTCATGTATTGTGTGTTCCTTTTAGTCTCATATTTTAGTGTTTTACTTATTGTATTGTTTTTAGTGTACCCAGTGTTTCCTCTGGAGGAGCCCTCTGCACTGGGAGCAGTGGTCGGTGTGGCTGCGGGGGTCGGACTCTTGGGCCTGGTGGGGGCCTGGGGCCTCGGTTTCATGTCTCCTCTGGGTCCTGTGTCGTCCCTTGTGGCTACGGGCGGCTCTCTGCTCCTGGTGCAGACGGCTCCTTGGATGACGCTTTTTCAGCTGGTTGCATCTGAACCCTGCCAAGTCTCTCATCATGGTTTTATTGTTTTACTGGTGTGTGTGTGTGTGTGTGTGTGTGTGTGTGTGTGTGTGTGTGTGTGTGTGTGTGTGTATATGAGTGTTCATGAGCGCGTGTGTGTGTTTGTCCGTGGTTTGGGGTGGGTCTGTTGGGTGGTCTGGGGGAGGGGTCTTGGGTCGGCGGGATTGTTTTTAACCAAACTGTAAAGCACTTTGTGTTGCATCTTTTGTATGAAAAGCGCTTTATAAATAAAATTTGATTGATTGATTGATTGATATACAGTCTATGGTTGATGCAGCCGTTAGCAGAGTATGTGGTTCACGAGTAGTCTATACAAACTAATATTAAACATTACAGACAGTATGGGCCAGAGAACTGTAGAGCAGTAAAATGTTTGTCCTCATGTCTCTGTGGCTGCTGTAGTCAGACGTGACTCTCTGAACTGGGTGAAGACACCCCCCAAAAAGGGGGGTGTCTTAGCTGCCATTTTCAGAGACCACTTTGTGTCCCATAGAATGTCTCTTGGGAAGTTTTTGTCATTTGAATATGTGTCTTTTAGAATACAACAAAAACAATCTCCTCTATTACTCATTTACATTTAGTAAATTATGATTGAAAAAACCTAATTTTCAGCTTAAAAATAAGGGACAAGATCTGTCTCGCGGGCCATAAAATCAAATAAAAATTAGATGATATGGTTTTGAATGCATGTAATGTTAGTTAAGATGTAGTACTAACTATATCAATTGATAATTCTTTCTTTTTAGAGTTCAGACCTGGGTCAAAATTAACCCGCAACGGGCAGTGGTGCCAGTTCCTAACACAACATGAGGGTTAAAGCAGAATAAAATCAAAGGCATGTATAAATAAAAATCTACATAAATGTCTTCAGTTTACTATATTTAGGTGCACTATAGGTGCACACAATAGACCCCGTAGACTATGTACAAACACATGAGCCGTATATATATACACATGTATACATAGTACTGGCCAGGTGGTCCAGACACCAGACAATCACCTGTTGTGTTCTTGCTTCAGTTTGCCTCTGCACACCCTCCTGGACCGTGGACCTGCCCCCCTCAGTAAAGGCTCTGGTGGGCTCGTGCGTGGTCATCCCCTGCTCTTTTGACTTCCCTCCTCCAGATAAAGAAGTCTCACAGTTCACAGGGATCTGGACGGACAGCACCAGCCACGTCATATACCATCCTGAAACCAGGAAGTCCCTGGTTCAGTACCAGAACAGAACTGACCTGCTGGGAGACCTCCGCCATAAAGACTGCTCGCTGAAGATTGACCCAGTGCAGACGGGTGACAAAGGGCCGTACCGCTTCAGGATAGAGATTGCACAATATACTAGTTATTCATTCAGAGAAAAGACTGTCTCCATTACAACCTCCAGTAAGTTTTCACTCTCTTGGTAATTTGTGCACACTACTATACTTATAGTTGTAACTCTGGAATACATGTTTACAATTAAATAGGCCAAAGTGATTGATATTTCTTAACACATAAATAACCAGGACTCATTAAGGATTTAATGAATTGTACCTCAATCTACATAAGTAAAATACTTGATTTTACTTTCTTCAGCATTGTTTCAATCTAATCCTGTTTAAATTGAGCCAAGGACCATAAACTCAGACTCAAAATCAAGACAAACATTGAGATGTTATGTGTCAGTTTTGACACCAGAAGTGAGAAATGAACCACCACACCTTTATAGAAGCACTTCCTGTGTGCTCATTTATATATATACAGTATATACATAAAGATAACTATGTTTCACCCTCTCGGGTCCTCTAACAGAGGCCTGGGAGCTTGAGGGTTCTGCTCAGTATCTTTGCTGTTCCTAGCATTGCACATTTCTGGACCGAGATGTCCGAGGTTGTTCCAGTGATCCGCTGTAACCACACCTCCAGCTTCGGGATCACTGCCCCGAGTGCACCGATCACCACGGGCACTACTGTCACCTTTACCCTCCAGGCCCTCTCCAGCTCCTCTCTGAGACCTCGGAATTTCTCAAGCTTTTCCTGTTCTTTTTTCCTGATGTTGTCATCGCTTGGAATAACCACCACAGGTTTCTTCTGTCCTTTGTCTACCACCACAATGTCAGGTTGGTTCGCCATTACCATTTAGCTGGTCTTTATCTGGAAGTCCCACAGGATCTTCGATCGCTCATTTTCCACCACCTTTGGCAGAGTTTTCCATTTAGACCTTTGGATTTCCAGCCCATACTCGGCACAGATGTTTCTGTACACTATGGACCCATTCACACCCTTTTCTTCACACAAACAACCCCCCGCTGCGCAGCATATCTGTTCTGTTCCACACTTGCGTTTTCACACCCCAAAAACACCATCTTAATGTATGCAAAAGGCCAATTCAATATCCAACTCTAACGTTTTACTGTCGCTGCATCCTCGTGTAAATAGCACATATGCAAGCCACTTGGTTAAGGCCTTCCACGTAGGCCTTCCCTGCAGCACCTTGCACCCTGCAAGTGTTGGATCGTCTCAGATCCTCCTTTGCACAACCGACACCTTGGATCTTGTCTTTGTGGAATATCTGGGCCTCTGTCGCTCTGGTGCTCAGGGCCTGCTCCTGTGCAGCCATGATGAGTGCCTCTCTGCTGTCCTGTACCAGCCCTTTCTAGCCATTGGACTTCTTGAGATCAACCACTTCTGCTATTTTCCGGCGGAAGATGCCGAGTAGGGGGCTTATCTTCCCATGGTCGGTCCTCATCCAGCACCTCCTGATCTCGCCACTGTCTGAGACATTCACTGAGGACGTCTCCTTGATGTAGTGATGGAGTTTTTTATGTTTCGTCTTGGACAGTGGCTCCCACACTCACGGCTTCCGCACAGTCTCAAGGTGCTGGATTTGGGATGAACACGTTATGCATGATGAGCTCTCAAGTTTTAATATCTGTGATCTGAATATCTCAGGTCTTTTGCAGACTCCAACAGGTTTTCTTCCAGAATGGTCCTGTATTTGGCTTCATCCATCTTCCCATCAATTTTAGCCATCTTCCCTGTCCCTGCTGAAGAAAAGCAGGCCCAAACCATGATGCTGCCACCACCATGTTTGACAGTGGGGATGGTGTGTTCAGGGTGATGAGCTGTGTTGCTTTTACGCCAAACATATTGTTTTGCATTGTGGCCAAAAAGTTCGATTTTGGTTTCATCTGACCAGAGCACCTTCTTCCACATGTTTGGTGTGTCTCCCAGGTGGCTTGTGGCAAACTTTAAACAAGACTTTTTATGGATATCTTTGAGAAATGGCTTTCTTCTTGCCACTCTTCGATAAAGGCCAGATTTGTGCAGTGCACGATTGATTGTTGTCCTATGGACAGACTCTCCCACCTCAGCTGTAGTTATCTGCAGTTCATCCAGAGTGATCATGGGCCTCTTGGCTGCATCTCTGTTTGGAGGGACGGCCGGGTCTTGGTAGATTTGCAGTGGTCTGATACTCCTTCCATTTCAATATAATTGCTTGCATTGTGCTCCATGAGATGTTTAAAGCTTGGGAAATCTTTTTGTATCCAAATCCGGCTTTAAACTTCTCTACAACAGTATCTCGGAGCTGCCTGGTGTGTTCCTTTGTCTTCATGGTTCTCTCTGCGCTTTAAACAGAACCCTGAGACTATCAAAGAGCAGGTGCATTTATACGGAGACTTGATTACACACAGGTGCATTCTATTTATCATCATCAGTCATTTAGGACAACATTGGATCATTCAAAGATCCTCACTGAACTTCTGGAGTGAGTTTGCTGCACTGAAAGTAAAGGGGCCGAATAATATTGCACGCCCCACTTTTCAGTTTTTTATTTGTTAAAAAAGTTTAAATTATCCAATAAATTTCGTTCCACTTCACGATTGTGTCCCACTTGTTGTTGATTCATGACAAAAAATTAAAATTTTATATCTTTATGTTTGAAGCCTGAAATGTGGCAAAATGTTGAAAGGTTCAAGGGGGCCGAATATTTTGCAAGGCACTGTATTTTGGCTAAGGCCTGCTTTATACATGGTTGGCAGAAGTATAGATTTTTACTTTTTTGGTATTTATTTTCCACAAATTGTTAGTGTAATGTATCGAATTAGATATTGTGTTTGATATATTTGGAGTTACTGTTCAAAGAACATTTTGTAGAACTCGGTTGTAAATTTTTGGACCTTGGGAAAAATAAGTTGAATACCTCTGAATGAGTCCGTTCAATCATTCTATTGTTTTGTTTTGTTTTTCCGCAGTTGAGCCTGAGCCTGTGAAGTTCTCTGTGAAAGGGGAAGTGCTGGAGGCTGAGTCAGTGTCAGCCCAGTGCTCTGTCTCCCACTCCTGCCCTCTGTATCCTCCACTTGTCACATGGACTCACTCTGGACATGTGCAGCTCCAGCATCAGCAAACAGGGGGCGCCACATGGACCACCACATCCACAGTCAGGTTCCAGCTGCGGCGCACTGACCACCACAAGCCTCTGCGCTGCACGGTCACTCACAAAGGGGGCCAGCAACATAGCGCAGGCACCGTGCTGGAAGTCAAGTGTAAGAGAATTATACAGGGGCGTCGATAAGAGGAGGCAAAGAGGGGTGCTGTTCGGGGGGGGGGGGCGAACAGCACTAACTTTGTTAAATGTAATTGATTTTCTTTCATTTGAAACTCTGAGTACAGGCAAATATGCAATATTATTATTATGACAAGTCTTTGTTGGTTATGGCTTATAGTCTAGTTAAATCGTATTTGTGAGCCAGTTCTCAACATTACAACAACATTGATATACAGTATCTTACTATCATACCTTATTTTGACAGAAAGAGATAATTGGACTTTTGAATCTTTAGCTTGAACTTTCTTTTGGGACAAACTACGGTATTATTAATTAAACTAAAAAGTTAGATACCACTGCTTTAAAGAAGAAATATTCTGCATTAGTTCTGTTGAATTATTATCCCTAAAGAACCAATACAGTAGTTTCGAGGCTGCAACATGTCACTTTCCAATGGCGTTTCCTTTTGGGAATGTAATTACTCTACTTATGTATGATTTTGGTGTTCATAACTTTTTCTGATTCTACTTGTTTACTTTAATGTAATTATATATATGAAATTATCTCTATCCTAGACTGGTCAAGAGCAATCTCACTCTGAAGCCAGTAATAGTTACCATAGCAACACACTGTTAACTTGCAGCAGTTAGCATTTAGGTTTTCTGTATTTAATTTATATTAACCCTTTCAGCCTGTGTTAAAGATACAAACCATATGAATTACTTCAGACTTCCAATAACCTGAATGGGATTCATCAAAATGACTGTTCTGTCCTGGTATCAATGTAGGACAGTGGCAGTTGATCCACACTTCCTCTTCCTCCTTTCCCTCCAGATGCTCCACTCATTAGAAATGGCTCATTTTGTTCCTACGAAGGCAGGAATGTGCGGTGCATCTGTATTGCTGAGTCCAACCCTCCATGTGAAGTCCACCTGCTACAGTCTGACCGGGTCCTGTCCCAGACCAGGACTGAGACCTCCGGCCTGATCACTGTCCTGACTCTGGAGACTGAGATGGGACTCTTCACTTCTGTCAGCTGCTTTGCCAATAACTCAGTGGGCCACATGGATCTGCTTTTGTCTTTACCGCTACGTGAGTTAATAGTAACAATTAGATAATGTTACATCATCGATCACTCATCAAATAAAGTTTGGTTTTAGTTCCACCCACGCTTATATCCAGAACTTGGCTCTTATTGTCAAAATGCTCATGTATCAAAGCTGGTGATCCTTACAACATTGCACCGTTTTATAGAATGAAATGAAATAGACTAACTATTTATATTCAACTTGACATGAACCAGTCAGACCGCTGAAGCTAACCAGACGGCTGGTTAGTACTGTGATGGGAGACATCTGGAAACACCACAGTTGGGTGGCTACGGCTGTAAAGTGTTGAAATGTAATTGTGTCCTTCAGCAAACACGTCACCCACATTGCCTTGAATGAGAAAGAGTTTGGTGTGTGTGAGAATAGTTGGGGGTGGTCGGAGGGGCCGATGCTGGTTGTCACGCTTCTCTGAGTGTGCCCCAGGGCAGCTGTGGTTACAATTGCAATTTATCCCCATTGTGTATGGTGAAAGAATAATGATGTGTGAAGCTTCTTTGAGTGTCCAAAAACTAAAAATTACATTCACTCTGATAGAATAAAACCATTGAAACAGTTCATGTTTAAGGATGAAAGGACGTAAAAATGAACTGCCCAAATACTCTCCATGCTTAACAATGACATGCAGAATGGATTTTTCCAACATGTGACCATGTTGCTCTCAAAGCTGTCTCTCCATACATGTTCCTGTCATTTATATTTTCTTATATTTTCTTTTCCAAATTTGTGTTGGTGGTTTGGCTGCATTGCACAGGCATTTTTGCTAGAAGGAAAATGTGTGCGTCACTAACATGATGTGGACCCTGTAAAGAAGGAGAGCGGGCCTGAATTTGTCTCATTCATTACATTGTTATAGCTCAATAATGAATGTACTAAATACACTGTGTGATACTGAGATGTTTAGATCGTATTGGTGCTGTGGCATTAAGGGCATATCGAGGGAAATGACAAATGATTCCATGTGTTTGTATTTTTTATAGATCATATTTACATCTACATCGGAGTTGGCGTTGGAGCATCTGGTCTGATTCTGATGATACTCATCATAGTGCTGGCAAGAAAATGGTAAGGAAAAATGACACATTGTTTTTGACTTCAACATGTTGCATTGTTAGGTTGCAACACGTTGGACCTGGTCTGGTCTTGTACCTGGTCTTGTACTTGGTCTTGTACCTGGTCTGGTTTGTTTGTGAAACCTTTGGGGCAAATTCCAACAAACTGAAACTGGGCCAACCAGTTTTTTCACTAAGCCAAAGTGGGAGTTCGCTTTGGTCAAAATGGGTCCCTCTTTGAACTTTGTGTCTCAATAGTGTTCACAGGGGCCTGTGGGAAAATACCTTGGGTCAGGTAATTGGTCTGGGCCTTAAAAGTACTTTATTGCGTAAAACACTACTTTGAGCTAAAGTACATCTGTTAAAAGTATCCTACAGTATTGAAAACAAACATTGTGCTGAAACGTACTAATTCGATTAAAAGTACTAATTTGATGCAAAGTAAAAAAGGTACAATTGTAAAAATATCCCTCATTGTTGCTGAGTAGGTTGGGTGGACCACAATCAGGCAGAAGAAGCATAAACTCTACAAATACAAAGAGTGACTGCATAAGTCAATGCAGAGAGTGACAGAATAAAACAACAGGAAATCCGATTGTATGATTTTTAAACAATTTGTATAATGTTGGAAAAAATAAGTATTGGACAGACAATCTTAATAACTCAGAGTTAATGCTGTTTCTATACAGTACACAGTGCCTACTTATTATCTGTCAAAAATTGGGCCTGATTTACGTAATGATTCACTTACCTATTGGTTTAAGGGACTGGCTGGCACTTATTAAATGCAGATCCACATAAAAAAAATACTGCACAAGCTTTGAGTTAATTATATTATAATGGGACAACAACGTGTAAAGACTTCAAACGCAGATAAACAGTTGGACCCATGTACGAAAGCGCAAACACACCTGAGTACTAGGAAAGAAAAAAGAACTGCTGAAAAAGCACACACCATCTTAATAAAAACTGAAGCACTCCCTGGGAGAATGAGACTAATGCAACTTCAGGGCAACACACTGAGCATGAATACATATGGTAGAGGGAATTCATTCATTCATACTCAAAGTTACAGATATTTACATGAACATTTCTGTTATCCATGGAAGTCCATTATTTGGTGATGAGTTTGATAAACTCTGGAAATAAACACAAAATGCCTGTAAGTTTACAAACATGAGTAAAGTATGAAACTGTCCGTCATCAGCCGATCATACCTTCGTAGTTGATACGGCCATCTCCGTCGATATCTGCTTCTCTCATCATTTCTCCTATTTCTTCATCGGTAAGAGTCACTTCAAGACTCTTTAGTGTTTGACGCATTTCAGCCGCACTGATGAAACCGTTGCCGTCCTAAACAAACAAGATTAAGACTGAATGTGTGTCTTTTTAATACAGGCCCGGACTGGCCATCGGGAGCATCGGGAGATCTCCCGGTGGCCTGCGTGTCAAAGTGGCCTGGGCCTGCCCTATCATCACGGTCTTTTTTTTGTTTTTTTTTTTTTTTTTAATTTAATTTCATCCTCACGGTCTTTGCAAACTCCTACCCTGCCTGGTGGCCTGGTCCAATGAGCAAGGCCCAGGCCAAAGCCAGTGTTGTGCGTGAACGAGTTCAAAAGAACGCGTTCATTGAACACGCTCATTTTTTCGTGAACGTTGAACTGAACGCAACACATTTTTTAATAATGAAAAAGTTTATATTATGTGTCATGAACGGCAGACAATTTGTTTTACATTTAAAACTGAGTGAAATCTGTTTTCTCTGTTGAAACGCAACAAGAGAAAGTTCCTCCCTCATGTATTCTCCGCACTGTTTCCGCCGAAAACTAAAAATTCCTACGGTTTGCACCGTCTGTGAACGCACCCCGACTCAGTGTACTTGCGGTGCGGCGCTATATGCTAGTGCTATTCATTGGTTGTTGGACTCACATGTGCCGTGATGAAAACACAGGGGTAAGTCAGTGACACAGGGCCGTTTACATTTGACATAAAGTATAGACACACGTTCTGCAGCGCATTACAGTTTGTACTTATGAGCAGAGATGGGACAACTCAGTTCCCATTGAAACCCATGTAAATCTTGTCTGCATTGGAGTCAAAACATCCTGTGCAGTGTACAGGATATAATATATAATTATATATTATATATATATATATATCACGTATTGTGATTTCTAGCTCGTAGTGAAAAAAAATATTTATTTGAATATCTCGCAAAAAGTTAAATGAACTGAACTTTGAACTAGTTCAGAATTAAAATTGAGAACTTCGAACGTGAACTGTTCACTTTGAGCATGTATGAACTGAACTTGAACTAGTTCAGAAAAGCTGTGAACTGGCACAACACTGGCCAAAGCTTTACTGTCATTGGGCCAGAGCAAAATTAAACAAATGTGACGTCACACGTCGGCTACACAGCCAGGCCTAGCAGTGCACCCAGTGTAGCCTCCCCGGTTGAAATGAGTGGTCTCTCCAACTGATGGTTCATACACGTTTTTATTTTTCCTTTTATATGAGCTGTAACGATGTGATTTTACCTTACTACTTTTTTAACAATAATTGATTAGCTTGTTATAGTTATACACTAATGAACACTTAGTTCATTGTGTGTGTGTGTGTGTGTGTGTGTGTCTTTATTCTCACTAAACTCCATAAACGTTACGTTGCTAAGCAACGTACAACAATCCTTAAACGTCCGAGATTATATAAACAGTAAATATAAAAAAAAATAAAGAAAACAAAAGTTTTGACAGTCAATCTTAAAACTATTAAAAGAACATCAAAATACAATGACAAAAACCCAAATTTAGAACCTTGTTTGGCCTGAATGGATGAAAAGCTCCCGGCCTGAAATGTTGTCCCACTCCGGCCCTGTTTTAATATGTCTATGGTCTATGGATTTACCATATCAAACTTTCTGAATTCCTCCCTCATCTCATCCCGACGTGGCTTCATTCGACACCATTGACAGAAACTCACCATTCAATTTGGAGAGACGAGAAAGCGAGAATGCTTTTGAGTATTTTAATGAGAGGTGGTTTGGCGCCCTAGGCCCCGGTGCGGCCTTCAGTCGGAGAGGCTCCTGCGATAGAGCGCGCACAATCCCCCGGGACCTAGGCACTGGTGGCGGCATTTTGGCAGCAGGAAGCAGATTGGAGGCAGATTGGAGGCAGGGTGAAGAGGAGGAGGGGAGGCGGTGGTTGCGAGGCTTCGAGAAGGCCGTGAAGTGGGAGTTTCTCCGCTTTTAAGCGGCTGCCTGGCCGGCACGGATGATTGGAAGGGGGCGTTTGCTGTGCGATAGGCTGGGGATGCGAGCTGGCCTGGAGGGGGTAGCTTATGGCTGACGTCTTCTAAATTGAATTTCCGCGAGCTGCATTTCAATTTGGAGAGACGAGAAAGCGAGAATGCTTTTGAGTATTTTAATGAGAGGTGGTTTGGCGCCCTAGGCCCCGGTGCGGCCTTCAGTCGGAGAGGCTCTTGCGATAGAGCGCGCACAATCCCCAAAAGGCTGTGTGTTGATGGAGTTTTGCAGCCTGTTTTGCAGGGACAGACGTCGTGACCGCTATCGCTATGCTGTGACCGCTATCGCTATGCTGTGACCGCTATCGCTATGCTGTGACCGCTATCGCTATGCTGTGACCGCTATCGCTATGCTGTGACCGCTATCACTATGCTGTGACCGTTTATGCGCTAACCATTTTTTGCTATGCTGTGACCGCTATCGCTAATGCTATGGCCGCTATCACTGATGCTATGACCGCTATCACTGATGCTATGACCGCTATCACTGATGCTATGACCGCTATCACTATATGCTGTGACCGCTATCGCTATATGCTGTGACCGTTATATGCGGTTATCTTTGAGCGCCGGGACGTGAGCGCTCGCATCACTATCAACCGGACGCTGCAGCAGAGTTATCTTTGAGCGCTGGGACGTGAGCGCTCGCATCACGATCAACCAGACGCTGCAGCAGGGTTATCTTTGCGCGCTGGGAACGTGAGCGCTCGCATCACGTTCCGTCAGACGCTGCGGAGAGTGTTTGAGAAAAGTGCGTGCCGCCACCAGAACTTATTGCTTCACTTACTTTGCTTCGTATTGCTTTGCTGGGAGCTTACGAGGAAGCCAGTAGACGTTTGTGCAGCCAGGATAGCGGACGCGTCTGGCCTGATGTAGGCGGAGAAGGCCAAAGAGGACCAGCGCCCCAGCTGTTGCAGAGAGGTGTGGGGGAGCCCCAGTGAGGCCGCGCGCGTGGCAGCGCCTATCCTGAAGGAGTGGGCTGTATGGAGCTGGGGAGACAATTGCAGAGGAGCAGTAGGGATCTTAGCTGAGCTCTGAACCAGGTTGCTGTCATGGGAAGGTTGCCTGGAGTGAGAAATAGAGGTCCGTTAAAATCTCCTTTTTGCCGCGGAGGCGAGTGTAACGCATCATGGACCTGTAGGGGCAGAGAGATGTGTCGGAGCGAGCTATTATTATGTTGCAGGCGCCTTTGATCTTTGAATGTTTGAGATGGAGGTTGAAATGGTCAGGGGACATTATGTTGGGTGAAAAAGAGCGACCTTTGTGTAATGCTTCCACTACGTCGAGATTATCACGCATGACAGAGATCCTCTTTCTCTGCCACGTGTGATTCCACGGCGCGCAGCCACGACCACTGGGAATATCTCGTGTAGGGCAGAGGAGATGCTCCGGTGGAAAGTAGCGGCCACGGCCCGGCAACCCAATGGTCCTGGAAGAACCCCCCAAAACCCACCGGAAGGGGCACGTCCGTGTAGAAGCGGAGACCTGTAGGGGCAGAGACATATCGAAGAGGGCCATGGACGTTGCAGGCGCCCCTACGCTTAGAATATGGGGTTGGAGAGTAGATAATCAGGATAGTAGGATGGTCGGGAAAGCCGTGTCTCGGACCGCATGAAGGTTGAGTGAGCAGTAGTGAAACGCTTATGCAGAGAAGACATAGAAGGCGAGCAGGAAGATGCTGCGAGGAGGGCAGACATGTACTTGGAAGATGAGCCGGAGTTCGGTGCCGCTCAGAGCCGCTGCAGGATGGGCAGCGTGATGGGGAGCCTGCGATCAGAAGAGTGAAGAATACAGGTATGGATGCCTTTGATTAGGAGTCCGATTGACAGCTCAGCGCAGCTACTCGGCCAGCTGCATCTGATAGAATCAGAAGATTAGTAGAGAGATGAAGCATGACCGCCGAAGCGACCCTGGGAGCATAGCGCGGCATACTCAGCCGGGCTGCGTCCATTAGAAGCAGGATAAGCTTCTGAGAGAGTGGGTTGCAGCAGTAGCAGTAGCAGTAGCGGCAGCAGCAGTAACCTCAGGAAATAGCAGCAATAATCCTGTATCAAGCCGCGGCAGCAGCAGCAGCAGCAGCAGCAGTAGCAGCATCCTTAGAAAATAACAGTAATAATTCTGTATCAAAGCCGCAGCAGTAGAATGTTGTTGTAGCTGTTCAGTGTTTCAGAAAAAGAGATGCAAGTGAAGAGAGATGGCAAAGTAAATGAAGCAGCAGCAGCAGCAGTAGTAGCAGCAGTAGCAGTATGAAGCAGCAGCAGTAGCAGCAGTAGCAGTATGAAGCAGCAGCAGCAGCAGCAGTAGCAGTAAGAAGCAGCAGCAGCAGTAGCAGCAGCAGCAGCTGCAGCATCCGTAGATAATAACAGCAATGATCCTGTATCAAAGCCACAGCAGTAGAATATTGTTGTAGCTGTTTAGTGTTTCAGTAAAAGAGATGCGAAGTGAAGAGAGATGTCGAAGTACATGAAGCAGCGCAGCACGGCAGCAGTAGCAGTATGAAGCAGCAGCGGCAGCAGTAGCTGTAGCAGTATGAAGCAGAAGAGCAGCATTAGCAGGAGCAGCAGCACCACAATGAGATTCATACGAACAACAGACGTGTCACGCCAGTGTGCGCCGCTTTTTCTCCGTGAGCCAGGTTACATACGTGTCTGAAAGAGCCGAGCCGTAGAGACGGGTGCAGCCTGGGAGCCTGCGGAGCGGCAGCGGCAGGAACAGCAGCAGCGGCACATGTAGTAGTAGGAGCAGCAGGAGCAGGCAACGGGGACAGACAGCAGCAGGAGCGGCAGCAGGAACAGGCAGCAGCAGGAGCGGCAGCAGGGACCCGCAGCGGCGGCGGTCAGAGAACCATGCCCACGGATATTTAACAGCCTGAGGAAATAAATCAACCCGAATCCGAAACATTCCCATGCGAATAACAGACGTCCCCTGGAGCCAACTTGCTGCTTTGGTTATGGCAGATACGCATGAACAATCACTGTTCCACGCGTTCATTAGCTCCAACACCACTTCACGCCCATTGCAGATTCACATTGGGCCCTTTTTCTTTCTGCTGCACTTTCAAATGCAACAACTGCAGTTTAGTTACCTAATTGAATACCAGTGACCTAGCTATTTAAATGCATGGCCCCTCCTTCCTCCCGCAGATAGACGAATTTAATACAATCATTTAACAATAGTGACCTGCGAGTAATGAGATTATGCTGTAAATATGGCGCCGTGGCAAGAGCTCTGGTGTGTGCCGTCTGGAGCACAATGGGGTAGTCTTGCAGATTTTTCCGACGTGGTTTTACTGCGAGTGGCAGAACAAGAATCTGAATTAATGCACATTGCGCCTCTTGTATCCCCGGACGATAGAGATTGATGCCATTTAATATGCATTGCCCCTCAGTTAGCTCAAACACGTGTGAAAACAAAGCCTGCAGACCAAGCACGGGGCGAAACTGACGCCTGCAGTCCAGTGCGCGGGGCAAAAACCAAGCCTGCAGCCCAGACTCCGGGATTAATCCGTCCGCGGTCAACACACTCACATGCCAGGAGACTTGGGAAAAGCAACGGGACAACGCGGCACCGCCGACGGAGGCAGGGACACGCACGGCACCGCCAGACCGTCTGCGCGCGGCAGCAGACCACGAGGAACGAGCAGCACGGAACCCGCGGAGGGGCCCCGCGGAGCAGCCCGCAGAAAGAGCCCGTAGAGGAGGAGAGCAGTGGAGACACGCGAACCACAGCAGGTGCAGGGACGCGGAGGAGGAGCAGACCACAACGCAGCAGACGGAGGACACCAGGGACACGCACGAGTAGCGTGAGTAGACGAAGGTGATTCCTCCAGAACGATTCTTTGCGAGGCTTCGAGAAGGCCGTGAAGTGGGAGTTTCTCCGCTTTTAAGCGGCTACCTGGCCGGCACGGATGATTGGAAGGGGGCGTTTGCTGTGCAATAGGCTGGGGATGCGAGCTGGCCTGGAGGGGGTAGCTTTTGGCTGACGTCTTCTAAATTGAATTTCCGCGAGCTGCATAAGTCAATGGTCCCATTAACTGGGCAGATTATTGCATTTAGCAGTTTTTTCTCACAAGAAAAGTCACATGCGTCACTAAATTCACAACACTAAGACCCGATACGACACTCCATAAGCTTCAATATATAGTCAATAATGGCTATGTACACCATATAAAAAATGTAATGTATCTCGCTCTCATGGTTGTAAACACGTGAATAAAATCAATAAAGAACTAAGAACAATCTTACAATTTAACAATTCTCAGTCAAAATGCTTATTCATTGAATTTGTGAGATTATTTTGGTTGTGGGTTTGAGCCCACCACAAGACATTCTCCACCGACTCCCACTGATGTTCACTGTTAATGTGTCCTGGGGCAAGATATTAAACCCCACTTTGTCTGAAGCCCCTGCTGAAATATCAAGGCTGTGCTGTTACTGACCGAGAATCCATCCTCCTGGACTCACCACCTGCAGGAGGATCAGTGAGGACCAGGAGAAGCAGGAGGATCAGTGAGGACCAGGAGAAGCAGGAGGATCAGTGAGGACCAGGAGAAGCAGGAGGATCAGTGAGTGGCTGGTGCTCTGTGAACTGGGTGGCAGCTGATTGCCACCCACCCGACCCAGAAATGGCCAAAGGGGAATAAAATGGATGGAAGAATTGTAATTTTTTCCCCCAGCGCATTTCATGGTTTGTTGAAAGTCACAATGGCTTTTGCCTAAGACCTTGATTCCTCCTTCCCCTCTGCTGCAAGTCTGTTTAATATAACACTCCACGAAGAAGGGTAAATCCAGAAACCCCCTTCATCTTAACCCAAAGTGAATTGGGACACCTCTCTGCATCAGGTGGGAAAGGGCTAAGGAGAATAGCTAAGTTGGAGAACAGCAATGCAGCCTTAACCAACCCTCAGCGTCCAACTCAGAAATCATGTCTTGGAGTTCAGCTTGTGTCGCATTCAACCCCGATGATGTCATGAAAGTCCCCAGCTCGTGAGCAGTGATGACCCCATCTCCATTTTTGTCATAAGCGGAGAAGGCTTCCTTGATCTCTGAACAGAACAAAAAAGAGAAGTCTTACTCCATAATATAGTCTTTATTAACCTAGAATAAGTGGCTTGTCTTACCAGCAATTTTCTCTTCTGTTAGCTGGTTTATGGTAATGACAAAGAATTAACCACAACCTATTGGGTTTTCTCAATAATGATCAATGTTAATGATGTTTTAGTGGTAAACTTCATTAACTGCTTGACAAACAGGCTCAAACTTTACACGTATAGAAAATGGGACTGGATATTAATGAATAACTCCTTCTGTGAATACACTGGAATCAGCTTGAGGATCGTTTTCATCCAGTCGCATTGTACATCGTTAGTGGGGGAAACCAGAGCACGCCGAGAAAACTTTCGCAGACATGGGGAGAACATGCAAACTCTGCCCAGAAAGGACTGTGCTGCTTGAGAATAGAACCAAGGAACTTCTTGCTGATACAAGACAGCTCTAATCACTGCACCATTGAAAAAGCTCAAACAAAGCAGCAACTATACAAATACTGAACAGGAATGTGTGCATGTTGTATTTCAATGAAAAGTCCAGATTTAACAACTGCACCAAAAACATAATCAATTACATTAATTGCAGTTAGTTACAGCTCTAACAGTTTATATACTTCTTTGTTGTAGATATTTGTAACAACTGCTTTGTTATTAAAAGGTAATAAATTAGATAAGTGTAATAGTATTGGGCTATTGATCAGAAGAGTCTAGGGTCGGCTGCTGGAGGATAGGCTCAGTAAATGACAGTACAAAAAGGTAAGTTGATGTAAAGTGTATTATACAAACAAAAGTGAAACCAATGAACAAATATTTACAATGAATACCGGTAAAAGCAAAAGAAATGAATCAAAGTTCAATAATCCAGGGTGTTAGTCCAAAAGTTCAGTAATGGACAATAACTGTTTGGTTTGAGCACCACAAATGTCCTTAGGAAGCTATGGTTGAGGTGGTTTATGTCCAAGCGCGATTTTATTGAGTATCGGGATATGTGGAGTGGTGTCAATCCTCACAACGGAAGGAGGGGAAAAGGGAAAAAGAAAGGAGACAGGCTGCTTAGCCTCCCACCCACTAGGAGTCGACCAACACACAGGAAGACAGTTCCAGGCTCTCTCGCTCGCCATCAATTAGGTCCCCAGCAATGGGAAACCTGGCCTGTATAAACAAACAAGGCCTCTCAGTCATGTGCACAAAGTCAAATATAAATCAATGGTACCATATACAAATCAACAGGAGCTTATGCTAAGCTAAACAAATCACAGTCAAAATCACATGGATGTTGGACATCACACATTAAAACCACAAACTAGCATATCAGCATGCTAATTTACAATTACAGTACATAATAATCTGTGGTACACTCACCAGTCCAGATTATCGTGAGCACACACACCGGAAAATTACTTAAACTGTACTGATTATGAAATCAGGTGTGTGTGTGTGTGTGTTCTGGGACAGGTGCTATGCTCTGGCTAATTGCTAGAGAAGGGGAAAACCAGGGATGGATTGAAATTTAACCCTGGGTTACATCCTCCCCCCTTAAACCCTTGCACCCTTTGGATAAATCGACTTAAATGTTGAGGAACCTAAAGCGTCGGACAAACTATGCAAAACTGTCTGCATGACCGATATCAACGGATTGCCTAAGGAACCATAATTAAAACGTTTAGGCGGTGATCTATGACGGTTCGAACGCCTTAGAGTAGATTCAGGTTCGGCAATTTCGGTAGCAGGTAAGTTTTGTGTGCCATCCAGATTTTGTGGTTCAGCCGAATTATTTCCAAAATGGTCATTTTCTTCAGGATCCACATCATCAACGGACAAGGTTGTCGAAACGAACCTTGTTTCGACCAGTACTTTTCAGTGCGTTTTCTGAGGCAATTCTGTAACTCTCCTTCAACCTTGCCTTGAGCTTTTGCACATACTCCGAATGCGGTTGAGGAGTGTTATTCTGAAGGGGCAACTGGAAGGCTAGATCCACCGGAAGGCGAGGTGTTCTGCCAAACATTAATTCGTAAGGCGTGAACCCGGTCACTTCGTTTCTGGTGCAATTATAGGCGTGAACCAGGGGTTTAACAAAATCACGCCACTTGGATTTCTGCTTTGCCTCCAGAGTTCCCAGCATGTTCAGCAAAGTTCGATTAAATCGCTCCACAGGATTTCCTCGAGGATGGTAAGGGGTTGTGTGACTTTTTTGAATCCCTGCCACCGCACAAAGTTCACGAATCAGCTTTGACTCAAAGTCGGGCCCTTGATCTGTGTGCACCCTCTCTGGGATTCCATAATATACAATGAAATTGTCCCATAGACATTTTGCGACAGTTCTGGCAGTTTGGTTGGGTGTCGGGATTGCCACAGCGAACTTGGTGAAGTGGTCAGTTAATACTAAAATGTCTTTTGTGTTACTCGAGTCCGGTTCTAAACTTAGGAAATCCATACATACAAGTTCTAACGGACGAGATGTTCGGATGCTGACCAGTGGTGCGGCCTTTTCAGGTAGGGCTTTACGTCGGACACAACGCCCACATGTTTTTACTTTGCGTTCCGCATCAGAAGCCATTCTGGGCCAATAAAACCGTGTTCGAGCCAAATCAAGGGTACGATCTATGCCCATATGACCCATATGGTCATGTAAGCTCTCGAGGACAGTCGAGCGAAGACCTTCCGGCAAAACAAGTTGGAAAGATTGTTGCTCGTTGTCCTGCCGCTTGCGATACAGAATGCCATCGACAAGTTCCAATTTGTTCATCTCTTGTAGCAGGAGTGGAATCTCTGGCAGCTCTTCTCTGGCAGTTGGTGGAACACTTTCACCGGATTCCAGCTGATGGATTACCTCATGCAGGCTTGGATCTGCCCTTTGTTTGTCTTGGAGTTCAAGGGGGGTCAGCGCCGAGACTACAGGCAGCCCATCCAGGTTGTCGGTGAAGGCCTCAGGAAGGGAACCTGACCTGATGGAAAGGGACTCAACAAGAGTAGTTTGAGCCTGGGTCCTCAGAAGACTGCTCTGACAAATTGCATCCACAACTTCAGCCTCCAGTTGAGCATTGTCTTCATCCAATAGATGTTGCTCCATGAACTGATGGACAAGTTCTACTTCATAGTGCTACGCCCCTTAGGCTCGCTTTGGGTATGACTCCAGAAGCACCTAGCTTCCCGCCAGAGAGAAGTCAATGCTCCAATCACTGTGCAGAACCTCCTATAAATAGCCCACAGCAGTCCATGCTCTCCACTTTGAACTCTGGCGCCATTGAGAGAAGTTCTACTCACCATTGAAGATCGCGATGTCTACTCCTCCTCGTCCGAGAACTCCTTCGCCATCCGGCGTCGGACGAAGACGGTGCGGTGGCTGCCGGACCAAGCTCCACCGCAAAGACCGGCACGAGTTCTGCTTCCTCTGCCTGGGAGCTCACCACCACCGGGAAGCGGCGACGTGTGCGGCGTGCCTTTCTCTCCCCGGGGAGGAGAGAGAGCGCCGCGCTGCTTATGCCACCTCCGCGGAGGCTCGCCCGGGTCCCTCCCAGGAGGAGGAACCTGAGGTTGAGTATGTCCCGCTCGACCTGCCTCCTGCACCCAGGGAGTGGGGAGACTGTGTTGTGGAGGAAGAGTTTGACGAGGACCGGGGTTCCTACGTCACTCGACGAGGCTATTTCCTTGTGCGAGGAACAAGACCGCTTCCCTCTGGACCACATGCCCCGCCTCTTCGCCACGGCAGCGGCCACCATGGAGACCCCCCTGCCTCCGCAACCCACCCAGAGAGAGAGCGACTTCACGTCGGTGGGTTCATCGCTTCCAGGGAAGAAGAGACGAGCTCCAACACTGTGTCCGCGGATGGATCCGGTTTTCCATTACGCGGCACGTGATTGGGCCAAACCCCTAGCAGCTAAGAAGCCTGCTCTGGGGTACGGCGCCTATTGCTCGGTCCAAGACTGGTCCTGGTCCAAAGGGGTCCCGGAAGTGGAGGACGCTGTCCGGCTCGCACTACTCCCGCAGTCCTCGGTGTGGCCCGGCAGCAGACCTCTCCTTCCCTCGGAGCGGGATAGGATGAGCATGGCTGTACTGGATAGATGCTACGCTAACGCAGCACAGGTCGTTGCGTTAGCTAGCAATATGGCTCTTCTCACCGGGGCCCTCGATAGGTCTCTATCCACGGGTCAAGCTCTCACCGACGAGGACCTGGACCGGGCCAGAACCACCACGGCGGCCATACTCCGTATGATCCAGGCGCTGGCTATTGACAGTGGGCGATCCATGGCGTCTGCACAGGTCGGTGCTCGCCACCTGTGGCTGGGGCTAGCGGACATCAAGGAGACGGAGAAGAGGCAGCTCCTGGACCTCCCTATCTCCTTGGATTCCCTCTTCGGTCCAGACATGAAGGGGCTCGTCGCGAGATGGTTCTCCCGTCTCCGACTACATCCCACAAGAGACGGGGGCAGAAGGCTCATTGTTCCTCCAGGAGTGGCCGAGGACCTGAGCTACTGGCTCACGCCCGGTCTGATGCTGGAAGGAGTTCCCCTGGTCGGTGCCGTGGCACACGTGGAGGTGTTCACGGACGCGTCTCTGGAGGGATGGGGGGGGGTTCTGCACCAGAGCTCTGTGGGGGGCGCCTGGTCAGGCCCTCTTCGTCACATCAATCTGCTGGAGATGGAGGCGGTTCACAGGGTGCTTCTGCATTTCGCTCCACAACTAGCGGGGAGACACGTGATGGTGCGCTCAGACAACACCACAGTGGTGGCGTATCTGAACCGGCAGGGGGGCACGAGGTCCCCAGCCCTCCACCGACTGGCAGCGACCATTCTGATCTGGGCTGCAGGGCATCTGCAGTCTCTGAGAGCGCGTCATGTTCCGGGAGACAGGAACACAGGGGCGGACATAATGTCACGGGGAGGCCCTCTCGAGGACGAGTGGGGCCTCGACCCGCAGATGGCAGCGGAGGTCTGGCAGAGGTTTGGTCGGCCTGTGGTCGACCTGTTCGCCAGTGCAGACAACGCGCAATGCCCGCTCTGGTTCGCACTGAGACCCACGGACAATCCGCCTCTAGGGGTGGATGCCTTGGCTCATTATCCGTGGCCAGGGGGCCTGTTGTACGCCTTCCCCCCCCCTCGTCTCCTACCGATCCTACTGAGGAGGATCGAGCAGGAAGAGCGGGAGGTAATCCTGGTCGCCCCAGACAGACCACAGGCCCGTTGGTTCCCGTTCCTGACCAACATGTCTGTGATGGACCCGTGGCCTCTCCCGGACGTGCCAGGGGGCCTGGTCCAGGGAGGGGGGACGCTTCGCTCCCGCCCAGTCCTGGGCCACAGGCTCTGGGTTTGGAGGCTGAGAGGCAGAACCTAGCCCGACTAGGCCTCCCCCGGGCGGTGGTGGATACCATCCAAGGGGCGAGGGCACCTTCCACCGTGAGGGCTTACGGGTGCCGGTGGAAGCTTTTCAAAGACTGGTGCGCGGCCCACTCGTGGGACCCCAGGTCTTGCCCTCTAGAGGGCGTCCTGGGCTTCCTGCAGGACCTTTTGGATAAGGGCAGGGCCGCTAGTACCTTGGCTGTGTCCGCTTCGGCCATTGCCTCTGGTCACGAAGGGTTCGGGGGGTTTTCAGCCCGCTCCCACCCGTTAATCAAACGCTTCCTTCGGGGGGCCTACAGGAAGAGGCCGGTCCTTAGACGAACACCTCCGATCTGGGACCTCAAGGTGGTTTTGAAAGGGCTGTCAGGGCCTCCTTTCGAACCCCTGACCCGTGCCAGCCCAGAATGCGTGGCCTTCAAGACCGCACTCTTATTGTCTCTGGTATCAACCAAGAGGGCGGGAGAACTGTGCGCTCTTTCCATCAGCCCGGCCTGCCTGTCCTTTGGTCCGGGGGATGGGTTGGTGGAGTTGTGGCCCAACCCGGCCTTTCTCCCCAAGGTCGTTTCCTCAACCTTCAGGTCCAGGGTCATACGGATCAGACCTTTTCATCCTCCGCCTCACGCCTCGCAGGAGGATGAGCAAAGACACCTGTTGTGCCCTGTCAGGATGCTGAGGCATTACCTGGAGGTCACGTCCTCTTTCAGGCGCACGGATCAGCTGTTCGTGTGCTTGGGGCCTAAAAACAGAGGCGCCCCGTTATCCTCCCAGCGGCTGGCGCACTGGGTGTCCCGGGCGATTCGCTCGGCGTATCAGGCCCAGGGGATGGTGCCCCCGGTGGGGTTCCGAGCGCACTCCACTCGGGGCGTGGCGGCCTCCACAGCTCTGCTACGAGGGGCCTCGGTGGAGGAGGTATGCCAGGCTGCGTCCTGGGCTTTGTCTTCCACCTTTGCTCTGTCTTACCTGGTGGATGTGTCAGAGCGGTCTGTTGCTCACTCCATCCTGAGCTCTGGGACTGATGCGACCGTGTCTGGCTCTCTCTGAGGCTTTCTGCGGTCTATGTTGTCTGGAGCGGCCGGCCCCTCCTGGAGCTCTTGATAGAGGCGTCCTGGGCTCAGCCTTCTCCTTCTTCCTTCGCGGCATTGTGCAGTCCTCTGGTGCTCTTGGTAGAGGCGGTCTGGGACTGTTCCTTGTTCCCCTACGGGGGCGTGCGCGGTGTTCCTCAGGAGCTCTTGGTAGAGGCGTCCTGGGAAGTGACCTTCGCCCTTGGGCGTTTGGTCAGAGACTTGGATGTTCCTGGAACGGCCTCCCTCTTGGATTCTGTTAGTGCTTCGGGCGTCCTTGATAGGAGCGGCCCTACCACTGCTTCACCTTTGAGCCTATCCTTGGGCGTCCTTGATAGGAGCGGCCCCATCACTGCTCATTCCCTGTCTGTCTTGAGTTCCCACACCTTGGAGGTGTTAGGGCTTACTCGGCAGGGCTCCAATCACAGCTAGCTGGCCTGATGGGAGTACATACTCTTAGGCTACGCTTCGTTACCCAAAGCGAGCCTAAGGGGCGTAGCACTATGAAGTAGAATTGTTAGTTACCTATTGTAACTGTAGTTCTACGAATAGTGCGTAGCCCCTTAGCTACGGGCCCATCAGTCCAACCTGGCTTTGGCGAGTTCAAAGTGAAGAGCATGGACTGCTGTGGGCTATTTATAGGAGGTTCTGCACAGTGATTGGAGCATTGAGTTCTCTCTGGCGGGAAGCTAGGTGCTTCTGGAGTCATACCCAAAGCGAGCCTAAGGGGCTACGCACTATTCGTAGAACTACAGTTACAATAGGTAACTAACAATTCTTGATCTTTCTGAGGGCACTCATCGATGGGACTGTCATGTGGACGGCGAGATAGAGCATCTGCATCCAAGTTATGCTTTCCCGGTCTGTATTGCAGTTTAAAGGAAAATGTTGAGAGAGCAGCAAGCCAGCGATGGCTGGTGGCATCGAGCTTAGCGGAAGTCAGAATGTAGGTGAGCGGATTACTGTCAGTGATTACAGTAAAATCAGCCCCATACAAGAAGTCTTGGAACTTCTCTGTCACACTCCACTTCAGAGCCAAGAACTCGAGCTTGTGTGCAGGGTAGCGACTTTCACACTGAGACAACCCTCTACTTGCAAAAGCAATGGGCCTCAGCTTCCCCTCCTGCTCCTGATACAGAGCAGCGCCAAGCCCAGTGGTGCTTGCATCTGTGTGAAGTATATAAGGCAGTGCTGGATTTGCAAATCCCAACACGGGAGCAGTGGTCAGCTTCTCAATAAGCAACGCGAAAGCTTGTTGACAGTGGGATGTCCATCTGGCACCAAAGGACTATTTCGGATCATGCAGATCTTTGGAAGGTTTAGTCTTTGTGGGTGTTTGTACAGGTAAGTATCCTCGAGTTAAGTCGTTGAGTGGTTTTGCAATGGTAGCATATCCTTGGATGAACCGGCGGTAGTAGCCAGCAAAGCCGAGGAAAGATCGCAAGCTCTTCAGATTGTAGGGAACTGGCCAGGATTTCAAGGAGAAAACCTTGTCGGGGTCAGTCTCAACGCCTTTCTCAGATACTATATGGCCGAGGTATCGGACAGAGGTCTGGAAGAATCTGCACTTCTCCGGGGATAACTTCAACCCATATTCTTTCAGCTTGTCCAGCACGTGAAGTAACCGGCGCTCATGCTCCTCAAGCGTATCGGAAAACACGATCAAATCATCAAGGAAAACTAGAACTTCTTTAAGATGCAGGCTACCCATGCTTTTCTCCATCAACCGCTGGAAAGTTGAGGGAGCATTGGTGACACCCTGGGGCATACGATTGAACTCCCAGAACCCCAGGGGAGTGACAAAGGCTGTTTTGGCCTTATCCTCCTCATGCATTTCAATCTGGTAGTACCCGGATTTGAGGTCAAGTACTGAAAACCACTTGGAGCCACTGAGCGCTGAAAAGGACTCTTGCAGATTAGGTAAAGCATAAGCATCTTTTATTGTCTGAATGTTCAGCTTGCGAAAATCAATACAAAGTCTTATATCTCCATTTTTCTTCCTCACAACAACTATAGGGGATGAAAATGGGGATTCGGATTCTCTGATTACCCCAGCATCAAGAAGCTCCTTGAGGTGGTTCCGGACAGCTTCTATGTCGTGAGGGTGAATGGGTCGTGCACGATGCTTGAATGGGGTATTATCATGAAGGTTGATGTGGTGTTTGACCTTACTTGTGCATCCAAAGTCGAGATCATGCTGTGAAAAGACTTCTGGCATGGCATTCAGTTTCTCAGTGATGCGGTCTTTCCATTCAGTTGGAAGAGGTGACTGTCCGAAATTGAACGTCATGGGGTTGGTCTTTGAGCTTGAACCTGGTTTGTGCACAGTGGGGTGGCTGTCGATGATACACACATAGGCTTCAAGTTCGGCAATAATTGCTGATGGTGGAATGCATACATCCTGTCCAGACTCATTCTTCACAGATACGGGCACTTTGTAGGGTGAACGAGATGGTAAGTTGACCAAGCAGTTGCTCACGTGCAGGCCACCCGGTAGTCCTGAATCTGGATACTGGAGAATTGCACTCTTGTTGGTACTGGAAGCGGAGACCTTGGCTGAGCCTTCAACCACAACAGTCGCGCCAGCTGGGATCCTTACAGGGGTTTTACTGCAGAGGGTGACAAGCCCGATGTTATGGTTGCAGTCCCTTTGGCAGGTCAGCTGGAGTGCTTGCAAGACAACCCTGTAGCCGTGACTTCTCGGTTGGAAGGTCTGAAAATCACTGGTGCAATAGTGATCGTACAGAGCTTCGAGAGTGTTCATGCCAATTAATACAGAGGTTTGTATACTGGAAGGGAAATCAGGAACAACAAGTGCAAGGGTTTGAATTTCAAACCTGCTCCCAAGGAAGTCCTCCGGAAACGTTATTGTGGTCTCCACATAACCGAGGTAAGGAACTTCTTGACCCGCTGCACCTTCGACATGGAGTAGCTCATTGAGTGAATGGATGCGTTGATTGCATAAATGTTCATTGTAAAACGACATTGGCAGTGTTGTCACCTGCGATCCAGTATCCAAAAGGCTTGGACAGGATTGGCCAGCGATTGTGACTTCCGCTGTACATCTGGAACCAATTAACCCTTTTGGTAACTTTTGCTTTGTTTGGATGCTTGACTGCATCTCAGCACACTGAACAGGGTTCTTGACGGGACGGACTTGGTCCAGTACAGTTCCTGATTGTCCCTCATCAGGAACTCGAACTAGTTTAAATGTCTGTTAGTGCTTGGGTTCTGCCAATTTCCTTGTTTACTCTTGTACCGGGTTCTCTTCAAAGACACTAAGGTTGGGTTGGGATCACTGGTACATTGTGGCTTAATGTGACCATCTTCTCCACAGCGGAAACAAAACCCTGGCCTGGGAGAAGTGGACTTTGTCCCAGCCTTTAGAGTAGGTGATGACAACTGTGGGTTCTGATTGGAAGTTAGCATTGCCAATTGCTTTTGGATGTTTAGCATTTGTTCAGTCAATTGGTTCGTGAATGTTGTCAACGCTGCACACAGATTGGGTTCTTCTTCGGTCTGAACTCGTTGTGCATGGTTAGAAACTTTCTGCTTAGCGCCCAAGTGTTGTCTCATGCGGACAATTTTTGCAGCATCTTGATCCTCTTCAGTGCGTAACAGCAATAAAAGTTCAGCAAACGATGGTGGGTTGCTCTTCTTCTGTTTCAGCTGTAATTCCACTATGAGGTTATTATCCCAACAACCTCGACAGAATTGGGTCAATAGGCATTTGTTCATGTCTCTTGCCGGAACTCCACCCCTCTTCACTGCGTGCTGCAATGAGACTTGGAGCCGTTGCAGGTAAGTAGACGGTTGCTCCCCAGCATTTTGGTAAGTGTCCAGAAACTTAGCATAGAGTTCATCCCCATCTTGTACGGTACCATGTGCAGAATCCAGGTGTTGTAGATAGATCTCCGGAGTTGTGTCGGAACGAAGGTGTTTTACAATGTCAGCGGCCGGAGGTAGAAGACTATCCCGAATTGACCTGGTGCGTTGAAGATCTGACATGGATGGGTCCTGCAGAATTAGTTCCACAGCACACCGCCACGTATCATAGTCAGTTTCATGCGTTGGCCTTGGCACTTTCCCAGAGAATGTCCGTAAGCGTTGCGATGGATGGTATTGCAGGTGCTGGTCCCCACTCCGGACAACATGTTCCACCACATAACGTTGGACCTCAGGTGGATTCAACTCACTTTGCGTCATATGGATCGTGGACCGCCTCTCCTGGATTCCTTCTGTAAAAGCGTTAGCTGCAGACGAGGAAGGAAGGGCTGTTGCTGATGGACTCTCAGAAAGTTTTATATTAACATCTGCAGTCGATGTAGTGGTTGAGGCACCGGCTTGTGTATCAGGGGATTCGAGTTCAGCAATGGACTGACTGAGTTGGACCAGCATATCTCTTAGTACCTCAGGGTATTGTTTCCCGGACTTCTTTGCGACTGCTTTGAGGTCTGCCAGATAAGAGTTTGTCTTCAAACCACAAATTCTGGATGCGTAAACATCGGACAAGCGTGCAACGTAAAATTTATGTCCTAAGTCTGAACAATAAGTATACGGTAACGAAGGTAACTTTGTCAACGCAGACGCGGTAGTAAACTCAACAACAACGCGTTCGTGGAAATCGGAGTCAACACTATCAATTCTGACATCTTGATTAATGTCACCGCATTTCTCAAGAAAAGCAATTACTTCATCGCGTAATAACTGGTTAGTCGCACCAGTGACTATAACGGCATGGGGTATGATAATACCGAGATTATCAAAAACTTCCATTATAGATAACTTGAACTGGGTGAGTATGAGAAAAGTATTTACTGTGTCACTATCCTCCTGGCTAGCTCGCCAAATTATGTAACAACTGCTTTGTTATTAAAAGGTAATAAATTAGATAAGTGTAATAGTATTGGGCTATTGATCAGAAGAGTCTAGGGTCGGCTGCTGGAGGATAGGCTCAGTAAATGACAGTACAAAAAGGTAAGTTGATGTAAAGTGTATTATACAAACAAAAGTGAAACCAATGAACAAATATTTACAATGAATACCGGTAAAAGCAAAAGAAATGAATCAAAGTTCAATAATCCAGGGTGTTAGTCCAAAAGTTCAGTAATGGACAATAACTGTTTGGTTTGAGCACCACAAATGTCCTTAGGAAGCTATGGTTGAGGTGGTTTATGTCCAAGCGCGATTTTATTGAGTATCGGGATATGTGGAGTGGTGTCAATCCTCACAACGGAAGGAGGGGAAAAGGGAAAAAGAAAGGAGACAGGCTGCTTAGCCTCCCACCCACTAGGAGTCGACTAACACACAGGAAGACAGTTCCAGGCTCTCTAGCTCGCCATCAATTAGGTCCCCAGCAATGGGAAACCTGGCCTGTATAAACAAACAAGGCCTCTCAGTCATGTGCACAAAGTCAAATATAAATCAATGGTACCATATACAAATCAACAGGAGCTTATGCTAAGCTAAACAAATCACAGTCAAAATCACATGGATGTTGGACATCACACATTAAAACCACAAACTAGCATATCAGCATGCTAATTTACAATTACAGTACATAATAATCTGTGGTACACTCACCAGTCCAGATTATCGTGAGCACACACACCGGAAAACTACTGTCACACACACAAATGTTTAGTCTGTGAATTAAAATAATGCAACTGGTAAGTTTGTTGAATGTATAAAGATGAAAAAGTTTAAAGTGATTCAAAGACTGACCTAGCAGCTGCTGTCTCCTTACTCCTCACTCCTCACACTCGAGTGTGAGAAGTGATAGCAGCTTTTAAACTGTACTGATTATGAAATCAGGTGTGTGTGTGTGTGTGTTCTGGGACAGGTGCTATGCTCTGGCTAATTGCTAGAGAAGGGGAAAACCAGGGATGGATTGAAATTTAACCCAGGGTTACATATTTCTGTGTACTTATCTTTATAAAACCTACTCACCATGTCTGAATGTGGAGGGATGGTGTACAACAGCTGAGAGCAGAGACTGAACTGATCATGAGCAGCTCTGGAGGCGGGTATTCAGACCTCGTACTGTCCTGAAGTTTTGTTAGGCCTGTTTAACCTGACTCATACCGCAGACGAGAGGAGACGGCTGAAGGCAGGGGCGGAGAAAGATGCCTGAGTTAATTTGCAGGTGCTCGAGACCATGAGAGGCTTCAGAGCCCAGATCAAAACTGAGCTCAACTGTAAATGCTGCTGCTTCACTGACAAACACCACCACAGCAAAGTATCATGAGCTCACAATAAAGTTTGGGGGACCGAGCCTTCGCTGCAGCTGCCCCCACTCTCTGGAACTCACTCCCTCAACCCGTCAGAAACTCAGACTCACTACAGAACTTTAAATCTCTCCTAAAAACCCACCTGTTTCATCTTGCCTTTCCTTAATTTTGTTTTTCAATGTTTATTTCTACGTGTTTTGTAAAGCGTCTTTGAGTGTCCTAAAAAGCGCTATATAAGTTTGATGCATTATTATCATTATTATTATTATTATTTACAACATGTGCTTTATACAAGTTACAAAGCAAGTCTCATCAACATCATATTGATCACCTTGTCTACACTGTACCTGTCTGTCTCTTCATAACCATCTAATATTGAAACATAAGTTAAAGATTGGGGTAAACTGAACAGCAGCAGCGTTGGATTATTAGAATGTAAAATGCATTGGGCACATTAGTAATTTGTCTTAATAACTGCAATGCATGTGTGAACAACACTGCACATATGCACATGTGTCAGGTGTATGTGCTTGCGTGTTGTGTGTTTGTGTCCATGTTGAGTGTGTGTGTGCACGTGAATGTTGTCTAGATGTTAATCATGTTATTATTAATTTGTTGGTATTTCTATAGTTGCCAGAAAAGCCGTGACAGTGAACCTTATTCTCAGAAACTCAATGAAGACCACGTGAGGACTCCGCAGTACACTGTCCCCTTAAGGTAAAAGGACAATCCATTTAGTTTTTTATATTTTCTTTGTCTTAAACAGTTTTATTCCACAAATAGGAAGATCTCTGCAGCTGTCCATCCTCCAGTTGACTGCAGCAATGATCACACATATGGCAACGACGAGGTATGTAAGTCGTTAACTTAAACATAACTTTAAGTAAAAACACCCAAACTCATTCATTTCCATTGTTTCCACAGATGTTCGACCCAGACGATGACACGGTGTATGCTAATATTTAAATTGTGTGCTTCTTCTATATAGAAGTTCTTCTCAATAAATACTATCACAAATCTCATTCATTTCATTAATAAATAAATGTATGACATTATTTCCAGCAAATTTCATGGTTTGTTGAAAGTCCAGTTTAAGGAACTATACCTGATTTATTTTCTAATGAGTCAAGTAAAATGTGTAAAAGTTAATTTAATTAATAACTTGAGCTCCTTGATTCAGCGTGTGTATGAATTCCGGGGCGTAAAAAGTGCTGAGTAGAAACTGTATGACGCTCGTTCTCCTCCACCCACAGAACGAGGAACGGCGCTGTTACGAACAGGCCATGTCTCCTCCAGAGTCTGCAGCGCAGGTAAACAGAACAGCATGGCAGCAGAAAGTGGCTACCTATTCTGGCTGTAACTGCAGACACAGCAAAACTGCCCAAAAGACGCAACCGTGAGGAGGAGAAGAGGGAACTAAAGCGAAAAAATGATAAAAGAAGATATCAAGCCCGGTTGAATATATGAAGCTTACATTGTATCCTCGCTGGAGAGGCCTGCAGGAGCGGGACCACCTCAGAGTACATTTGGATGTGAAACTAACAGTAATCTTTAAGTTATATATTTTGTTAGCAGTGCGTTGCTTTTGTATCATTTAATCAGCCATCGTTGTACGGCTTACAAGAAGTTGCGCTAATTCTAATGTTTGCATGTATCAGATCGGAAATAAAACTAGATGGCTCCGTGGGAGGAGAGCGTGGGGAGAGTAGGGGGGGTTCTCAAAACGAGAAGCCTGTGAGCGAGTTGCGGGGCGGTGCTAAACGTTCAAACTGAAAAAACCTTGCACAAACGGGTATAGCTCCTTTAATAGATTAAACCCCCCTGTTCATCTGCCATCAGAGTTAACTTCCAAACTGAGTTTGCACATTTTTTGCCATCAAAATTACCATTGTCTTCAATCCAGAGCACACCAGTTTACAGGTGCTAACTCCCATCGCACCTGTAGAAAGTGAGAGAAGATCTCTGAGAGAGATCAAGTTACGCAAATGGCCAGATGCAGACTAAATGATAGGTATGGTACTTAACCTCTGGGAACACCAGCCACAGTGGGGCGGCTGCGGCTGTAAAGTGCCAAACTGCTGTTGTGTCCTTAGGCAAGACACTTCACCCCCATTGCCTAGAATGAGTCTGGTGTGTGTGTGAATGGTTGGTGGTGGTCGGAGGGGCCGATGGCGCATACTGGTCGCCTCGCTTCTGTCAGTGTGCCCCAGGGCAGCTGTGGCTACAGTAGTAGTTTATCACCACCGTGTATGGAGTGAATGAATAATGACACATGTGAAGCGTCTTTGAGTGTCCAGAAAAGCGCTATATAAAACCGATGCATTATTATTATTATTATTATTATGTACTGAAAGGTTGTGCTGATGAACTCTCCAAAGTCTTCACATGTTTAACTAATCTCTGCAGGTGTTGTCCCAATGCACTTTAAAGACACAATCCTCATTCCAGCACCAAAGTCCCCACCCTCCAGCTGAAATGTCTACCTTCCAGTCGCACTCACTCCAATTCTTATGACGTGCTTTGAGTGGCTCGTATGGACCACATCAAGTCTGTTCTCCCACCAACCCTGGACCCATACCAGTTTGACCAGTGCTTAGTGGAGCAATGCCATCTCCACTGCACTTCTACAGTCCTCACTCACCTTGAAACAAAAGACTCCTATGTTAGAATGCTCTTTGAAGACATCAGCTCAGCATTCAACACTAGAATCCCCTTTCTGATGGGATAACACAGGCTGTATGGAAAGTCCTCCAGAACCATCACAATGGGCAATGAGATTCACCAAGGCTGTGTGCTGAGCCCACTCTGGTTCACTCTGCATGACTGCTCACCAAAGTACCACTCAAACCTCTGCATCAGTATTGCTGATGACACAGCAGTGCGGGGACTCCCCCGCAACAGAGACAAGGCAAACTGCAGGAGTTAGGAGAGCAGTCTGTCCATGTGGTGCACAACAAAAGATATTGTTGTGGACTTTAAAAGAGTGCAGGCCCACCATGCTCCTCGGCAGTGTTCCTGCAGAGAGGGGGACCAGCACCAAGGTCCTGATGTGGACATCACACAGGACCTTCTTATGGCCCATGCACACTACATCACTGGTCAAGAAAAGCAATCGGTGTCTCGGCTTTTGCTGCAAGTTGAGAAGCGGAGTCCCAGTCTCGGTTATGTGCAACTTCTACAGAGAGACTCAAGAGCCTGACCAGCTCCATCACTGCATCGCACGATGCCAGCTCTGCCACCTGCCGCAGGAGCCTCCAGCATTATGTGAGAGAAACTGAGAAGGTCTGTGGGGCCCCCACAGCGTTCAGGACAATACCTACCTCTCTCCCAAAGCCGCCAGAATTACCTGGGACCCTACGCACCCACAACAGCCCTTCAAAGTTATGCCTTCAGGTGAGAGACTGAGAAATCCACGGGACAGGTTCAGTTTACTGAAGATTTGTTTTATCCATCAGGCAATCAGGAAGCTGATCTCCCTTCCTTACCTGCCCTCCCTGGACTCCCACTTCATAATCAAGGATGAAAAACTTGACAATAAATATTTGAGTCTCTCGTACATCAGTCTTGGTCTTCATATCAGTGTTTTACGTCAGAATTTCTGATCAGTCTTTGAGGTCAGACTACAGAGCCATATCATCCATATTTGAACAAAAAAATAAAATTTAGCCCACATTATCCCACCCATAAAAATGCACATTTTCACCAACTTTCATCATTATATATATACCAAATAAACAATAAATAAATAAAATTAAAAAACGGGGGGAAATCCTTTCAAAGGGGTTTTGCTGTCTAAAAAAATTTGTTTAAATACTTTAAGACTGTGTATAACTGTCCGCTGTCATTCACTTGAAAGGGTCTGTATGCACAAACCTGCTCTAAGCATTACAATTTCTTCTGGTCTTTTCAGGTACTAACTTCATAGATATTGCAGTGAAAACACAAATATTTCACTGAAAGTGTACTACATTGTTGTTACATTTTTATCACAGTTTATTTGACTATTTCTCAAGCCCCAACTGAAAGATCAAGGCTGTGCTCTCTCTTACAGAGCAGCTATTCTCACGTGGACTCACCACCTGCAGGAGGATCAGTGGGGGGCTCTCACAGTACTCTGTGAATTGGGTGCAGCTCTGACTGGCACCCCCCCGACCCAGAAATTGATTAAGGGGAAGAGGATAGTTTTCCTGGTGGGATAATAGTATTCACATTACAGTATTAGGCGATTAAATTGTACAATAAAAGATTTGCAATTGGAAAAATATAGATAGATGGCGTAAATGTGGAAAACACAGAAATAAGTAATGGAATAATACCATAGACTAAAAATATTAACAAATCTAGTTTCGCCTATCTCCGTCATTGAAACGAATGTACCATCATTTTAGAAAAAAAATCTAGAAACCCGCGTCATTAAAGCAAAACCTGTCAAAATCGCAAACCAAATGCACCGAAAGGCAGAGTTAAAACAATAGGACGCACATTGCTGCAGTTTGTACACAGCATGTGCACACGTGAACACCGAAAGTAATGAGAATGGGGAAAAATCTGCAACACGGGCCTCCGGATGTTCTGACCCGCTCCGAGCGCAGTCCAACTAGCGCAGTAGCGCTACTGTGTCAAGTGACCAAGACGAAGGAGAGATCTGGGCATTTATCAAACTAAAGGATTCTTTCCTTGGCCCCGGTTCGAATGACCGGGAGTTCGGGACCACTGTCAAAGAAAACATGTTTTCCTTCAAAGCTACTGTCGTACCAAAATACTGCACTATAAGATCTCAATGCTATGGGAGTAAAACTACATAGTGTACCTCATAGTTACAGGTGACATCTGCGGAGAGGCAAGCCCTGCTTACAGTAATGCATTCTGTTAGGAGATATTACCACTCAAAAGCATTACACTCAAAGCAAGTATAGCAGCAAGAAGTTTGTGTAAGCTCTCAGTCGTACAGGGATTAGTCAAAGCAAAGGAAGGTTTCTCACCCATCATCTGTACTTCTTAGCAAGTTTTCCCGACGTTTCGTCCTCAACCTAGCGGACTTCTTCAGGGAATGAATTCTCGGACCGCGCGTTGGAGATTTATAACCTATGGGTGTGGTTAGCCACACCCTAATCCTGATACTAACTCATAAACAATCTACGGTCTGCTTGATGTAGAAGGGAGCAGATCTAACGACCCTGCTGAGGCTAACGACCCTAACTCCTTAGCAGAAAGACGCCACACTAGGGGAGAGAACGAAACTAACAGCTGACCACATCTGTGAAATACTTGAAATGTGTCTTAACACCACGTATTTCCAATTTAGAGGCACCTTCTTTAGACAGATTCATGGCTGTGCGATGGGCTCCCCAGTCTCTCCTATAGTGGCCAATCTGTATATGGAGAAACTGGAGGAACAAGCCCTTGTCTCTTACCAAGGGACAGCGCCAAGCCATTGGTTTCGATATGTAGACGATACATGGGTTAAGTTAAAGAAACAGGAAGTGGAACCATTTTCAGAACACATTAATTCGGTGGACCCTTTTATAAATTTCACTCGCGAGGATGCTAAGGAGAGTGAACTCGCCTTTCTAGATTGTAAGGTCATCATACTGGAGAACGGACAATTAGAGACTGAGGTCTTCAGAAAGTCCACTCACACTGACCAGTACCTGGCCTTTGACTCAAATCATCCGCTACAACACAAACTCGGGGTCATTAGAACGCTTCAACACCGAGCCCACCAGGTCCCCACAAGCTCGGAGGGAAAGAACAGAGAAACCAAACATGTTCAGAGAGCACTTTCCAGATGTGGCTACCCCAAGTGGTCTTTTACTAAAGCCCAAAGGACGAGAAAGGCCAGAGACACAGTCCAACAGACAGAAGAAAGTAGGAGGAGAGGCGTGTCCTTACCGTATGTGGCGGGAGTTTCAGAGAAACTACAAAGAATCTTTAGGCAACACAAAATCCCTGTGTATTTCAAACCTTTCAACACGTTAAGACAGAAATTAGTGCATCCCAAAGACAAAACACCCAGACACAAACAGAGCAATGTGGTGTATTCAATTAAATGTAGTGAAGAGGAGTGCACTGACCACTATATTGGAGAAACCAAACAAACTCTACAGAAACGACTTTACCAACATCGTAGAGAAAACTCTAGTGGGCCACAGTCGGCTGTTCATCTCCACCTCAAGGCCTCCAACCACACGGTGGATGACACAGAGGTTAAAATTCTGGCTCGGGAGAAGAATTGGTTTGAGAGAGGAGTGAAAGAAGCCATTTTTGTGAGGAAACAAAAACCTTCTCTTAACAGAGGAGGAGGGTTAAGATTTGTTTTTCCTCGCATCTATGACGACATCCTAAAAACAACGCCCTAACTTGGGACAAGGTCAGTGACATGCTAATGAGTTAGGAGGGGTGAGACCTGCACTCCACTTGAGCATCCCAGCAGACAACAGGTCTGTGACATGCTAAGGAGTTAGGGTCGTTAGCCTCAGCAGGGTTGTTAGACCTGCTCCCTTCTACAGCAAACAGACCTTAGATTGTTTATGAGTTAGTATCAGGATTAGGGTGTGGCTAACCACACCCATAGGTTATAAATCTCCAACGCCCGGTCCGAGAATTCATTCCCTGAAGAAGTCCGCTAGGTTGAGGACGAAACGTCGGGAAAACTTGCTAAGAAGTAGAGATGATGGGTGAGAAACCTTCCTTAGCAGCAAGAAGGCAACTATTGTGATACATGTTTTACAAAATAGTTGGTTTTGGTCTGGAAATGCTCCATAACTACCATGTTATAACGCCATTGTATAACTACACTTTATCAAAGTGATTAGTTAAAAATGCGTTAATAATGTATGAATATGTTCGGCTGTAATTTTTAAACATTCAATATTATTATAGAAACTATATCTATTAAAAATATACATTCTTAAACTGGAACAAAATCTAAAAATCTCAAACATTTCAGCTTTGAGAAACACATACATAAAACCAGACTTGCAATGACTAGAAAGTGTTCCAATAGTTAGATCAAAATGCAAAAAAAAAAAAAAATTGCAACTGAGTACCTTTTCAAATGGATATATGCATATGCATGGAATGGACTGCCAAATAGTTGTAAGGACAAGAAGAGATTACATTTTCAAACTGAGAGACTCAACAGAAAAACAATGTTTATTGGTTTTGCACAGTAATCTGTTCTGGCATGACAGACATGACATGAAAGTATGCATAAATATAAGAATGATGTTTATTGCATGACATAGATTTGCGCTTAGTCTCCCAGTCTGAACTTCACTCCCTACCTCATACCACCTCCTACCCCTTTTTATGTATTATATTTATGTATTCATAGTCTGTTTATGTTTGTGTATAATGACTTACAAATACAAAAAAGTAAAATACAAAATGGAATGATATAATGTCTGTTCCCTGGATGTGGAAGAATGGGTTGTTGTGGAGGTAGAGTCACATGAGGAGTTGAGTCATAATCCTCTGTCGGAATGCAGCTGATGAACTAGGGCAGAAAAGTGAATTGCAAAAACTGACAACATATGGATGTTTTTTGCTATAATCTGGTATACTGAATTTATGAATAAATAAATCAAAATAAGAGTCAAATCCAAATCGCAATTTTAGTGGTCAAAATAAGCAAACCTCAAAGAGTACAATTTTAGTTTTGAAAATCTATTTCGGACCAAAAAGACAAATTAAAAAAGACGATAACAAGATTATCCACTCATCCATTATCCATCCCTGCATTTTCTTCCGCTTTATTCGTTGCCAGGGCAGCAGTGTAAGCAGTGATGCTGGTCCTCGGCTCGATTCCACCTCTAGACCTTTCTATTTAGAGTTTGCATGTTCTCTCTGATGACTGCTGTCGTTGTGTCCTTGGGCAAGACACTTAACCCCACTTTGCCCAAAGCCCCCACTGAAAGATCAAGGTTATGCTCACACTCAGAGAGCAGCCGTCCTCCTGTGGACTCACCACCTGCAGAGGGTCAGTGAGGGGCTGGTGCTATGAGACTTGGGTGGCGTCTCTGACTGCCACCCCTCTGACCCAGAAATGGATTAAAGGGTAGAAAATGGATGGATGGATGTTCTCTCCGTGTCTGTGTAGGTTTCCTCCAGAAGTTCCGGTTTACCCTACCACTAAAACCATGTACAATAGGTCTGGCATGTGCCTCCTGTACGGCGACCTCGTTCCCATCTCTGTGTGGAGTGAGAGACAAATGCAAATACACGCTTTGTGACTCTGGTCTGTGAAGAAGGCGCTATATAAATAAAGATTAATTACATCCTTAATCTCCACCAGGTCTTCAATAGGACTACACCTTTGGTCATCTTCACATACAAATTATAACATCAAAATGCAACCTGTTTGTTTCAATTATTTCAAGTGATAAAACATCAAATACCAAGGTAAGTATTCTCAACAATGTGTAAGGGGAAAAAAACAATTATTCATATATTTTCTCTTTAAGACATTAAAGCACAAGACAAACTATTAAGTTGCTCTACACATTTGCATATATACTTTCGTCCACGTCTGCAGTCCAGCAGCTGGGCGGGTGTGACTGAGGCTGTAAACACAACACATCAGTTCTGTTAGTGGTCATAAGAAAATAGGAACAAACATCTATCTTTACACATTCAAAGGTCTTTCTGGGGCTAGATGACTTCACACAGGAAATAAGCAGAGGTGGAAACTAACTATATGTTTGTCTTTAAGTTGCCCTTTTACTTAAAGGGGATGTCAGTGATATCAATTGTATCATTTCATGTTTTAAGTAATGTATTTTTTTGACCATATAACCCTGCCCTGTCATGTAAATTAAGTACATAGTATAAAAGTAAAAGACCCTCCTTGGCAAAACCACAACCAGTAATATTATCTGGAAGAGAATGGTTCGACCAATTGCAAGAAGGCCGGCATAGTGGCACTGTGAATAGCACTGTCGCTTCACAGCAAGAAGCTCCTGTGCTTGAATCCTTGTCGGAACAGTGTTCTGTTCTTAAGTGTTCATCTGGTGCTCCGGCTCGTGACCAAGCCAAGCATCAACATCTGGAGATGGGCCCCTGGACGCTGTCCTACGGTGACCACTGCTCCTGACATTGTTGCTTGATATTTATCTCTCTCTCTTCACAGTTTGAAAAGTAACTAGCCTTCACTTAAAGAATGTTTTTTTTCTGGTTTCAGTACTTTATTTTACAATTTTCTGGCCACTTTTACTCTACTTTACTTTTACTCCTCATGTTTAAGCCCACACACTTCTTACATGTTTTTACTTCAGTATCTAAGACTAGTACTTCTACCACTTACCGATATGACTGCCTTGATAACGTCTGGAGCTTGTGCTTCATTAAATGCCCCTTTGATGCATTTTCTCTTTAGCCCCACCTTTTTGTCCCCTTGCCCTACATGTATGGCTTTGCCCCTCTGCAGACAAAGTTATGATGAGATTATATTTGTTTTTCTTCCACCAATGATGACTTTGAGGCGGATGAATCCCTTACAAATTGGGGATTCAGAAAATACAAGAAAGTTACCACAGAAAGTAAGTAAAACACGCGGGAAGGGCAAGGTGTGGTGGTCAGAGGAATAACGGGAGAGCAATGGTTGTGTGCGAGTATGAGGAAATAAATAACTCAAACATAATTGGGTTGCACTTGAAACAGCTTTGTGTGTGAAAATTACAAGAGGAGACGACTAAAATGTGTTCAAAAGCTGAGAAAAGTGCATTTTTAGGTTATATCCCCTTTAACAAGACCTCCAAGAAATCGGAATTGGAACAAGAAATCCAAAGTGGTGTCAGGCATTGGAAAACACGTACCTGCACGTTGCTGTACACTGGCTCATCATCTATGACTTTCAGGCCTTCATGTTGAGGAGGGCAGCGGGTCAAAGCAGACAACGCACTAGAACAAACAAATGTTTTATGATTGAAAAGAATGCTACGGTGGTTACTGTAGACCTGTGTTTTTACCCGTTGTTTGGGTTTGTTGATGTTCGGGTGAAGTTCAAATAGGATCCAGATGAACTTCTTTCCAAAGACTGCACCCTGAGGCACCACACAAACAAACCAATTATTATCTTAGTGGTGTAATAAAGTCATTGCAAATGCAATCACACTTGATGTCAGCAGCTTCCTGCCTGTAGTTCCAAATCACTGATTACTGATGCATTTAACAAAGAATGAGACAAACTGTGTGTCTTGTGTAAGGCAACTTTTTTTTTTTTTTAAAACCCTTGTATTATGTTGAAAAAAAATGACATTGCTTATGTTGCGGGTCATTTTGACCCGTACTGTGTAAATGTTTCAGTTTCAGTTTATTACAAATATACAGTAAAAAACATTTTAACATCCATTTATAGATGATAGTGCATATTCATAAACGGGACACCCTTGAAGCAACATTTAGCTTATATATGGGGCCCAAGACAATACACAATATTAAGAACACAAACATACATTAGTAACCTATACATATTACCCTAGATACCTATTCTATTACCTACTAACTAACCTTACCTGCTCTAATTAAAACTGCCTTACCTTACTTTTACTAGCTTAGAGTTTCATCAATTTACTTAAAAGGTACGAATTATTATTATTATTATTATTTATTTTTATTTTTTTTGCTTACACACATTACATATTACGATCAAACATAAATACATAAGTCTTGTTAGAGGTCATCAGCTAGGGTTTATTATACTTTTCTAGAAGCTCAATTTTTAGTTTATTTTTAAAAATAGCCAGAGATCTTACGGTTTTAATGTTAATGTTCAGCTCGTTCCAAACTTGTGGGCCTTTACACGCCACACTGAAGCTTGTACACTTGAGTTTTCTAATTTTTCCCTGTAAAAGGGTTTTATGTCTTGTATTGTAATCATGAGCAGGTGTAGAGATTGGGATGAGCTGAGCCAGTCTGTCCTTAGGTCTAAACACTACATTATACATTATACATGCATTTTGGAAGAGGCTGCACTCAGTAAGTTTCAGAAGCTTATATTTATAGAATAAGTGATCAGTGGGGCTGTTAAACTTGGCCCAAGAAATGGCTCGAATGGCTTTCTTTTGAAGAGCTTGTAATTTCAAAAGATAGCTGGGGAATGTGTTGCACCAGATCACGTTGCAGTAATTTAGATGGGGTTCAAAAAGGGATCGGTACAAAATCAAAAGGGCCTCAAGGGGAAGGAAATGTCTCAATTTATAAAATAAGCCGACATATTTGGATAATTTTTTAACAAGATGATCAATATGTTTTTTGAAATTCAGGTGTTCATCAATTTGAATTCCAAGAAATGTAATACAGTTTAGTCTTTCAATATTTATACTGTTTATTGAGATATGTATATTTTCAAGATTTTTCCTGTTTCTATTCGAGCGAAATACAATAAATTTGGTTTTATTTATGTTTAATGTTAATTTATTACAATTGAACCAGGTGTCTACTTTTCTTAATTCATCATTTATAGTGTTTTGTAGACGTTTTGGGTCTTTGTGGGATAAAAATAGGTTTGTATCATCAGCAAAGATTACATTATGGAGGATTTGAGATGAATTTGGAAAGTCATTTACATAAATAATGAATAGTAGCGGGCCTAGGACTGAGCCCTGTGGGACCCCACATTTAATGGTTTTACGGTGTGAAGTCTGATTATTAGAGTACACATATTGCTCCCTTTCATTTAAGTAGCTGCTGAACCAACTGAGTGCTAAACCTCTGACACCATAATGTTTCAATTTGCCAAGGAGTATGTTAAAATCAATAGTATCAAACGCTTTCGATAAGTCAAGGAAGACACCGATGCCACACTCACCTTTATCGATAGCGTCGTTGATTTTTTCTACCAGATCCAGAATTGCCATGCAAGTGGTGCTCTTTTTTCTGAAGCCATATTGTGATGTTGTGAGAATATTTTGTTTATTTAAGTAGTCAATTAACCTCTTATAGACAACTTTTTCGAATATTTTAGATAGTGTTGGTAAAATAGATATTGGTCGGTAGTTTTTAATATCATTTTTGTCACCAGATTTGAATATTGGGAGAATTTTGGAAATTTTAGTCATTTTTGGCACCACTCCACATTGAAGGGAGAGGTTAAGGCAGTAAGTTAGAGGGTCGACAATTTCATGGATTATGAATTTTACGATTTTGCTGCTTATACTGTCGGCACCGGCTGTGTTGGAGCTTTTCATGGTCAAAATTAAATTAGTGATTTCATATTTGTCAGTTGGTGAGAGATAGAAAGAGCCCGGATAGTTGCCTTTTAGATACTGTTTGTAATTGGCTCCCTCTTTTGGACTTATATTATTGGATAAGGTTTCACCTATTGAGTTAAAATACTCATTGAAACAATTAGCAAGATTGTTGTCAGTGGAGCCATTGGCTGCATTCATTATGGTGTCAGGTAATGTATTTGTTTTTTGACCCCGGTTTAGGACCTCATTAAGTACTTTCCAGCACTGCTTCTGATCGCCACGAGAAGCCTTTAACTGCTCAGAATAGTACATTTGTTTGCTTTTACGAATAATTTTTGTCAATTTATTCTTATATGTAATATATTTCATTTTATTCGCTTCAGTTTCTCCGTTTTTGAAATGGCGGTACAAAGTATTTTTTTTTTTTATTGATTTCAAGATTCCTTGTGTAAGCCATTTTTTCCCATCCTCCACTTTTCTTTTTAGAATTTTTTCAGGTATACATAGATTTATGCTTTCCATTATTTCATGGATCAGGGCATTATATGCTCCATCTGGACATTTGCAGTAATAGACAGAATTCCATGAATGGTTTCTTAGATATTCAGATAATTTACGTAAATTATTTTCATTGAACACTTTTATTTTAGTTTCTATTACAGAGTTATTTAGTTGTATTTCCAGGTCAGCAAGAAGTGCAACGGGAAAATGGTCAGTAATATCTGATAAAATTACACCTGAGTTAAGTCTAGTATTGTGAATATTAGTGATGATATTATCAATGATTGATTTGGATGCATCTTTTATGCGTGTATATATATTGATTGTTGGGAAGAAGGATGAGGAGGACAGGCAGTTTAAGAAATCATTTTTCATAATGCTTTCCGTGGCTAGATTTACATTAAAGTCCCCTAGAATAAAGCAAGGTTTACAGGATTGATTTATTATATTTAGTAACTCATCCAAATTAGTTAAGAATTTGTTTACCTCGGAATCTGGGGGGCGATAAATCACTCCTATTATTATGTTTTTCCCATTCTTGACTTTGATTTCAACAAATAGGGAATCCGAGTGAGCATCCTTTATGCACAAATCATTTCGAACGGTCACAGAGTGGAGTTTGTTTACATATAAGCACACGCCACCACCAGATCTACTAGTCCTGTTTTTATTATACAGTACATAACCCTTGAGATTTAGGGTATCTAGGCAAGTCTTTTCATTGAGCCATGTTTCACTGCACCCTATAAAATCAAACTTGTAGTCCAGGCTAGTCAGCAGGGATATCAGATCATCGTGGTGCTTGTTTAGGCTTCTCGTATTTAGATGTAGAAAAGATAAGGGATGCTTATTTTTATTTGTAATATATTTAAAATGTTCTGGTGTAATTTGTTTGCAATCAATCGTTTCGAAGGAGTGCTGTTTCAGTACTTCATCATTGGTATCATTAAAAACCATTCATTATGAGTGATACATATTAGGGAACCAATGTGTGTAGCAAATAGTGGTACCATATTGAGATTACCGGTAAGCATTTGGTAAGACTAAGGCCTAAATCTGAACCTGAACCTAAACTAACCTAAACAAATGAAATTCACCAAACAAAAGCAAAAAGAAAAGATAGATGGGAAGGATATGGAAAGGAGTCAAACAAGATATGTGAAGACAAACAAAAAATCCCTTTGGAGGATCAGGCCGACTTTAACTGTTTCTAAAAATTATGAGTCATATGATCCATGGTTAGTACTCACAGATTTTGGTAAAAATAGGCACTTTATCCAATGTCAACGAATCCGTAGCTTATTAAGGTCAGATAGTTTGTTTAACACGTGGCGTTGGTTTGCATTTGTGAGTAGGTAAAGGCGACCATCCTGTGTCCAGCTTGCAGCCAGCTTGTCCTTGTAGCTTTTGCGCAAATCATCCAGTAGTTTTGCGCGTTTAGCTGTTAAGCTTTCCAGGATGTGCATCTTTGGAGTTACACCCTTCAGTTGTTTTTTCGTCCGGTAGACTTTGTCTCTGAGGTTATAGTGGGCAAATTTGATGATAATCCCCCGTGGTTTGACCCGCGTGGTGGATTTAGGACCGAGGCGATGGGTCCTGTCAACATCACCAGGTTGCACCGCTATGTTGAGATTGTTTTTCAAGACATTCATGACGACTTTGTTTACATTTTCATGATCATTTTCCGGGACACCAAAAAGAACAAGACAGTTCCGCCTCGAATACTGTTCTTGCTCATCTAGCGAGTCCTCGATGTCATTATACTTGTCCTTTAGTTCATTCATTGAGTCAGTCATGTTTTGCAGCTCATACTTAAGAGAGTTTCTTACAGAGTCCGTAATGGATTCAGTAAGAGCCCGTTTAATCGGTTCAATGAGGGAGTCCACCAGTGTCTGCGTGATTTTCCGTATGAAATCATTATCTTGGAAAAGTGCGTCCATTTGTTTGCTTACTGTGTTTTGGATGTCATCCGTTGTAAGCGCATCTCCAGGCATGATGAGTGTGCACCAAACAGGCCACTGTATTATCCACAGCAGAGGCAAACAGTTAGGAGATCATAGTTTAATCATATTTTTAGTCGGCCATTCCAAACGGCGTTCAGCTACACACGTCTCGTGTTGATGACATCAGTCCGTGATGGCAGCTGTCTCAAAACTCAAAACAGTCAAGAAAACAGGTTAAACTAATAACAACTTTATTTTAGGTTATATAAATATTTAGAAAAGTGACATACAATAAATATTTAATTCCAACGCTATATTTAAGAAAGATTTAATCTAATCCTCTTGTCCTCCTCTCGGGTCAAAATGACAATTCTTCCCTCCTTCTTTCCTCCTGCCATGCTTTCTCCTTCCGTCTTCTCATCCTGTTTTCCTTCTCTGTTCATCCTCCTCTATTCCCTTCTTTTCTCTTCCTTCCTTCCTTCCTTTCTCCCTTCTTTCCTTCCTACCTTACTTCATTCCTCCCATCCTCCTTCCTTGACCAAAGATTCGTCCTCTGAATCCTCCTTATCGTAAGAAAATTGACATTCTGGATCAGCAATAACACTGTCCTCTGTCTCTGAAAAATCCTCTGTTTCTGAAATCTCTTCCTCTACATCATTATCCCAGTTAAAAATCTGTGATAAAGCCTCCTCAGATGTGTTCCTTCTGGAGCTCATTTTTGGTGAGTTTGTATAAAACCTAGCGCACATCGACAGAGTAACTGGAAACAACGGCTTTTGGCGACTGAGAGGAGATGATGGAGATGATCAGTTGCCAAAATCGGTCGATGTGAGCGCTCTTACAACTGTAGATAAACAGTCGATCTCCGGATTCAGTCAGTTGCCCGTGTTCTACTTTTCGGAAACTAGTTGTCCTTAGATCCGGAGATATCACCCGATGTGCTCCAACAACATGAGTGTATTGCGTGTATTGCGCCCTCTACAGTTTATGTCAGAAAACACACAGTAGTTGAGGCCAGTTGCTGTTGATGTACGCGCTGTTATTCCTGAGACTGGCCTGATACTGGGAGTTGCCCGTTTTCACCAGATTGTCGATGTGTGAGGGGCAGCAACTCATATGCGACGGATATAATCAGTTGCCAGTCGGATGTACGCTAGGCAAAAGAGATGACATGATAACAGTAACAAGGAAAAGTGTGAGAAAGTTCCCTCTCTTCACACACCTGGCTCTGGGTCTCATAGGCAATCAAAATACAATGTCAAAGAGACATGTTTTTTTGGATCTGAACAACTTTTTACCCACATTAAAGCGTCTGGGTCAAAATGACCCGCAACATCATCTTTGTATACAAACTCTGCACAGACATTCCACTACACATCAAAGTGTCCAGATTTTACACACCAGTTCATGACCCTAGATGAGGAAAACTCACCAAATTTCAGCAAGAAAAAGAAAGGATAACCAGTACTTTGATCAACTCAAAAACTGAAATGGGTCAAATTGACCCTTAACATAATACAAGGGTTAAACACAATTGTGATACTACTGTTGTTTGTTATTAAAAAAGAATATGGAGCCAAAATGGGTTGATTTTGCACTCCCAAATGATTTTGCGCTCTGATTGAACTGCTTGAAAACCTCATGTCCTCTGTATTTTTGAAGAGTTTAAGGACTCTACTTTAAATATTTGTACAGAAAAAGGTCAAAGATGATTTGTGCTTGTGATCTGGGGACACATATAGAAGTTTAAATATTATATACTTTAAGACCCTTTTAGGAAAAATATTGTTGGCAAGAGAAACACCTGAAATTGACTAAATGAATCATATACGTATATGATGCTGTGATACTTACTGACATGAAAAAAACACATTTTTGCAAGATAAACAACTAATAAACCAAGTGAAATTCAGTCAAGAGTTCTTGATTTTGTTTTGTTGAAATAATGTGTTTATTTGTATGAGGAGAGTTACAGCAGTGCTGTAAATACACCAGATTATAGTCTTGGGCTTATTTCTATCACTGTCCCACATTTTCACTGAAATATTGTACATGTTTATAGAAGTAGGTGCAACCGGCGCACCCGGAGGAAACCGATGCAGACATGGAGAGAACATGCAAACTCTGCCCAGAAAGGCCCCATCTGGAGGTGCATTTGTCCTTCTTGCTGTGAAGCATTAGCACCAACCGCTCCATCGTGCTGCTTGTTCATATTAAACAATAATCTATAATTTTTAAAATATGTATTTTTATGTAGTTCTGCTCTATTGTGGCCTTCTATGTTGGCGTAGACAAGCCTTTATCAGCTGGGATTTTTTTTCCCCCTAAGACAGCATTTAACAATGCAGCTTAAATACTCTGACTGGCCCGGTATGTTTCGTACCGGGCATAATAGTTTTTCAATTGAGAAATGCCAGACCGACCTGCCCGCTGAAATTCCATGGAGGCGGGGCTAAAGGTCGGCTGGAGCCAGGCTAGAGTTCTTGAGCTTCATTAATTTTATGCTTTTTATGGTTGGCAACCCAGTCTTCTATGGTATTCAAGGTTCTGGTCTGGGAATTGTTATTGTTGGTTTAAATAAAATTTTTCAAACTACAGTGACGAAACCTTCTCGGTGACATGCCTTCAAACTAACTCCCCCCCCCCCCTCCCCCTCATGTGTGTGTGGTGTGTGTGAGGGAGAACTTTGGATCCTACTGTGGAAACATGGTAGGATCCACAGTAGGTGTGGAAGTCAAAATGTTCCTTGTCAAGACAATCCTCTTAACACATCCAAACCTTACTACAGCCAAAATAAGTCTGAAGGTGCGAATGTTTGGACCATTGACTGTATATATAAACGGACAGAGTCACGCCTATCTCCGCCGTTCTAACTAATGGGCCAAAAAATTTGCTCTACTGGAGCTATCCAAAATGGTCGCGAGTGGTCCCGCCCACAAGAAAATTGTGAAAAAACGCATCTGCGCATGCGTCAGCCGGCGCAACTCCATTCATTTGAACGAGAGACTTAAAACATTCACAGCAAGTAAACTAGACTGGACCAAAAAAATCCACCCCCCTCAGCATTGACACACATGTTGAACGGAGCTTTGGGCCAAGAGCCAACTTTTGGTCCATCCTGTAAAGACGTTTTCGAGAGGTCTGCCAATGCTACATGTTAGCATTGGCTAATTCTTCTTCTGGGTCCACCCCCCTCGGCCCGGGGTGTTATTGCAAGCATGTCAGCGCATGTCATTTTCGCCACTTTTGAGCTGGGACCCGCCCCCACTGATTTGGACACAACATTTCTGCTAATGAGAACAACAAAGGCATAGAGTTGTCAATGTGTCAAATTTTGAAAGAATATTAAAGGGGATAAGGCTAGCGCAAGATCTGGGACAGCCTGCAGAGTTTATCTCGAATACTAACCCTTGTATAATAATCCGTCATTTCATTGAAAACTTGAGCTCATTGATTCAGCTTGTGTATGAATTCAGGCCGTAAAAAGTGCTGAGTAGAGACTTAGCGGGCTGCTAGCTCTCCTCCACTCACAGAACGAGGAGCGAACGGAATGCGTCCTCTAGCCTCTACAGCGCTGGTAAACACTAGGGCTTTGACTTCAAAATTCAAATATAATTCTAAAAATAAAAAATATTGATATATTTGAACAAATATTAGACAGCCCTTAATATTCAAAATGTATTATTAGCCCCGTGTTATTAGCCGACATGGTAGCCAAGGGCACTTTGATGACATAGCTGTTAACGTTACTGTTGCTCACCTGCCAATCACCTTATTAAAGACAAAACAGACTCAATACATTGGCAAAAGGTTTCCCTAATTCATTTTCTTTTTAATGTACTGTACCTCTCAATTACCTGCTATATTTTCTGTGGAGGAGAAAACCCGCTGACGCCACAATCGCCACAATGAAGAGTGCAGCCATGGGAACCACAACATAAATGACCGGAGTCGAGGAGGAGGCTGGAGTCTGTGATGTGGCCACTGCGAAAGAAAAATACAAATAGAAAGAAAAATACAAATATTAAATTCATGAAAAAGCGACTGCTCTGGACAGAGCAGTCGCATTCTCTTGCTGCTCCTCGCTTGCTGCTTTTTTATCTCCTTTAATCATTTTTGCTTACATTTTTATTCCACAAAACACGGATTACTCCTTTTTACAAACTTCAACACAAGACTGGTGGAATTTACCTAACTTACAGCATGTCGGGAGGACGGGAAAATAGAACAAAACTTTGCGACGGCTGTTTTTCACTCAAACAGGAGCTAAAACTTCTTCAAGACCGAATGTTTGTGCTTGAATCAGAATTGGGGCTGAACACAACAATACCAGTGAAAGGAAATGGACCACATGGACAGAACGTAAGTTATGATGACGCTATTTCATTTCCCAAAATCAACAGAGACAATTGTTGGAACACATATGGTGCCAAGCCCAAACAAGGCAAAGCTAATGATAACAAGAGTGTCATAATGCCACAGCAAAAATCTTTAATTACAAGAAACCGCTTTTCACCACTTTTGGAAGATGAATCAGCAGTAGCCTCTCAGTCCCAGTCTCAGTCTCAGTCAAGGTCAAATGCAGCTGAGTCGCTCTTTATCGGGGATTCGGCGATAAGAAATGTAAATATGCGTAATCTCAAGGTTCACTCAGTACACTCTGCTAAAGTGGATGAGATAAGGCGGTTGGCTCCGAGGCTTCTGTCTGAGACCGGCAGGGTAAAAAGATTGTTGATCCACGTGGGGGCAGTAGACGTCTATGACAACACAAGTGAAAAGTTGAAACGGGATTACTCTCTCTTATTGGACGACCTTGCTAAAATGGACACAAAAATCGTTATCAGTGGCCCACTACCAAATGTGGACGGGAAGCAAATGAAATTCAGTCGTCTGTATCAGCTAAATACTTTCCTACTCAACGAATGTTCACGCAGAGGACTTGCCTTCATTGAGAATTTTAATCTGTTCTGGAATAGGCATGAGCTTTTTGAAGGGAAAGGGCCACATCTGAACACTTACGGAGTAAAAGTGTAGATGGATAACCTTTCTTTTGCCCTGAGACCTCAGCCTGCGCAGCGCGTGCAGCCATCGAAAGGGAGGAAGCCAACTCCAAAAGTCTCTGCACCTCCACCACCTCGAAGGATCTCAACACCACCACCACCTCGAAGGATCTCAACACCACCACCACCTCGAAGGATCTCAACACCACCACCACCTCGAAGGATCTCAACACCATCACCGCCTCAAAGGATCTCAACACCATCACCACCTCGAAGGATCTCAACACCTCCACTGTCATCAGAAGCAGCTGCATCATCACCAGTAGCAGCACCAGCAGCACGACCACCACCACCAACATCCTCATCCCCAGCCTGCTCCAAAGCAGCCACGCCTTCTTCATCTACAGCGCCTCTGAAGCCCCCATCCTCACCCCAGCCTACAGCAGACAGGCTTGTGCTGGGGTTTCCTCAACCACCTGCCCCTCCATCAAAGACTCCCTCGCCACCTCCCATGGACCTGTCTTGGGTCCCCCCTGCCACGTCCACTCCATCAAGAGAGAATGGGGACACCTCCCTTTGTTTTTCATCCCCGCCTTCACTGTTAGACCTACCTGAACACTCTGCCGGGCTAATAAAATCGGCGATGAAGACTATTCCTCTCACACCCATATTAACTCGATCTAGAGTCCTGTCCAACATGCTAAACCACTCCCCATATGTACCTCCAAAACCACCTAGGGTTTCCAATTCACCTACAAAAACCACCTCAGCCAGTCCCTCCCCTAACCTCATGACCATTCCACCCCCACTTCCCCCTCGTTCAACATCCAAAACCTCTGCCTCAGCCCACCCCGGCCCTAACCCATCACCTAAAACCCCTCCACCTCCCTGCCCCCTTCGTTCAACACCCAAAAGCCACCCACCTCTCCATCCTCCTCCCCTGCCTTCCCCTTCCCCTCTTTTCTCTAAACACTAGGATGCACAGGGTCTCTGCTTCGCAGCCACTGGCAGTCTAGTTAGAGGAGAGACCCGGCTGGGGCCCTGTCATGAAGCCACCTGTGCCATTCCCTTAGTGATAACACAAAGAATACATTACAGAAAAACATCTGGAGTTAATCAGTCTAATCTGGAAAATCTAATTCTTGTTCCGTATAAGAATCAGCCGACCGCAACCGCTGATACTGAAACTTTGAAACTTTCTACGCTTAATGTCAGATCTCTTTGTAACAAGTCTTTTTTAATCAATAATTTTATTTGTTCCCATAATCTTGATCTTATGTTCATGGCTGAAACTTGGCTTGACCAAAATTCAGAAAATGCAGTTTTAATAGAAGCATCACCACCAAATTTCAAGTTTGAATCTGAAATACGGGAAAACAAAAAAGGAGGAGGCTTAGCTGCCATTTTTAGAGACCACTTTGTCTCCCATAGAATGTCTCTTGGGAAGTTTTCGTCATTTGAATATGTGTCTTTTAAAATACAACAAAAACAATCTCCTCCAATACTCTTCGTTGTCCTATACAAGCCACCGCAGTCATGTCACAGTTTTATTGATAATTTTACCGAGTTGCTTTCAGTTGTATGCACAGATTTTGATAGTTTGGTTATTACAGGTGATTTTAATATTCATGTGGATAATGTTGATGACAGAAATGCAAATGAGCTGAGTTCTGTACTTGAATCCTTTGATCTCACTCAGCACGTAAGTGGCCCCACCCACAGCAGAGGGCACACTCTAGATCTGTTAGTTACAAAGGGGGTGATTATTTCAAATGTAAACGTGGTCGATGTTGCTCTTTCGGATCATTTCTGTGTTTTTTTTGACATGTGTTTCACTAACAAACCACCAGTGGACTCTGCAACTGTTCGAAGAAAGCGCATAAATGAAAATACGAGTGAACTATTTATGGAAATGATAAACTTTGAGAATACATCGTATTCTACTGTAGATGAACTGTTTAACTCTGTCACCTCTAGTGTTTTGAATGTTCTGGATACCGTTGCCCCTGTGAAGGTTAAAATAGTGAAAAATAAGCAGAAGGCGCCGTGGGCTAAAGCAGACTCGGTCAGGGCACAAAAGAGAAAGTGCCGGAGGGCCGAGCGGAAGTGGCGCAAGTCCAACCTCCAGGTAGATTACGAGATCTTCAAAGATAAGTTGTGCGAGTTTAACCGGGTGCTACGTAGTACGAGAGAAAGGTATTTTTCTGAAATGATTGAAGGCTGCAGCAACAATCTGCGTGTTCTGTTCTCAACAGTTAATAGATTAACAAACCCCCCTGTTCAAATGCCATTAGAGCTTACTTCCAAACGTAAATGCAATGAGTTTGATAATTTTTTAAATGACAAGGTTCAAGGCATCAAAAACGCCATTGTCTCCAACAGTGATGGGAATAACGGCGTTACTAGTAACGGCGTTACTAACGCCGTTACTTTTTTCAGTAACGAGTAATCTAACTAATTACTTTGACAGTAACTATAACGCCGTTATCATTTCCGACATCCCGTTACTGCGCGTTACTCAAGACGCACAATGAACTTCTCTTTTTACTTCGTGATAGGACTCGTGCGCGTGTTGTCATGAGAGAAAGGAGGATGAGAAAACCTCTCAGCAATTATTGGCTGATGTAAAACATATTTCCTTTACAATCTACATGTCTACAGTTGAGAGGATGGTCATAAATTGTGTTTTTGAAACAAATATGGGTCTTAATCACACTCTACCACGGCTTGTATCACCGTGAGGGCTCAGAGGAGCGCATGTGAGCGCAGAAGTCGGCTGCATACAATTCCATCTGAAAGCTCCTTTCTCTTCCTGGTTTATCTGCTAAGGGCTGCAACAAGTTTGGCTAACATACATATAACACATTTTAAGATAATTTAAAATGCACTTACGGTAATTTTTCAATTACTATAGGAATGATAAGAAAGAGAGGTGAAGTGTAAGACGGTTGATTTTAGAAATTGGATGCACCCGGCTGCACCTAGCAAAACAGAGGAGTTTACGGAGGACACACGCGTTTTGTTTTGCTTTTTAAAACTCATTTCCAAATGGAGGATTACATATCTACGCTCAAACTATTATCTGGACTTAAACACTGAACTGGTCTGAACTGAAGTGGTCTGTGCAGGTCATTTATAAGGTAAGACCCATAACTCATAGTTTTGCGTTTTGTATGAACAAACAATGCGGCCATGAAACATATTTTGCTGTAGGCAAACAAATTGTCCACTTGATTTATATGATATATATGTTCATCTGATTGGTCTGAAGTCAGTGCTTCACCGGTGTTTCCACATTCACAGTGGCTGGTGTTTGTGTTTAGTGCTTACAGCACAGAGAGAGATGAAGAGTGAACAGGACTTCAGCAGCAAAACAGCCTTTTCTAGATGGAAATATTGGCAATATTTCAGACTCACTGAGGTTAAAGGTAAAAATGCGCACATCGGGTGCACATTATGTTCCAGAACAGAACGAAAAAGTAACGCAATAGTTACTTTTACTGGTAACTAGTTACTTTTATAGTGGAGTAACTCCGTTAGTAACTCAGTTACTTTTTGGGAGAAGTAACTAGTAACTATAACTAATTACTTTTTCAAAGTAACGTGCCCAACACTGGTCTCCAATCCACAGATAACCATCCAACAGCCAGAAAGGCTCTCTGAGCTAACTCACTTTGCACCTGTAAATGATAAAACTGTCCAAGAGATAATCTCCAGTTTGAGCTCCTCCACATGCAGCTTGGATGTACTACCCACTAGATTTCTGAAGTCTGTTCTGAGCAGTCTGTTACCTTCACTCACACAGATACAGTAGGTCCCATTCCGTTTTGTCGTCTTCATTCACGCTTCTCGGGAATCACGCAGCTGCGTGAAAAATAGTACATCTTATCGCCACAAGGTGGCAGGCTAAGTCCGCTTTAGCTCTGCCAGCGACTTAGACGCTCAGGTATAATGGGCCCGACACACGGGAGGCGACAAATGAGAGCGATCAGCGAAACTCAACGCTGTCGCTCAGATAACATGACAGACGGGGCGCGATGCGGCTTGACGACAGCGTCGAAAAGTTGAGCCGATTTCAACTTTCTGGGATCGCGTCGCTGACCCGCGCGTGCACGATACATGCACGAGCAGGAGGATTTCACACGCACGTTTTTCGCCCGTCGCTGAGCAGGAGGCTCGCTAGCGATTGACGCTATGTCGCGCACGTCCCATTGAAATGAATGGAGGCGATGCGATGTCGCCTCCCGTGTGTCTAGCCCATCAGACTGCGTGCAAACCTGTCTAGCCCAGAGGTGCTTTGTTGGCCGAATGGTTAGCATTAAATACAGGGACCTGGAGAACCCAGGTTCGATTCTTGTCTGAGGCACATCTTTTGGTTGCTTGTGGCAAAATTGTTTTTTCATTAAACAATTATTATATAACATCTTGTCTTTAATGTCTGAAAAAATCTAGGTGAAATTCACTAGTGTTATACGTTAAATATTGTGATATGTTTTGATAAACCGAACGTTACGTTAAATCCTCCGCTCTGGCCCCGGGAGCAGCTGCTGTGACCCCCGCTCTGACAGCTCAGTGAACGCACTGCCGTCTGGGCTCCGAGCGCGGACCATAGACACGCGGACTCACGTCTCTCTCTCTCTGCTCGCGTCTCTCTCTCTGCTCGCGTCCCTCTCTCTCTGCTCACGTCTCTCTCTCTGCTCGTGTCTCTCTCTCTCTGCTCACGTCTCTCTCTCTCTGCTCACGTCTCTCTCTCTCTGCTCGCGTCCCTCTCTCTCTGCTCACGTCTCTCTCTCTGCTCGTGTCTCTCTCTCTCTGCTCACGTCTCTCTCTCTGCTCACGTCTCTCTCTCTGCTCGTGTCCCTCTCTCTCTGCTCACGTCTCTCTCTCTCTGCTCGCATCTCTCTCTCTCTCTGCTCGCGTCTCTCTCTCTCTGCTCACCTCTCTCTCTCTCTCTGCTCACCTCTCTCTCTCTCTGCTCACGTCTCTCTCTCTGCTCTCTCTCTCTGCTCACGTCTCTCTCTGCTCGCGTCTCTCTCTCTCTGCTCACGTCTCTCTCTGCTCTCTCTCTCTGCTCACGTCTCTCTCTCTCTCTGCTCACGTCTCTCTCTCTCTGCTCACGTCTCTCTCTGCTCGCGTCTCTCTCTCTCTGCTCACGTCTCTCTCTGCTCGCGTCTCTCTCTCTCTGCTCACGTCTCTCTCTGCTCTCTCTCTCTGCTCACGTCTCTCTCTCTCTGCTCACGTCTCTCTCTGCTCGCGTCTCTCTCTCTCTGCTCACGTCTCTCTCTGCTCTCTCTCTCTGCTCGCGTCTCTCTCTCTCTGCTCACGTCTCTCTCTGCTCTCTCTCTCTGCTCACGCCTCTCTCTCTCTGCTCACGTCTCTCTCTGCTCACGTCTCTCTCTGCTCACGCTCTCTCTCTCTCTGCTCACGTCTCTCTCTGCTCACGTCTCTCTCTCTCTGCTCACGTCTCTCACTGCTCGCGTCTCTCTCTCTCTGCTCACGTCTCTCTCTGCTCGCGTCTCTCTCTCTCTGCTCACGTCTCTCTCTCTCTGCTCACGTCTCTCTCTCTCTGCTCGCGTCTCTCTCTCTCTGCTCACACGTCTCTCTCTGCTCGCGTCTCTCTCTCTCTGCTCACCTCTCTCTCTCTCTCTCTCTGCTCGCGTCTCTCTCTCTCTCTCTCTCTGCTCGCGTCTCTCTCTCTCTGCTCACGTCTCTCTCTGCTCACGTCTCTCTCTCTCTGCTCACGTCTCTCTCTGCTCTCTCTCTCTGCTCACGTCTCTCTCTCTCTGCTCACGTCTCTCTCTCTCTCTGCTCACGTCTCTCTCTCTCTGCTCACGTCTCTCGCACCTGTTCTTCTTAAAGATGTTGTTTGATGCGGAGCAGAGAGTCAGCAACTAGATTGGTTGTGAGATTATTAAAAGAAGCTAGTTCTCTCATCTTTACAGCATGGGAAGTTTGTGAATGTTATTGCATCGGTGATTAAATGCTATTTTATTTTAATAATGATAGTAAATCTGACATTTAAAGTCAGTGCCTCCCCAATCACAATCCTCACCGCACGTCACTGTCTGTCTGCTATATGCATCTGATCATTTGATGTTGCCTCAACCTACACTTGTTTTAGTTTAAATGTGTAGGCTAGCTGTTTTTCAGTCTTTGAAATGTTGATGTGGCCATTTTATGGCTATTAAAAGCATCTGCCTCTGTCTGTGCGCTTTAACTGCCGGCACTAGGACCACTACGTGGATTAGCGCCCTCTCAGCTGTCTTCGCGCCGAATGAATGACAGATAGCATGATAGTGATAAGATATGTAAACAATGGCAACGCCGGCTGCTGAAAAGGCAAAACCTAGGCCATTCCAGTCCTGCTGGACACAAGAGTTTGGTTTTGTGTTTGTGAAGGACCGTGCTGTGAAAAAATTTGCTGTGCTTTATGCTGTGAAAATGTTGTGTGCAGAACTTCAAGTGTTAAGCGTCATTTTGAGACGAAGCACGAGAAGACCTTCAAAGACCAATCAGACAAAGTAGAGTCAATTAAATGTGCTGTGTCCAGATATGGAAAACAAGCTAGCTCCTTCAGGGTTTTTACCACTGCTAAAAATCACGGGACAGAAGACTCTCTTGCAGCGCTCCCTCCCCCACACGAATAAACAAAGCCCACCCCAGGCCCCTGCTGTTATAAGTCATTACCTACATTTGCAAATCAATACATGCAAATGTTAGCAGCCAACCTATCCTTCTTTTCAAAACAGGGGCCAATTTCGCTTGGGTTTGCTAGTGTTAAAACTAAGCAGACATTCATCAGCCAACTCCATTATATTTGTAAAACACGGAGAAAGAAAGTTTCCCACCCATCATACATTTGTATTAGCAATATTGTTTTACAAGTTTACTACAGTCTAGCAACTATTCATTTCAACCTTCGGCACAACACGCCAAAACACGCATGAAATTCAAGATTTTGGACAACAATAAACATGTTCACACTCTGGCATCATGTTTAAAAAAATTAATTTGCGCATCAGAAAATGTCTAACGGAAACACGCAAACTTCGAATCATATATATAATAAGCCTCTGAATTTATTCTTTTAAATAATGTTGTTATAACACTCACCATTAATGCGACTTCTGGTGCTGGACTGTAAAAAATACAACTCAAAATTGTTCACCTTACTAAGATTTTTGCATTCACTGACAATAAAATTGCCAGTTGGAACTTATGAACAATAGAAGGCCATGGCCTGTATAGTAGTACAAAAACAAGATAAAATAGAAGTACAAGACACACAATGTTCTTTGATTGTATATCTGCTACGATTGTGTATCCGTTGTTTTAGCTGACTGACGCCAATATATCCAATATATAATGTTTCCCTGTTTATTGTTCTGCCTGAATCTACCACCTGTTGTGAATAAACTTCCAGGTTGCTCTGGTGTGCAAAGATCCCTGCCTATGCGTCTGATTTTCGACACTCACTTTCTGAAGTTTCTGATGAAAAGTTCATCTTATTTGATATATTAAGTTGATTTGACTTTTAAGTTGTAGTGAACTTCTGAAAGTTCAAGTGGCTCACAAGATAGTTCCAGTTCCAACTGGAAATTTTATTGTCAGTGAATGCAAAAATCTGAGTAAGGTGAACAATTTTGAGTTGTCGTTTTTACAGTTCACCGAGCTATAGTGAGGTCAACTTATCTGCGTTTGCTCATTTAAATATGTGTTATGGCAACCAGCTGCATTCAACATTTTGAACAAACTAATTTGACCAAAAAAATCACTGTATTTATTTTTACCAACCGTAATCGACAGGGCCAAGCCAAAGTAGCCCTTTATATTCTCTGGGTCAGTCTTAGAAACATTAAGTTTCCCCTCTGGTTCACAGTGTGTGTGGGCACGGTGGCTGAGTGGATAGCACTCTCGCTTCTTGACACGAAGGTCCTGGGTTCGAATCCCGGTCGGAACAGGGCCTTTCTGTGTGGAATTGGCATGTTCTCTGTGTCTGCATAGGTTTCCTATGCAGATCACTTCCCCTACCCAAGTGACCTTGGTCCATGAAATGCGCTATATAAATAAACATCATGATCTTTTAATGTGGGGGCTAATTTAAACTCAAAATAGTAAGTTATTGTAGGGGACAGTAATCTGAACTTAAAAAAGTAAGTTTTTACAGACTTGAAATTTCCAGTAACTTGAATTTAAACACTTAGTTGGCAGAACTTGGAAAACTTAACTGACACAACTTAATAAGTGTAGTTCTTCAAAACTTGAAGAATTAAGTTAATGCCTTCAACTCAAAAATCCTTCGCAGCTGGTTGCTTTGAAATTTTGAGTTGAACTAACTTTATCTTTTTTACAGTGTGCATGGACCAGAAGTCCAATTAAAATAATGGACAATTGCTCCTGCAGCCCTGAACAGGACATGCGAGGTGCGCGGGTCGGCCCGAAACCCGCAGTCAACCCGCGGGTCCCGCGGTTTCGGGCGGGTTGGATGCCTCAAAAATATGAGTCATGTCAGGTGCGGGTGGGTCGGGTCAGAAAGCTCCTGATCCCTATATAATATTATATATGTGAGCCACGGTATGGGAGTCCCTTGAGTACATTTGCAATCGCGCAGGGAGGCTGTTAAACAAAAAAAATCATGCTGACAAACAGGATCGCTCCTTCCTGACTCCCCGCTTAAAGCCTCAGAACACTCCAGCCCGAGGACAGACGTGTGATCTACACAGAGGCACCGAGACTGATGACTGTGGGCCTCACAGCAGAGGCCTAAAGCAGGGGCCTCATTACTTTAATACTTACAGTCTGTGGTAAATACACGGGCTACATGTGGTACACGTGCTTAGACTATATTAATATTGTATGTGTAACATTCAAAATAGATTGAGTGAATATTCCCTTTTCCTCATTTAGTGATTTGCGGAGGAGAGGAGAGGAGCAGCGAGAGAAGTTTGGCAGTTGAAATAAATGAATTACAGCTTGCTAAATTATTTGAAAGCATCTTCATTATGATTGTTATATTTATGTATTTATTATAAATGTTAGAGATGCCAGAGAAAAGGCGTCTGCTTTTTTTCTGAGTGGGAGGAGACACCAGCGGAGCTGTTTGAGTCAGATAACGTTCAGCGTTATATTACCAATAGTTTCTCTTTCCATAACGATATTCTCTCTTTTTGGAAAGATCACCAACGTGATGCAAAAGTTTACGTTATATGCAGTAGTTTTAATGTCTGCGGGTTATTCCAGAGACTGGCCTGCTACAAGGAGTTGCCCGTTTTAACCATTGTTGATTGATTGTGCGCGGGGCAGAAACTCGCCAATGTAACCCTGCTCACAAGTGCCACCTGGTGGTTGTTTTGGTCATTGCAACGTCACTGGGAGGGGGGAAAATAAAAGACGCGTGAATCACACGTGAGTCTCGTGTGATTCACGCGTGAAAGGCGACAAAACGGAATGGGACCTACTGTAGTAAACATGTCCCTTCATTCTGGAATATTCCCAAAGGCCCTGAAAACTGCAGTCATCAGGCCCCTGCTAAAAAAGAGCAGTCTCGATGCTACGGTACTTAACAAGTATCGTCCCATCTCAAATCTGCCATTTATGGGGAAAGTAAGTAAGTAAGTAAGTAAGTTTTTATTTATATACCGCCTTTTCACTGCAGATCTGAGTCTCAAAGCGGTTTACAATTGTTAATTTTGGGCATTTGTCTCTCACTCCACACAGAGATGGGAGCGGGGTCGCCAGTACAGGAGGCGCATGCCAGAACTATTGGACATATTTTTAGTGGTAGGGGAAACCGGAGTACCCGGAGGAAACCTACGCAGACACGGGGAGAACATGCAAACTCCACTCAGAAAGGCCCTGGTCCGGCCGGGATTTGAACCCAGGACCTTCTTGCTGAGAGGCGAGAGTGCTATCCACTCAGCCACCGTGCCGCCAAAGTCCTTGAGAAAGTTGTCTACCTACAGCTTACTAGATTTCTTATAATCAACAACTCATTTGATATGTTTCAGTCCGGCTTTAGACCCCACCACAGCACTGAGACTGCTCTCGTTAAGGTTACAAACAATATCCGGCTGAACACTGACGCAGGCAAAGTCTCAATCTTAATCTTGTTAGATCTAAGTGCTGCCTTTGACACCGTCGACCATGAGATCCTCTTACAGAGACTAGAGGACTGGGTTGGCGTCACTGGCACCGCCCTAAGTTGGTTTAGGTCTTACCTTGAAGACAGGAAGTACTTTGTGGAGATTGGAAACTGTGTCTCAGATCATATGGCCCTGACCTGTGGAGTCCCACAGGGGTCGATCCTGGGACCTCTTCTGTTCAATCTCTACATGCTGCCGTTAGGTCAGTTAATGAATGAATGAATGAATGAATGGTTTATTTTGGTTGATGCATTTAAATTTATTTATGCCTATCCTTGTTCAAACCACATAACTGATGCTAAAAACAGCTTATCACACTAATGATATACTTTATCAAATAACAAAAAAATAAAGAACAACTATTTGGTGACTTACAGACAGAATAATGAATGATATGTACACATACACATCTCCATTTCATTTCATACAAGCTTGAGGTAATCACTCATATGCTTCTGTTTAATCAGTCTTCTAAATCCAATTAAAGAAATACATAGTTTAAATTCATCTTTTAGTCCATTCCATACCTTAACACCCTCAACTGAAACACATCTGGACTTCACAACAGAGCTCACTTTAACATTTTCAAAAATAAATAGACCTCTTAGGTTATAACAACTTTCCCTTAATTTAAAGAAACTCTTAATAGGCTTAGGAATGTTATTGTTTTTAACCCTGTGAACAATTTCTAACACTTTCATGTCAGATTCAGATTCAGATTCATTTATTTGCCATTTGCAGTAAAACCACATTGGAAAAACTGTGCAAGACTACCCCGGTGTGCGCCAGACAGAGACGACACACACCAGAGCTCTTGCCACGGCGCCATCTTTTCCGGCGCCATGCGACAAACAGTAGAATAAACAGCAGAGAGCAATAACATACAGGTTACAACAGACAGTTGGATAGAAAACATTGTGCTTTGTATAAAACCACGGATTTTTTTTTTGGGATGAGCACCTTCAGCAGCCGGCCCAATGTGGCTGTCAGAGGGGGGGCGGGGTCAGGGAGGGGGTGAGCCGGAAACACAGCCGGATGTTGACAATATCCATTAATTTTAGAGTTTTATTTTGAATAAATAAATTATTAGTTGGTTCACAATAACCAACCTTATTTACAATCCTTATAGCCCTTTTTTGCAATTTAAATAAAGAATCTATACATGTCTTGCCAGCGTTCCCCCATATCTCTACACAATATGACAGATGGGACATAACTAAAGAACTATATATCAAAAACAATCCTTTTTTATTCAATAAATTCCTTGTTTTATACAATATTGCAATTGACCTTGACACCTTATGCTTGACATATTCAATGTGCGGTTTCCAACAAAGTTTGTGATCTAGGATTACTCCAAGGAATTTGGCTTCAAAAACTCTTTCAATTTCCACTCCATTTAAATGTAATTTTACACCATCAGTTTTTTTGTTACCTGCAAATATCATAAATTTTGTCTTGTTTTCATTTAAAGATAGCTTGTTATAATCAAACCACTTTTTGATCAAAACAAATTCAGTTTCTACTAATTGCAATAATTCATTCAGTTTCTTTCCAGTACAAAAAAAGTTAGTATCATCAGCAAACATGATGGATTTAAACATGGGTGATACGGTGAAAATATCATTTAGATATAGTATAAACAATTTTGGTCCCAGGACCGAGCCTTGGGGCACTCCGCAAGTAACTTTTTCGAACTGTGAATCCACATCATCAATTTTTACATATTGATATCTGTTGTTAAGATAGCTTTGCAGCCAGTGATTTGTTTTACCACGAAGGCCATAATATTCACACTTTTTCAACAATTGTGCATGGTCAATTGTATCAAATGCTTTACTCAAATCAACAAATACACCCACTGTATAGAGCTTTTGATCAACAGCTGTCGCAACATGTTCTACAAGTTCCATCACTGCTAGGGATGTTGAATGATTGCTTCTAAAGCCATATTGATGGTCATTCAATAAATCATATTTGGTGATAAAAACATCAAGTCTAATTTCAAACAATTTCTCTAATATTTTTGAGAATTGTGGCAACAGTGAAATTGGTCTATAATTAGATAAAAGTTGTTTATTTCCACTTTTGTAAATTGGAATCACTTTAGCCATTTTCATTTGATCAGGAACAATACCAGTTGAAAAAGATTTGTTGCAAATATAGGTTAAAGGTTCAACAATACAGTGGATGACATCTTTGATGAGCGACATATCAATACCATGACAATCTGTGGAATTCTTACTTTTAAATTGATATACTGCTTCTAAAACATCACTTTGACTATACGCCATTTAGGAACATTGTGTTGCTATTTGAAGTAGGAAACTCAATATTTCCAACAGTAGGTAACTGATTGGCTAATTTAGGACCTACTGTAACAAAAAATTGATTGAAAGCATTTGTAATTTCTTTTTTGTCATCAATTGTTGTATTTGCATTTTTAATGCTTGTAGGTAAAATCATCTCTTTTTTGTTTTCTATTACTTTATTGATTACCATCCATGTGGCCTTAATATCCTTTTTATATTTCTGTAGTAAGTTAACATAATAATCTTGTTTGCTTCTTCTTATTATAACTGTTAATTTATTTTTATATTCTTTGTACAGTTTCTCTTTTTCTTTTGTAGGATTTTTCATAAACTCTTTGTATAATTTATTCTTCTTTTTACAAGCCTTCTCCAAACTTTTTAACATCCACGGTTTAGATCCTTTTTTACATTTTTGCTTACATTTTGGAGGGCAATGCTTATTATAAATATAAGTTTTGGATGCATTATAGCAGGTCTCCCAAGTGGGGTCCGCGGCTGGTGGGCCGCGAGGGTACTGCAGGGGGGCCGCGGGAGGTCATAAAAAAAAAAAAAAAAAAATTAATGTTAAATTTATAATCTTTTGTTATTATATGAAATAATTATTTCTAAACTGAATGCATTATTGTATTCATGTTTTAACATTTCCCCAAAATAAAATAAAATAGATGTTGTCTTCTGGTTATTATTTTTGCCACGCAGACCGTCATAATTTAAGAGCTCATTATAGGAAAATTTCCAAAGATTCCTTTCAATAGAGCAAATTTCAAGGCTTCAATAGCATAGGTGTTTTGTGTCTGTGAACAATATCGAACAAATATTGAGGTGTTTTATTGTAATGAAACATTTCCATCACAACAAAAACAGGCAAGTGATCAGTAATATCTGTTAACAAGAGTCCACTTTTTGTCTTTATACCAGTTTGATTTAAGAATATATTATCAATCAATGTACAACTATCTTTTGTTATCCTGCTTGGCCTCAATATTAGCGGGTAGAAGCTCAAACTAAACATTGTATTAATGAATTCTGTAGTTTGTGAGTGCTCATTGGACTTTAACAAATCAATGTTAAAGTCACCACAAATCAAAGTCAACTTGTTAACCTTTTGCTCAAACAACTCAGAAATCATTTTATTAAACTGATCTATACAAGAACCAGGAGAGCAATAAATACAAGTTATTATTATGTTTTTTGTTGTTCTGGCTTTAATTTCAATAGTTAAGCACTCCATCAGGTTCTCAATAGAAAAAGTCATATTTTCGATTACCCTGCATTCTAAGCCCGTTCTAACAAACAGAGCAACCCCACCCCCTCTTTTATAGAGTCTGTTCTGTGAAAACATTTCATAGCCGTCTAATTTGTCCAAAAATACTTTTCCGTCCTTTATCCAAGTCTCTGAGACTGCAACTACAGAAAAGTCATCAAACTTTTGTAAATGGTCCTTAATTTTGGAAAAGTTTCTATAAAGACTCCGGCTATTGAAATGTATGAGTGAGAATCCCTGCATACTCATGTTAAAGTCCTCCTCTGTATAATATTCACAGTCCAACTCAGTGCTACTGCAGAGATGAGTCTCTGGATCAATATCATTTCCTCTATCATTAGATTTATATTCTTTGTCATCAAAACTTTTAAAGTAATTGTTTTTTCCTGTTTCTATGCAATACTTTTTATCCATAAATGACAAGAAACAAAATACTAATCAAGTCAAAAACTTGGGAGAAAGAATACCTTTGCCTTTTCCCCTTGTTACTATAAGTTTCAATTTCATTTGTACTTCTCCAGCTCCGAGACATGTTTGATTGTCACAACTTTGGCCTGCTCTGGTGGCCCGTTGAGTTTGATCATTATTTTGCAGTTTCTCGTCCATGTATCCTGTATTTTTCTTTTCTTCTTCAACATTCTTGCTTGCCAAGCAATTTCAGCATTCCTCTTCGTAAGATGTTCGTTAACATATACACCAGTACCCTTGAGCTTTCTTGCAACCTTTCTATTTGCAAATCGAATGATTATACTTGGTTTTTTTGACTGTTTTTGAGGAATTGTGTGACATGCTGCTATTGTTGTACTGTCAATAGTGATCCCATTTCTATTGAAAAAGTGAGTTACTTGTTGTTCAAGTGTCAGCAGTTCACCTGGTGGTGCGTCCTCTCCTTCATTGACATTAGCAGCGGCCCGTGCATATGTGCGATGTGTAGTCTCCAGTCCAGAAATCACCACATCCTCCATTCTTGTGTATTGTTCCAGCTGGTCCACTCTGTTTTCCAGCTCTTCGATCTTCTTGTCTTTCTCTTTAATCACTTCTTTCAGATTATGTACTTCCTCGATCAGTTTCAGTAAATCATTCTGTTGTGTTACCACTTTAGTCAGCTCACCTGACATAAAGTTTAGTGACTTCTTAACTTCTTCCATATCATTTGCCATAGTATTAGCCATTGAAGTGGTGGTAGGGGCCTCCTGGTGATCCAGTAGGCCTTTGTCAAGCACAGACCATAAAACTTGCTAAAAATGAAGATAATAGCAAAAATGATCCAGTGCCATGAAGCATTACTTCAGTGCATATCTGAGGACTTTAGGCAAATAGTTGGATGTCGATATCTCTTTGTGATATTTGTTAGATTGGCATAAGCTGTTCAGCACAAACATCAGCGGCAGCCATCTTCTCCGGGGCTCCCGGAGAAGACTTTATAAAGGGCAGTAAGGTGACTTCTAGAGGGCGGGGGACAGGTTAAGAAGTGTTCAAGAGTCCAACAGCAGAGGGGAAGAAACTGTTCTTGTGGCGGGAGGTTCTAGTCCTGATGGACCGCAGCCTCCTGCCTGAGGGGAGTGGTTGGAATAGTCCATGTGCAGGGTGAGAGGGGTCGGCTGTGATACGACCAGCCCGGCCTCGAGCTCGGGCGACGTACAGGTCCTGCAGCGATGGAAGGCTGCGGCCGATCACCTTCTCTTGTTTGTCTGGTCTATTTTTTTTTAATGACTTGTCCTTTCCTACTGTTGAGAAATAGTTCATGTTGATAGTTCCACGGATCAGAGGAGAAGTACTAAGGTTTAACATAAAAACAAAGTGTATTCTTCACCATGATTCCTTTTCCATTTTTTCTTAATCCAAACAGAAAATATTGCACCTAGTGTAAATCTATGACTTGTTTACATAGAGAGAAGAAAGCAACTGAGACGTGTTTCCAATATAATGGTTAAAAAACAGATCAAGATGAAAGAAGCCGCTTGTACATTTATGTTTACAACTAAACGGTTAAAAAGGACATTTATAGTTATGAAAATGGAAATAAATCAACGTTCTTCAGTGAACAAAGGACTCTAAAGTGTCTTTAATGTGGCCTGTACCTCTGAGTGTTTGAAATGTGTCTCTTTAGATTATCAAGCTCACATGATGTTATTTTTACAGATTCCCAAACAAATGTTTATTTATGCACTTAAAGCTGAAAGCAGGTTCATGCATTGATCCAAATAAATGGAAGCTGATAGTTTTACAGTCTCTTGATGTATTTAACCCATATTTTATTGACACTAGGCCCTGTTTGAAATAATAAAGGCTTTCTCTTTTGTTTTTATGTTGGAAGGTAAAAAAAGTGTGTTTTATGATTGGGGATAATGTTTGCTCAATGTTTTTTGATCTAAAACACTGACCACACTGTTATGAAGAGACTAACATACAAGTATTAAGAGACTCAAAGATGTATTGTCATGTTTGTCATCCTTGATGATAGAGTGGGGGTGGGGAGTGAAGTAAAGAAGGGAGTCCAGCTTCCTGATCGCCTTGTGGATAAAACTAGAGCTGCAACTAACGATTATTTTGTAATCGATTAATCTATCGATTATTTTTACGTTTAATCGAGTAATCGCTTGGCTGTGAATTGTGTAGAAAAAAAATATTTTTTCATCACAAAAAGCTAAAGTGGCAACACTCGAGGACGTATTGATGGCGTAAACTTAAAGTAAATGTTTGTAACAGGCTCTTTGTGCTAATTCTGCTCTGATTGGATGAGACAGACAGATATTCATGAAATTATAAAAACAAAGTCTGTTTTAATCAAAAATACTACATTTTCATGTCATTTTTGCTCTGTTTGAGTCCGTGTGAACCAGAAAACGATTAATCGATTACTAAAATAGTTGTCGACTATTTCAATAATCGCTTAGTCGTCGATTAATTGATTAGTTGTTTCAGCCCTAGACAAAACGCTTATTCAGTCAACTGGACCTGTGCCGTGGATTTCCCAGTCTCCTCCTGAGGGCATTACTTTGAAGGGCTGTTATGAGAGTGGGCTCAGAACACAGCCTTGGGGAGTCCCTTTGCTCAGTCTGATGGTTCTGGAGGACTTTCCGTACAGCTGCTGGTCTCCCATCAGAAAGGGGATTCTAGTGATGAATGCTGAGCTGAAGTCTTCAAAGAGCATTCTAACAGTCTTTAGTTTCAAGGTGAGTGAGGGCTGTATGAAGCACAGAAGGCATCTCCAGTTGAGTCATTTCTCCGATAAGCACTGGTCAAACTGGTCTGGGTCCAGGGTTGGTGGGAGAACAGACTTGATGTGGTCCATACGAGTGAGTGCGACTGGGCTGTAATCCTTGAAGTTGGAGGGTGGGACTTCTTTGGTGCTGGAATGATGATGGTGTCTTTGGGACCACAGCTGCAGAGATGAGTTAAACATGTGAAGAGTTCATCAGCACAACCTTTCAGTTCACACCTGTGTTCAGTCTGCATTCGGCCTTTTGCGTACGTTGATTTTACTCAGATCTGACTGATCTTTCTGAAGACAGCTTCAGCATCTGGTCTTCTGGAGGGGGTGGACTTTTGTTCCAGGGTTTTGTTGAGTGCCTCTGTTGAGAGAAAAGAATGAATTCAGTGCATTCAACAGCATTTGGCACAACTATATTTGCCGTAAACACATCTGTGTTCCACATAAGATACCTGCTCTCTGGTAAAGGCTTCTCTCCTTTATCGCTGGGGTCTCTCCATCTGGGACTGTGAGTGTTGCTCCACTAGAGTTGCTCCACTTTCACTTTCAATTCCAGAAGTCTAGATGTTGTATATCTTCCTAAATGGTCCCTCATTTTACAATTTCATTCATATTCCCTCTAAAATTGTGAACTTTGCACATCTGACTGATCTTTGCCACAGTTGAGGCTTTAGATGGTTCAGTTCATGTCCATTCGAGCGACCAAGAGATAACACAGGTTAGACATGATTTCTGCACAACACCAGAGATCGATTGGTCCTAGAGATTATCTTTCACATGTATTTGGACGTGAGGAGTGCGAGGAGAGAAAAGAGACAGTTCCTCCCCCAAAGTGGACCCAGCTTGATTTTCTCTTCTCATTCCATCTGTGAAAGGATGGTACATATTTGGAAGAGGGCTGAATACATGGCATTTACTCAGTAAAGAAACAATTACCTCATCATTTACATCCTGGGCTTTTGTTGGACTGAGACATGCCTCTCCAGGTGATCATGTTCATGCAGGACCTATTGCAGGTAAGGGGCAAATGGGAACTGATGAAGAGCTCTGGGGTAATGTACAGATAGAAATGAAAGCTATAAACATGAACCTTTGAGAGGACCTTGAGAGGGACTTGAGAAGTATACTGTGCCTGTGAACCTCGAGGCCGCCTTCCTGCAAACTTTTAGTTGATACAGGACATGACTTTTTTAGGGTGGATTCCTTTTACAGCTGCCGCCACGTGCTGGTCACCGCAAACAAAAACTCTCTCAAAGTAAGCAGATTCTGTCGTCCTGCACACACATGCTGTGGTTATTTAATAAACACATTTACGTTAAAAGGTCATTTTCTTTTTACCTTGAAGGCTGATTAAAACAATAGTTTTCTGTTTCCATCAACAGCCCTGTGTGGCGCACATGCAGGGCAGGAGGACGAGTCCATTTGAAAGGTTTTGTCCGTCACATGGTCCACCATCGTTCATTCAACGGAACAATGACAAAAGGTATCGCTGCAAACCTTGACCTTCTGATGAAACAAACAAGGATTCATAGGACAATCAGAATCAAAACACATTTAAGTTACAAGGTTGATAACCCTTCCATGATGTTGCATTTGTTGGTCATATCCAAATCTCTTTCAGCAAATCTCTTATGTTCTTTCAGCACATAACGAAGATCCAATCCATTCAAACAATAGTCTCAGCCAGAGAAGAGGAAAGTGTGCATCACACGTTAAAAACAATGTAAAGGTTTCCCCTTGGATAAAACCTGATAAAAGCCAGAGTTCAAACAGTTCACCTGTTTGTCAAATATAAAATCCCGAAAGTGGCCCATGTCGATGAGGGCTCAGTGTTGCCAAACACCATCACCTTTGTTTCCCTCAATCAGACAAAACAAGATGTGGACGAACCGTGGGTTTGAGTGACAGTCGTCTGCATAAAAGTGGTTTATATTGAACACAGTTGAACATAAACCAGTTAGAAAGACGTTTAAGATGGTTCTTCCTGTAATGAAGTGTGAGCAAAGACAAACCAAAAAGTGCTCCTCCTCCTCCTCCTCCTCCTCCTCCTCCTCCTCCTCCTCCTCCTCCCTCACAGGAACAAAACACATTCACTTCCTCCCCTGGACTCCATGTACAGATAAGGCAAGGCAAGTTTATTTGTATAGCACAATTCATACACAAGGCAACTCAAAGTGCTGAACAAAACAAGAAAGCATTAAAATCATAAATAATCCATCCATCCATTTTCTACCCTTTAATCCATTTCTGGGTCAGGGGGGTGGCAGTCAGAGATGCCACCCAAGTCTCATAGCACCAGAACATTAAAAAGGAAGATAAGAATAAAACATAAAATCCCTCAGTTGTAGCACAGCTAAACAGAACAGTATTTAACCTGGTTTTAAACATTGTCAGAGAGGAGGCCTGTCTCACATCTTCAGGAAGATTGTTCCAGATTTTAGCAGCATGAATCTGAAAAGCAGCCTCCCCATGTTTAGTTCTGACTCTGGGCACTAACAGGAGTCCAGTCCCTGTGCTCCTCAGAGTCCCAGCAGGAGGCCAGTCCCTGTGCTCCTCAGAGTCCCAGCAGGAGGCCAGTCCCTGTGCTCCTCAGAATCCCAGCAGGAGTCCAGTCTCTGTGCTCCTCAGAGTCCCAGCAGGAGTCCAGTCCCTGTGCTCCTCAGAGTCCGGGCTGGTTCATATGGGACTAACATGTCACTAATATATTTTGGTGCGAGGCCATGGACAGACTTGTAACAAGCAGAGCTGTTTTAAAGTCTATTCTCTGAGCCACAGGAAGCCAGTGCGGAGACCTGAGGACTGGACTAATGTGGTCGTACCTCCTGGTTCTAGTCAGGACTAATGTGGTCGTACTTCCTGGTTCTAGTCAGGACTAATGTGGTCGTACTTCCTGGTTCTAGTCAGGACTAATGTGGTCGTACTTCCTGGTTCTAGTCAGGACTGTCACTCCCGTATTCGTCCCGGAAACCGGATTCGTCCGGAAGTTCAGTTTGATCCAATGAGCATACGCAGCAGTAGATTACGTCACGGAATCTGGACGGAAGCGGAAGTAAATAAAACAAACTACCTATTCATGCCTAAACTTATCCAGCCATTCCCATAAAATAACCCCAACCCTTAACCCTAACCTTAACCATCTTAATCAGACGCCTAAACTTAACCAGTCTCCACTTAAGGACATATTAAACTTTTTGACATGCGCAAACTGAACTTCCGGACGAATCCGGTTTCCGGGACGAATCCGGGAGTGACAAGGACTAATATAGTCGTACTTCCTGGTTCTGGTCAGGACTAATGTGGTCGTACTTCCTGGTTCTAGTCAGGACTAATGTGGTCGTACTTCCTGGTTCTAGTCAGGACTCGAGCTGCTGCATTTTGAATGTACTGCAGCTGTTTTACAGCCTGTTTGGACAGACCTGTGAGCAGGCCATTGCAGTAGTCTAACCTACTGGAGACAAATGCATGGATAAGAATCTCCAAGTCTGCTTTAGACACTATGTTTTTGATCCTGGAAATGTTTTTTAGATGGTAAAAAGCTGCTGATGTTACTGATTTGATGTGGCTATTAAAATTTAAGTCTGAGTCCAGTATTACCCCTAGATTTCTGACCTTGTTTGAAGGTTTTAGGGAGAGAGACTGTAGGTGACAGATGACGCTCTCTCTTTGTTTCTGGGGACCAAAGACAATCATTTCAGTTTTGTCTGCGTTTAGCTGAAGGAAGTTGTTTTGCATCCACTCACTGATCTGTTGGATACAGTGAAGGAGTGAGTCCACTGGTCCATGTTCTCCTGCAGTCAGTGAGACATAGATCTGAGTGTCGTCTGCATAATTGTGATAGGAAACTTCGTTGCGTATTAACTGACCTAACGGCAGCATGTAGAGATTGAAAAGAAGAGGTCCCAGGATCGACCCCTGTGGTACTCCACAGGTCAGGGCCATATGATCTGAGACACAGTTTCCAATCTCCACAAAGTACTTCCTGTCTTCAAGGTAAGACTTAGATAAATCTAGATAGAATTGACTTCTGTACCTGTGCTGTATATTCTTTGTTTGAGTGATTTTCAGTCTTTTACACTTCCTCTTTTCCGTCTAAAGAAGCTCAGAAACAATAAAGAAATGAGTGACTCCTTAAAGTAATGTGACTTTAATTCATCAAAACTCACCTTGTTTCCCTGAACAGCAAAGACACCTGCAAAAGAAGCTAAGCACCACACAACAATCCACACACAATCTTAGAAAGACATTTGTCTTTTTAAAGGGGATCAAACCAGGATCCGAAAAATGTACAACACAAGAACAATGACAAACTTAACTTATAACATATATATATATATATATATATATATATATATATATATATATATATATTTTTTTTTTTTTTTTTTTTTTTTTTTTTTTTCAAAGGGGATCAAACATGGATCCAAAAAATATTCAAAGTTTTTACAAAGTGAAACTTAACCCTTCACGAAGACACAGCTCCTGAGGATCCCAGCTCTGCTCCTGCTCCTCCAAAGAAACAAAAGACAGAAAGGATCAGTTCTTAAAAATAGAAGGAGTACTTGTGTGTTATTGGTGGAATAGGCCTCTGCGGCTCACATGACCTTCTCTGCTCCTTCCAGGGCAGCTCCCGCTCCTGCAGGTACGCCTCCATCTGCACCACCCAGTCCGGGACAGGTCCAGGGAACAGCGGGGCAGGCTCCATCTGCGAGACAACAGGGGCTAGCTTAATGCGTGAGAGGCTAGCAGCGTCAGCAGGAGGAGGACAAGGAGGAGCAGGAGAAGACTTTCGTTTGCGCTTACGAAAGTGAGGAGCAGAGGAAGGCTTAGCAGGAGGAGAAGAAGGGACCAAGCAGAAAGAGAAAAGGAAAGCTTAGCAGGAGGAGCAGAGAGGCGCGGAAGAGGAGGAGCAGAGGAGAGCTTAGCAGGAGGAGCAGAGGAAAGCTTAGCAGGAGGAGCAGAGGGGCGCGGAAGAGGAGGAGCAGAGGAGAGCTTAGCAGGAGGAGCAGAGGAAAGCTTAGCAGGAGGAGCAGAGGGGCGCGGAGAGGAGAGAGGAGGCAGAGGAGAGCTTAGCGAGGAGGAGCAGAGGAAAGCTTAGCAGGAGGAGCAGAGGGGCGCGGAAGAGGAGGAGAGAGGAGAGCTTAGCAGGAGGAGCAGAGGGGCGCGGAAGAGGAGGAGCAGAGGAAAGCTTAGCAGGAGGAGCAGAGGGGCGCGGAAGAGGAGGAGCAGAGGAAAGCTTAGCAGGAGGAGCAGAGGGGCGCGGAAGAGGAGGAGCAGAGGAAAGCTTAGCAGGAGGAGCAGAGGGGCGCGGAAGAGGAGGAGCAGAGGAAAGCTTAGCAGGAGGAGAAGAGGGGCGCGAAGCAGGAGGAGCAGAGAAGCGCCAAGCGAGAGGAACAGAGGTAAGCTTACGTTGCTTACAAGAAGAGGCAGAGGAAAGCTTAGAGCGCTTAGCAGGAGGAGCAGAGGGGCGCGAAGCAGGAGGAGCAGAGAGGCGCGGAAGAGGAGGAGCAGAGGGGCGAGGGAGGAGAGAAGAAGAAGAGTAGAGAGAGACCCTCCCAGAACGAGGAAACTTGGCAGAGCTGCCAGGCATCGTGTGAGCGAGAGACTTAGCTTAAAAGCAGAGTCCTCAGCAGGAGGTGTGGAGGCCTGATGGAGTCCTCAGCAGGAGGTGTGGAGGCCTGATGGAGTCCTCAGCAGGAGGTGTGGAGGCCTGATGGAGGATGAGCAGGAGGTGTGGAGGCCTGATGGAGTCCTCAGCAGGAGGTGTGGAGGCCTGATGGAGGAGGAGCAGGAGGTGTGGAGGCCTGATGGAGTCCTCAGCAGGAGGTGTGGAGGCCTGATGGAGTCCTCAGCAGGAGGTGTGGAGGCCTGATGGAGGAGGAGCAGGAGGTATGGAGGCCTGATGGAGGAGGAGCAGGAGGTGTGGAGGCCTGATGGAGGAGGAGCAGGAGGTGTGGAGGCCTGATGGAGGAGGAGCAGGAGGTGTGGAGGCCTGATGGAGGAGGAGCAGGAGGTGTGGAGGCCTGATGGAGTCCTCAGCAGGAGGTGTGGAGGCCTGATGGAGGAGGAGCAGGAGGTGTGGAGGCCTGATGGAGGAGGAGCAGGAGGTGTGGAGGCCTGATGGAGGAGGAGCAGGATGATCGGTGGAGGAGAAACATGTCAAACATGCTTCTTTTGAAGGTTTCAAGATCAAGAGGAAACACATTATTTGTGGTCATTCATCGTGTTTTGGGGAATGTTAAAGTCATGAAAATGTGACGAGTTCATCAATAACGACTCCACCTCACTCTAGGGGTTTAGGGTTAGGGTTAGGGTTAAGTACAGTACAGAAGACTATACTTTTGCTTCCCCTGAGAAGGACTAAAGGTATAAACTAAAAGTCCAGTCGGACTAAAACGTTCACATTTTTGGCCTAGAATCGTGTTTTTGGAGAAGTTTAAACCAATGAAAAATGTGATGAGTTGATCATGTATTTGGTCTTGGTCATTGTCGATCCCGATCACACGAGCTCGCTGTCTTAGTGCTACTATGACATCATACTGTTACAGGACTGAGAGCTTTATGTTTGTGCCAGAGGTTCAGGATACCAGCGTGGATGGATCTAAAAACCACTGCAGGTCTGTGTTTGACGTGGTTCATAAAAGTTGATTAGAGTAAAGCAGTAGAGTCAAGTTTCAAATAGATTTGTTTTCTTTTGTCATGAATGTTAAATTGTGTTTGTCTCAACAGATAAAGTCTTGTCAAAGTAAATGATTTGTGAACATTTCATCTTTTGTTTAGAAAGAGCTCAGTGTGAGTTGTTATTTGATGCTTTGTGCTGATTGGCTGAGAGAGGATGGTCCTCTCGTATTCACTTTAGTCTAAAACACAGACGTGTGAAAGAACCAAAGTGTTTAAGAGCGAGGGACGAGTTAGAAGAATGTATTTGAGACTTTGTGCTTTGAAAGTCACGCTTCTTGATGTTCAAGAACCATTTGCACTGAATATGGCAGGTCTGCCAGGGTTAGTCTATCTACTAAATAACAGACTTATTCAAAATTACATGGATCATAATCTCCAGGTACAGAATAACTGTTGAACTGAACTGGCTGAAATGTAATCAGAGACAACAGTAGATACATCACTGCTGCGGCTGATGAAGACGTTTTTATGAAGCAGAAACCTGTGGTCTGGGTTTGTCACTTTAGACTCATCCTCAACATGTTTAAGGCACAGGTTTCATGAAGCTTGAGGACGTTTCATTGTTTACACTTATTATGATTATTCTACTCTCTGTAAACCTGCTTTAGACACGGATCAAAGTGATCTTTGTTGCCATTTGGCTACTGTCTGTGTGTGAGTGACACAGGCCAAACCCAGAGGGACTAAGGTGAACAGGGAAAGTGGAAAAGCTCACGTTTTTCCCTCAGAAAAGTCTGGTAGTTGTGGTCAGGAGTGGGTCAGCAGCAGTCTGGGTGGAAATGGTCTGCAGTGATGTCTCCTGGTTGAAGAAATTGTCGAGTGAAGTTTGCCAAAATGAGTTTGTGTCTCAGCCAAAGTTTTGCACGGATGCAGTGATTCAAAAGATGCACTGGCCCTAGCAACGCCACCTAGCAACAAGAGGCAGATGCGCGTGCTCATCTCGCATGTACGAGCCGCAGTGTTTCTAAATATCCTTGATTCCTTGCACATTTGATGTTAGGATAATGGCTCCCCCTGCTGGTAGGCCTCTGCAGTCTGCCGCTGCTACCATGGACAGCTCAGTCATCAAACGCAACAAAAACACTTAGAAATTATAATACTTTAATTCATTTGAAATCAGTAATACACTTTGGGTCTAAGTTTGACTTTATCTTACCAGCACACAGTTTGAGGAGGCAAGTAAAATGTTTATTTATAGCGATACATAGGTTTATATCTCATATCTTATTAGCGAGCAAAACTTAGCTAACAATAATACATTTGATTTAAAAGCACCTTTCAAAACACCCAAGGACACTGTACAGGCATAATAAAAACAATAAAAACTGGAGAATAAAACAGTAGTGCAATATGGGATGGTGGGTGTGTGTGTGTTAGGTGGGGCTGGACAGTCTGAACAGATGGGTTTTGAGTCTGGATTTGAAAAGTGGAAAACATCCAGAGCATTCACGAAGGTGTTTGACTTCTAGCTCCGTGAACCAACATAACACTAATTGGAAAAAAAGTGTCTGAAGAACTAGCATGCATTAAAGGATTAGAATTGATATTAAAGAATTTAAAGTGAATATTGTTTAATATTTTAGAGTTGTTCTCACTTTAACTGACTGTATTTCCTCATGGATACAAATACTGAACCTGCTAAGTACTATAAAGCAGTGTCAAGCTGTGGTCCAACATGAGCCTCTAAACAAGTTTCCTCTGCAATAAAGTTATATTTGTAATTGAATGTTAAAGCTGGGGTATGTAACTACCCCCATTTCACAGTCAGTTGGAAATGCTGCCATCAGGGAGAAGATGTAGAGTTCCCAAATGCAAATCAATACCATTAGCAATGAATTTCATAAACTCTGAGAGCTCGAGCAGGAACTAGGTTTGACAACACTGGAAGCAACTCAGGTGCATGGGCTTTAGGCACTTTAGAAGTTGGAAACATGGAATAAAAACTGCACTTTAAGCTTATGGTAAGTGCAACAAAGACAGCACTTTAGGCTTAGGGTAAGTGCAATAAAATACAGTATTGCACTTTCACTTTAGGTTTTCTGAAGTGCAAGATTTTGTGGTGCTCTGTTTTGATGCCCTGTTATTAACTGTCTTTTCTTTGGTCCCAGAGGTCTCTGATGATGCTCTTGCCCGTGTCTATTATGGTCTGTTAAATGTCTACTGTGGTGAGTGCAAATGTATTGGTGTAAAGCATGTGAACCCCTGTCCCAAGATGAATTTCTCCTAAGGCAAGTATCGAATCATATCTTATAATACTTTAAAGATTTTTGCACAACTTGAAAAACTAAAATGTGGTGGATCAGACCTGAACATGCTGCATTCATGTGTTATCGTCTGCATACTTGTAAGAAAGACTCAGTATTTGAGCTTTGAGCTGGGCGCTGAACGGCCGAGTGAGGGAGATCTCTTTAGGCCTGTGTACACTCGTGCGGCGGGGCTTACGTTAGCGGTTGCGGTGGTCCTACGCAAGCACAGTTGGTGGTACACTCGCGCGTTCCCCTTGCGGAGTTTTGAAGAGAATGTTGTAATCCCACAACCAACCACATGATGGAGGTCTCACAGGAGTTGCCTGGGAAACCAAAGCGGTCCCATTTACGCTGCTGCTTTCTCCTCTTCAGAACAAAAACATGAGCAAACCGAGCTGTTTGAGATCATTACATGTGTTTCTAGTGTAGGTTTATGTGATAGTTCTATGGACTCATTGTTTCATCAGTCAAATATCTGAGACCAAACATGAACAATTTACAAGTGCAGGAGGAATGCAACAGACGCAATAAGCTACGATTCAAACAAAGACAAACGCAAAAACGTCGTTTGTTTTGCACTGTTCTATCGGAACAGTGCAAAACAAACGACTGCACTGCAGTTTATAATATTTATAATATATATGTTAGATATGCAACAGAACTCTAGTCCACAGTCTCCGCGTATATCAGGCTCTGTCATGAGCCCAAACTACTTTTCCTTCGGTTCGTTGCTGCTCGTCCATGCTCCCTGCAGCCGCTCCATGCTTCCCAGAAATTAATCACACACAGACCAATCACAGTGGAGCTTCTCTGCGGCGCGGCTTGAGGAGTTAGACATTTTTGAGGGTGCGCGGCAGGCTACGTAAGGACCTTGCGGTGATCCACGCGTTGCGCAACTAAACACAAGGCTTTTTTCACTTGTCAAAAATGGAAAAATACATATTGGTAATTCAATGTGGAAAGACTCAAGACCAAGATTGCGTTAGAATATTTATTGTCAAGATGCATGAATGAACCCCAGCATACTTAGCTTGAGTACTATTCGAAGGGGGTTTGATAGAAATTATGAGCTTGCGACCCCCCGGGGCCGGTGTCTAAGTGCGTACGTGTGTGTCTATGTGCGTACGTGTGTGTGTCTAAGTGCGTACGTGTGTGTTCTGTACCTAAGTACAGTATATCTACTTCATATGAAATTAGGGTTGCCAACTCGAGAACAAAAAAATAAGGGACAACCTTTGGGTGGATCGGGTTGAGCACTTTTTAGTCCTAATTTCAATCTACACAGGAATCATGGAATTTCATAATCACAGTTTTTAGAATGTAATTTATTGGCTACATATAAATTTATTGGCTACATATAAAAATCAAAAAAATTCTTAGCCAAAAAATAAATGTCATAAATAGGTGGAACTCTTTGGCTGGTTAAGGACTTCATGCATTCTTATTAGTAATAAAACATATAAAAAGACAAACGCTGTAACATACATTATTTATGTATAAGCAAAGGAAGGTTTCTCACCCATCATCTGTACTTCTTAGCAAGTTTTCCCGACGTTTCGTCCTCAACCTGGGGACGAAACGTCGGGAAAACTTGCTAAGAAGTACAGATGATGGGTGAGAAACCTTCCTTTGCTTTGACTAATCCCTGTACGACTGAGGGCTTACACAAACATACATTATTTATGTATGTTACAGTAAAGACCATTTACTGTAAAAGAAAAAAAGAAAAACATGTATTCATTAACAAAACTCACAAATGTTGAAATCAAAGTCTGTAGCAGTTAGATATGGTCATTATTTATAGTGTCTGAGAGTTTAGTGCGTGTACATGGCTTCAGTAAAAGCTATTTTTGTTTACAAAGCTGGTATTGACATTGGTTGACGGTCCCTAAGCGCTTTTCTCGGCGCTTGCAGTGCACTGGATTCAATGGATTTCTCTGCATTAAAAACAGCGCATTGGATTTGAAAAATCAACATAGAGGTGATCATTTTAGCAAATTACTTTTGTTTAACAAAGTAACTTCCGTGAGCTATTGACCGCGGAAGTCCGAATCTGGGAATATGACGCTACTTTACCAGACTTCTGCCAGGATGATGCTGCGGGCATGGCCGATCCATGCACGGCCCACGCTGTCACTTGTCAACAGTAAGGGTAAACCCATGGATGTGATCAAGCCTACGCCCCTTTTGACACTGTTTGGCCGAAAGGTAGACGCTTAAACTGTGATTACTGTGTGTGCGTGTGTCGGTTGTGTGACATGCAGTGAGTGAGTGATGCATTTAAGGCGACTCTGAAAATACGGGACAAAAGCCGTCCCGTATCAGTTCAATACGGGACGCACATAGTTTTTCTATAATACGGGACAATTCCGTATTTCAAGGGACGGTTGGCAACCCTATATGAAATACAATTAAAACTCACTTTAGTAAAATCTCAGTTTCATATATCCCAGCCTTAATGATGCAATTTCTTTCTTTTGTTTAAGATAATTAAACATTACATAACTTTTGTAAAAGTTGCGTGGCGTAGTTTTGTATTGGCAAATTTAGTTTTGTATTGGCTAAATAAATATATTTAATTCCTGTGAAATAAATGGTTTGCTGTGTAATCCCGGACAGTTTTTTTGTCCACCTGATGGGAGTTTTTTGTTTTTTGTTTTGGATGCAATGTTTGTTGTTTCAACACAATTGACTGAAAGCTTCAAATAGTTCATAGTTCATAAAGCATCATTTCGAACCAAACATATTTCGACCATAGACAGTAAATACCAATATAATATGAATAATATTAATATTATTATAAATATATAATATTCATTGTAAGTACTTAAGAGTGTTATATTTTTTGTCCACAAGATCCTCGAGCCTGGGCAGAGTGGCTGCAATCCCACAATGCTTCATGGGGCTTCATATTGCCATCACTACATAACATGATGGTAGTGATGGGAGGAGGTGGGTTGCTGCTTGAACAGCAGCTTGAGCTGCTGAGAACTGAGAGGCTCTGTTTAAATGCAGCCATGAAGTGATGATGAGCACAGGTGTGTTAAGGAGCAGCTCAATCAATCAATCAAATTTTATTTATGAAGCGCTTTTCATACAAAAGATGCAACACAAAGTGCTTTACAGTTTGGTTAAAAACAATCCCGCCGGCCCAAGACCCCTCCCCCAGACCACCCAACAGACCCACCCCAAACCACAGACAAACACACACACGCTCTTATGAACACTCATACACACACACACACACACACACACACACACACACACACACACACACACACACACACACACCAGTAAAACAGTAAAAACCATGATGAGAGACTTGGCAGGGTTCAGATGCAACCAGCTGAAGAAGCGTCATCCAAGGAGCCGTCTGCACCAGGAGCAGAGAGCCGCCCGTAGCCACAGGGGACGACACAGGACCCAGAGGAGACATGAAACTGAGGCTCCAGACCCCCACCAGGCCCAAGAGCCAGACCCCAGGACCCAGAGGAGACACGAAACCGAGGCTCCAGGCTCCCACCAGGCCCAAGAGTCCGACCCCCGCAGCCACACCTGCTCCCAGTGCAGAGGGCTCCTCCAGAGGAAACACTGGGTATACTAAAACAATACAATAAGTAAAACACTAAAATGTGAGACTAAAAGGAACACACAATACATGAATAATAGCAATAGCAATATAATAAATAATAAATAATAAAAGATAAAAAGAACGGAATAATAAATACTAATCAAAAGCTACTCTAAAAAGGTGTGTCTATAGCATACTTTTAAAAATATGAACGTTCTCTGCGGCCCTGAGCTCCTCCTCAGACTGTTCCAGAGACGGGGGCCGTAGTGCTGGAAAGATGCCTCACCGTGAGTGTGTGTCCTGACTTTGGGGATGGTTAGAAGTCTGCTGCCGGAGGAGCGCAGGGGCCGGGAAGGTTCATAGGACAAAAGCTGAGGCTGATGTTGAGCGCAGGCGCAGGAGAGTAGAGGGAGTCAGTGTGGCAGCATGACATCTCTGCTCTTCCAGTCTGAATTTGCACTTAAGCTTCATAACTAATGATAGATCCAAACTGAGATGGATTTTATTGCATAGTTTAATCTTTTGTGTTTTGCAAGTTAGTTACCCCATGTTTGTCATTAAGTCTGTTATTTTCAACATATAGTAAGTAAGCTAGTAAGTAAGCTTTTATTTATATACCGCCTTTTCACTGCACATCGGAGTCTCAAAGCGGTTTACAATTGTTATTTTTTTGGGAGTGCCAGTACAGGAGGCACATGCCATACCTATTGTACATATTTTTAGTGGTAGGGGAAACCGGAGCACCCGGAGGAAACCTACGCAGACACGGGGAGAACATGCAAACTCCACTCAGAAAGGCCCTGGTCCAACCGGGATTTGAACCCAGGACCTTCTTGCTGAGAGGCGAGAGTGCTATCCACTCAGCCACCGTGCCGCCGTATACAATTTAATTAATTAATAATAATATCCAAACTCATTACTGAATGGATACAAACGTTTTTTAAATGAAAGTTTGGAACGTCTTTTCATTATTGCTCAAAGTTTCCCAGTTCTGAAAGGTTGAAAGGGCTGTCTTGCATATACTGTCCATGAACACATGTATGGACAGTACATGCACATATTTGGAAGAGGCGTGAGTGAAAGTAGCTGATGCACGAAGCGGGCTCCTCCAGCAGATGACGCTGTTGTGATTCTTGTTTAAAACCCAATATCTGTGCTTAATACATCCCTGTGGTTAGCCCTGCTTCTAAGATCAGTAAAGGATAACAGCTGCGTGAGGTGGTTCTATAGAGACTTTGTTTATCCCATTGTTTTTCATTTTGGATATTTAAGATTTGCTCCCATATCATGCTAAAGCTACAGATGTATACTTGCTTCTTTATTATGCTAAAGTGAAAGTTTTATTTTTTATTTATTTATCTTAGCCGTCTGCTCCTCATCCCTATTGTTCTGTTACCATTGATGCAACACTGACACTACACTTTTTTGGACTGACAGAAGCAAGGCAACCAGTCTGTGCCGCCGACCCGTCAGACCACCACCAGCCATTGCAGCACACACCAGACTCATTCTAGGCAATGTGGGTGAAGTGTCTTGCTGAAGGACACACAGGCAGTTTAGCCCTTTGCAGCCGCAGCCGCCTCACTGTGGCACCTGGTGTTCCCAGACGTCTCCCATCACAGTACTAACCCGGATCTACTCTGCTTAGCTTCAGTGGTCTGGCAGGATTTGGCTCTCATCTGCAGGTTGCTCCTGGTTTGACCCAACAGACAATATTTTTTAACCCTCATGATATCCTAAATAATAATTTAAAAAATATATAATAATAATATGTAGAATTAGGCTGAGAGCTGATTGGCTGAGTGAGGGTGGTCACTTTTCTGTCTGAAAGTTTATCTAAAGATGTGACAAATTCAAAAATACATGCATGAGAAAACTAGTGATAGAAGAAACTGCTTCCAAAGCTTTCAGCCCAATGGCTCATATTTCTTTTTTGTAGATGACTTTGAGATTTTAAAGCTGTTTAGGTTTGCAGCTTTAACAGAAAGTTTTGACTACCGTAAAAACAGTCATATATTATTTTGTGAGAACAGACGTGAGGGCCACAGGACAATAGTCATTAAGGCATGACACAGGAGTTTTCTTAGGAACTGGAATGATGGTGGACTCTTTAAAGCAGTTCGGCACAGTACAGTTCCTTAGCGACAGGTTGAAAATGTCTGTTAGCACAAGGGCAAGTTGCTCAGAGCACAGTTTCAGGACTCGAGGAGGGATGCCGTTCGGGCCTGGGGCTTTCCGGACTATGGTCCTGGACTTCCTGCTGAGTCACGGTGAAGGCACCTTGATTGAAACAATTGGGTCATACAGTAGGACAGGCATCAGCAGATTCAAAGCGACAGTAGAACGTGTTAAGCTCATTTGGCAGAGCTTGGCCGACAGATGCAATTTTACCAGCACATGGTTTCCAGGATGGCCTTTATACCGTTCCACATGCGCCGAGGGTCATCTTCCTCAAAATAACCCTTTAACCTGTCCCCGTAACTGCGCTTTGCAGATTTAATAGAACGTTTCAATGAGTAACAGGAGAACTTATAAGCAACTGTATCATTTGATTGAAACGCCAACGCACGCTCAAGAAGTTTCAGTTTCACTTCCGCGTTCATCCAAGGGTTTTGACTAAAATGTTCTTTAATGACCTTCTGTGGGACACAGGAGTCAATACAGAAGCGTATGTATCCAGACACAGCGTCACAGAATTCATTAACATCATCGGACTGAAACACAGACCAGTCCGTAGCATCAAAACACCCTTGTAGCTTCATGCTAGCCTCCTCAGACCAACACTGCACAGTGCGAGAGGTTGGTTTATGTTCCCTGCTCCTCTGAGTGTATGAGGGAAGAAGGAGAACAGAGGAGTGGTCAGACTTTCCAAAAGGAGGTCTGAGACTGGACCTGTAAGTTCCCTTCACGTTACTGTAGCAGTGATCCAGAACATGTGCTCCTCTTGTAGCTTGAGTCACATGTTGGTAAAAGTTCGGGAGTACAGTCTTTAAATTACATTTATTGATTTCCCCAGCAACAATGATGACTGCGTTAGGATGAGCAGACTCATGTTTGTGGAGGATCTCACTCAGATCATGAAGAGCTTCAGTATAGTCCGCTTGTGGATGGATGTAAACGGCGCATATATATATCAGAGTCCGGGACGTTTGTGTGGAGCCAAGTCTCACTGAGACAGAACACGGCACAGTCTCGCACCATGCGCTGGCTCTGGATACGACACAGAAGCTTGTCTGTCTTGTTCGGAAGATACTGAACGTTTGCCAGGTAGATGGAGGGCAGAGCGGCCCTGGAGGAGCGGCTTCGTACGAGCAGACCGCCTCGCTTTCCCCGGTGTCAGCGCTTCCTTCGCCAGCTCGTGGTACCCAGCTCCACACCGCCCAGTCCCCTCGCTCTGTTCGCAAGAAAGACTGTGCTTAAATATTGGAAAAAAACTAAAAACTGTACTGTCAATTAAAATGTTCAATTCATTACGATCTGCAAAGCCTTGACTCACCGCTGTGAATGATATTCTGGAGTGGGATGGCATTCTTTGTCCACAGAAGGTCTGGACACTGGTGCACTTTAGTTTCTAAGGCTTGGTCTGCTGCGCTCTACATCTGTCGTTCACAGAGACATGTTCAAATGGTTTGGATCAAATGATCTTTTGTTGCTCTCTGTTCCTTTTGCACAGAACTGGGAAATTAAGCTTTTATATTTGCTGCTCCTTCTACATGGAACGTGTTCCGAAAAGACTGGAAATTAACGGAACTTATTTCATTGAATGCTTTTAGATCCAGATTGAGACTGAGACATCCTCATTGAAATGTAACTTTTTATAATCTGTAATTTTAGGAAATTATATGTAGTTGTTTAAGAATCTGTATTTGTATGTAACTCCCTTGAAAAAGAGGTTCTTAATCTCAATATGACTTTCTTGGTTAAATAAAAAATAAAACAAACTTGGCGTACTTCTTTGGCGTACCACACTTTGAGAACCACTGCTCTAAAGTGATGGAGCAGAGACAAAACCAAACCTAATACCAAAATGTATTTTCTTCAAGACAGATCTTTATTTTAAAACATTTGGAAAATAGTAATCTCTGTGTAAAGATTCTCTGCTTTGTGCTGTTCCTCTTCTTCTGAGTCAGGGTTAGGGCTGTGGATTGTGTGGAGTTGTGTGCAGGATGTTACTGCCCTCTGCTGCTACATGTGTGAATACTGTAAGTCTCTGGATGTTGTAGGACTGTCTTTCTGACATGTCTGTGCAGTAATACGTGGTGCTCGGGGGCGGTGCCAATGAAGTGGCAGACCGGGGCAGTGGTCCCTCTTTACAAGAAGGGGGGCAGGAGGGTGTGTTCCAATCCTTAGCCTCCCCGTTAAGGTCTACTCCAAGCTACTGGAGAGGAGACTTCGACTGATGGTTGAATCTCAGATTCAGGAGGAGCAGTGTGGACCAGCTCTATACTCTCCATCGGATACTCCAGGGTTCAGGGGGGAGTTCGCCCAACCTGTTCACATGTCCTTATGGATTTGGAGAAGGGGTTCGACTGTGTTCCCCGGGGGGTCCTTTGGGGGGTTCTCCAGGAGTACGGGGTCTGGGGTCCTCTGCTGAAGGGGACACAGTGCTTGTGTCATGTATCTACTCAATAACCCTAAATTGACTGAGTAGATACATGATACGAGTGCTGCTAACATGTTTGCAGATACCAAAGTACCAGTTAATAATGTAATGGTCGAGACTATGAATTTGGAGGTTTGGTCTAATTAAGTAGAAATATTACCAGCAACGCCACCCAGTATATGGGAACTGGGACCCGTTAAAGATAAATTGGAAAAGGCACATAGGTTCGTGGACTGACGTGGACAGGAGGCAAGGTAGTACAAAATACAATTTATTTGACCATTTTAAAAAGGACAATTTCATTCCACGACGCCGGACTCTCCACTCTCACTGTAAAATGTAAACTCAGTGTTATCGATTGGCCTCACTAATAAGCCATTGTTCCAACCAGCAGCAGCAGTCCCCTAGAGTTCCAGCACGTTCTCGGCCCAAGCGCCTCCAAGCGCCTCCGTGGCCCCGCACTGAGGGGAGCCCGATGGATGTGGGCCTGTACCCGAGGAGCTTGAATAGCCCGTGATGCAGCAGCGAGGGTGTCGTGTTTCTCCGGGTACCAGAAGGGGAGACTCGCTCAGAACTGAATGAAATAATTAAATTTAGTAATAATTAAAATAATAAGCCCATTAGAGTTAGTGCAGTATACCCACATGTAGCTCTCCAAGGAGCCCGCACATAGGTCACCAGGAGCCAGGGGCCCAAGATGCGCGCACACACGAGCCCTAGACCAAGATATTAAATTGATAAGTGACTATAAGAATTAGATTTATTTTTAATGCTTACCGGTATTACAAGTGGACTGTGTATGCGGTAACGGGTGCCTGCCCGCGGCTCTAAGGAAAACTAAATTTTAATAAATACTCCAGAACATAATGAGTTAGAAAGCCAGCTCTACACTCACCAAACAGAGCAGAGCGCTGCACCTGCGGAGGGGTTGCGCAATAACCGCGCTCTGTCCCCACTCCACGGCTGTGCCGGGATCACAGACAATCTAAGAGAAATATAGGTTGAATATTGTGCCAAAACGAAGCCACAAGGCCGGCCGCAAACACTCACCGAGACGCAGATTGAAAGAAGCGTGCCCGCTGGGTCACAAAGCCGATGTAAAGGCTGGATCTAAAGCAACATGTGCTTCGGACGCCACCAGCGAGCAGCGTCCCGACGTCAGAGGCGAGGCAAACAGGAGTGTACGGGGGAGGGCTGCCCTTAAATACCACAAGCCAGAGCGCTGATAGGAGCGCTCACAAAACAGGTGTACCACTACAATAACATAAAACTTTCATGTTGCAGCCTGTGAGAAGATACTGCTGTAATCTGACTTCTCTTGAAACATAGAGACGCTGCCGAGCTCTACTTGTTTTCCAGAAGTTTATGCTGCAAATAGCTACTAGCTTTAGCTTGTCTGCAAAGCCCACCCAACGCGTCATTGCAGAGTCACACTGTACATCAGATTTACAAAACACGTGTGGCTGATTTTTAGTGAACACTGCATTGATGCTTTGGCGGTGTGGACGCTGCCCAAGCTTGTCCTCCAGTCAGAACCTTTGCTTGAGCCTCATTTGTAAACACCCTGAAAAAGAGGAGAGAAATAAGAGCAAGACCAGGACACAGCTTTCCTCCAGATTTGTTGGTTTTTGTTTATGTCAAAAAGGTTATGTCTCCACACACTTCCACCCACAACAAACACTGCTCTAATCCAGGGCAAATATTGGTGTATGAAAGTCACATATGGAAGGTCCGTCTCGGAGACTGCTGCTCTTCATCGCAATACACTGCCACACCCGCTCAGGAGGATGCAACCAGACTTTATTTTTTGAGAAAGCCCTTTGTTTAAGACTAAAGAGAACGCCCTGTTCCCTTGGTTTAACACCACAGAAGGTCCAACAGGTCTAAACACATACACACAGTTGAGGTACTTTGGCTGGAGACATTCACAAAACGGATGACAACGTATGAACAGAGGATTCTGCTTTCATTTCACAGATAAGAGAATCATATTTGAGGATAAAAAGTGTGTTCTTCTGCGGTAATCAGCGGTGGACACACTGTTTTGTTCAATCTGAGGTTCTCACATGAGTAAACATGATAGGAGAAGTGTGGTGTGTCGCATCAGCAGCTGACCATCGGGATCTGTGCAGACGGAAGTGAGAGAGAGTCATGTGTTCTGAGAGATAAGAACACTCTATGATTGTCTTAATTTCAACCACATTTCATTCTGGAGAGACTCTAACAGACAAAATGGTTTGGTGAGTAATGACCAAAAAAATTAGCACATGAGATTCTGGAGACATTATATGCAAGCTCTTACTGTACAAAATAGTTATGCAGTTATGATTTAGCACTGAGACCCGGGCAGAAGGAGAAATTAAAATTGAGTTTATTAGATTAAATCCTCTAGTGGTGGGAGCTAAGAGAAAGGGTGAAGAGCTAGCCAGGCTGGCGATTCAGTGATGGGGAGGAGGAGGGTTACTGCATGATATGAAAGCTTGATGTGCTTGAGTGCTGATGCGGCGCAGCAGCATGGGGAGGACTGAGAGCAGTGAACTTGAACACACAGAGTTTCTCCAGTCTGAACCTTCGCTTTAGCTTCAACACCACCATAGCCTATACATAGATGGAACATACCAAGCCGCTTGCTCTATGAAGTCCAAAAGGGAAGTGCTCAAGGACGAAGTTTGGCCCCAATTCGCTCTGGCTCCTATTGACTTACATGTAAAATTAAACTCCTTGAGCTCGGTAACCGTTTGTGTCACACTCACCATTGAGGCTTCAAAATCTGTGGGTAAGCTGTGTCTATGATCCTGGTGTTTTTTATTGTTATATTGTCTTTGTAAATTAGCACGTGGCAGAAAAGGTCCAGGGTTAGAATTATCCTTGAAACAGGGCCTTCCGTGTCTGTGTAAGTTTCCTCTATCACTGATAACACATTAATTTCCCTCCAATTACAATCTTATCGTCTTCTTAGCTTTAAACCTTTTTTTTATTTGTTTAACACATGTAGCTTGAGAAACTAAAATCTTGTGACAAAATCAGACCACCACTATGTCTTGATTTTACAAGAAAACATATGGTCTTTTGTGTAAGAAAGAGCCCTGTGAGTCACTGATTGACTGTTCTGGGCACAGAGCTGAAAAAGCTGCATAAAAAATGCATAAAACACCAGAGGGAGAGAGCAGATAGAGACAAGAGAGTGACCAGGCTCAGAGGGAGAGACCAGAGAGAGAGACCAGAGAGAGAGAGCCCAGAGAGAGACCAGAGAGAGAGACCAGAGAGAGACCAGGCTCAGAGGGAGAGACCAGAGAGAGAGACCAGAGAGAGAGAGCCCAGAGAGAGACCAGAGAGAGACCAGAGAGAGACCAGGCTCAGAGGGAGAGACCAGAGAGAGAGACCAGAGAGAGAGAGCCCAGAGAGAGACCAGAGAGAGAGACCAGAGAGAGAGACCAGAGAGAGAGAGCCCAGAGAGAGACCAGAGAGAGAGACCAGAGAGCGAGAGCCCAGAGAGAGACCAGAGAGAGAGACCATAGAGAGAGACCAGAGAGAGAGAGAGCCCAGAGAGAGACCAGAGAGAGAGACCATAGAGAGAGACCAGAGAGAGAGACCAGAGAGAGAGAGACCAGAGAGAGAGACCAGAGAGAGAGACCAGAGAGAGAGACCAGAGAGAGAGACCATAGAGAGAGACCAGAGAGAGAGACCAGAGAGAGAGCCCAGAGAGAGACCAGAGAGAGAGACCAGAGAGAGAGACCAGAGAGAGAGACCAGAGAGAGAGAGACCAGAGAGAGAGACCAGAGAGAGAGACCATAGAGAGAGAGCCCAGAGAGAGACCAGAGAGAGAGACCATAGAGAGAGACCAGAGAGAGAGACCAGAGAGAGAGACCATAGAGAGAGACCAGAGAGAGACCAGAGAGAGAGACCATAGAGAGAGACCAGAGAGAGACCAGAGAGAGAGACCATAGAGAGAGACCAGAGAGAGACCAGAGAGAGAGACCATAGAGAGAGACCAGAGAGACCAGAGATAGAGACCAGAGAGAGAGACCAGAGAGAGACCAGAGAGAGAGACCATAGAGAGAGACCAGAGAGACCAGAGAGAGAGACCAGAGAGAGACCAGAGATAGAGACCATAGAGAGAGACCAGAGAGAGACCAGAGAGAGAGACCAGGGAGAAAGCTGAGAGAGAGCCCAGAGAGGGACCCGAGAGAGAAACCAGGGAGAAACCAGAGAGAGACCAGAGAAAGACCAGAGAGAGACCAGAGAAAGACCAGAGAGAGATAATAGAGAAATACCAGTGAGAGAACAGAGAGAGAGACCAGAGAGAGACCAGAGAGAGACCAGAGAGAGACCAGAGAAAGACCAGAGAGAGAGACCAGAGAGAGACCAGAGAGAGACCAGAGAGAGACCAGAGAGAGACCAGAGGTGTGACAGAGACCAAAAATACACGAATTAGTGATAGAACTGCTTTATAGCCAGTTTGATGGATCTTATCACACCGTTCTATTATTTGTAGCTTGAAAAATGTCACTGCAGCTTTAAGACGGATAATTTGGCTACATATCTTTGTAGAAAAGATAAATATTACAAATGTCATCAAAAAGGGCGGATGAAGGGGGAGGGGGTGAGAGGCGTGGTGTGGGATAAGAGCTATATAAACAGATGGAGCGGGGTGTGTAGATTGGACTGGAGCAACTCAGGTAAGATTTATTTATTTTTATTTTTAAACTATCTCTCAGAAAAACCTGTTATAAATATATGTTTGTGGAAATAAGTCGATTAATGTGCTGAGAATGATAGAGCAGTGAGTTTACTATGTTTTCTTCTACAAATATGTCGCCTTTACACCCATACACTGGAAGAAATGATAAATTATGAGATGATTAAGATTAAGACTAAGAGATCCTTTATTCGTCCCACAGTGGGGAAATTTCAGTGTTGCATCACAAGTTATAGACCAGTAGGAATGAGGAGCGCAGCACAAGATAAATCCTAACAATAGCTATACTAATAAATGCTTGAATTGAGTTTTATCTGAGAACATTCTGGCTGTGTCTTAAAACAAGATTTTCCAATGGGACAAAACTGTATCTTTGTATCTTTTTCAAACATGGGCTTTTTCCTTGTCCCATTGGCCAATCTCATCTCAAGGCCGTGACAATGTTCTCAAATTAAGATACATTTTGACATATTTGAGCAGTTTTGACTTATTCTTTGTAACTTTTTGCAGTGGAAATACCGTTTTGAAATTATGCTTTGGCTGCTTTTTTTAAACCTGGTCTTGCACTAATTCTACTTGGGATTGGTCGTGGGAGTAGAACACAGTAGTGAGTCCTGTTCCCACAATTCAGTATTGTTTGGCACTTACTACAAATATATATGTCAGAGGTGGAAAAACAGGTTCTTTGGACCCGGTTTACAACTGGATTGAAAGAAAAGTAAAAACGACTTATTATAAAGACATTAAAAAACAAGTAAAAAGCTATAAAAACCTTGGCTAAAAAACACTAAAAAGCTAAACAGACACAGCTCTTGTCTCTCTCCGATCTATCTCTGACATCCCTCTCTATCTGGTCTCTCCTTGGTCTCTCTCTGGTCTCTCTCTTGTCTCTCTGGTATCCCTCTCTAGTCTCTCTCCAGTCTCTCTCTCTGGTCTCTCTCCAGTCTCTCTCTCTGGTCTCGCTCTCTCTGGTATCCCTCTCTAGTCTCTCTCCAGTCTCTCTCCAGTCTCTCTCTCTGGTCTCTCTCTGGTATCGCTCTCTCTGGTCTCTCTCCAGTCTCTCTCTGGTCTCTCTCTGGTATCGCTCTCTCTGGTCTCTCTCCAGTCTCTCTCTGGTCTCTCTCTGGTATCCCTCTCTGGTCTCTCTCCAGTCTCTCTCTCTGGTCTCTCTCTCTCTGGTCTCTCTCTTGTGTCTACCTCTTGTCTTAACTGTTGATTCTCTGATCTGTGTTGGTGATTTGAATGATTTTGTTCAGTCCTCTGAGATTACTTCTGTTGTGATTTTGGGCTATACAAGCATAGATTATATTGTATCGTGTTGTCTCTCTCTCTGGTCTCTCCCTGGTCTCTCTCTCTCACTGGAATCCCTCTCTGGTCTCTCTCTCTGTCTCTCCCTGGTCTCTCCCTGGTCTCTCTGCCTCTCTCACTCTTGTTTAAAGGGACAGATGCCCAGAAATAACGTATCATGTTTTCTGTGTGTTTTACAGGGGTCAGTCTGTAATTCTCTTCTATGGCTCCGTCTCGTTGGAACATGTTTGTGTTGGTGGTGTTTCTCACGTTGCAGCAGGCCCTGGGCATCTGTGTCCCGGTACGTCCCCCAGACACAGAAACTATCAACAATGTGGTTTTAAAGGAGACATACAACGCTAGATCCATCCATGCTAATATTAGGATCTTCTGTCAGAAACATGTAGCTCCGCCCCTTTGAGTCTGAAAGCTCCTGTCTCAGTTCTGTAATATGTATGATTGCATTATGCCATTATGAAATCACACTTAGTCCTAAAACTAAAGTATTGCATATACATTAGTCATGGTAATTTCTCAGGCGAAATAGATTAGGATGAAGATATTCTTTATTCGTCCCATAAGGGGGAAATTTCAGTGTTGCATCACAAGTTACAGACTGTAGGAATGAAGAGCACACAGCACAAGATAAAAATAATTCTATAGTAAAATAAAATACCATCAAATCTCTACAGTATCTCTAGCATAATAAGGAAAGAAGTTTAAACTCTTCAACAACAACATGAGAGAGAGAGCGAATGACCAGAGAGAAACAAGAGAGAGACTAGAGAAAGAGACCAGAGAGAGACAAGAGAGAAACCAAAGAAAGACAAGAAAAAGACACAAGAGAAAGATCAGAGAGAGACTAAAGAGAGACCAGAGAAAGAGACCAGAGGAAGACACAAGAGAAAGATCAGCGAGAGAGACCAGAGAGAGACTAGAGAGAGACTAGAGAGACCAAAGAAAGAAACCAGACAGAGAACAGAGACAATAGAGGGACCGGAGAGCGAGACCAGAGCGAGACCAGAGAGAGACCAGAGAGAGACCAGAGAGAGACCAAAGAGAGAGTCCATTTTTTGTGTATTTTGAGTGATGTCATGTGAACTGTCATTACTGTGTATATATACAGGTGTGTAGCATGTCTGATGAAGGGTATAGTGACCCGAAACGTCACATTGTGTGGTGAGAATTAAAATCTCTTGGGAGCAAAAGCTGTGCAGAGTCATCTCCATTTTTTTCAGAGTCCAATGAGTGACCAGAGAGCAAGACCAGAGAGATACCAGCGAGAGAGTCCAGTGAGAGACCAGAGAGCGAGACCAGAGAGCGAGACCAGAGAGAGAGACCAGAGAGAGAGTCCAGTGAGAGACCAGAGAGCGAGACCAGAGAGCGAGACCAGAGAGAGAGACCAGAGAGAGAGTCCAGTGAGAGACCAGAGAGAGAGACCAGAGAGAGACCAGCGAGAGAGTCCAGTGAGAGACCAGAGAGAGAGACTAGCGAGAGACCAGAGAAAGAGAGAGAACAGAGTCAATAGAGGGACCAGAGAGAGACCAAAGAGAGAGTTCAATGAGTGACCGAGAGCAAAACCAGAGAGAGACCAAAGAGGGAGTCTAGTGGGAGATCAGAGAGCGGGTTCAGAGAGTGACCAGAGAGAGACCAAAGAGAGAGACCAGGGAGAGACCAGAGCGAGACCAGCATTGAAATCATGACTTGACATTTTGAACATTTGACTTGAGTGTTTGCGGACAGAAAATGCCTCTGTAAACTTCTTGTAATGTCAATATGGAGAAAGGCCCTTTGTAATTCTTCTGTGCTTATTTTTCCAATCTCTCCTACGTCCACATGGCTGAACTGGGCGCGGCCTCGCTACAGGGTAAGCCTTGTCTGATCCTCTGCATGTTTGAGAGACAGGAGAGGGGTGGGCAGACCAGGATGCACTAAATATGTGGGCTTAGTGCAGTGTTTGTCAGCTACTTATGGCTATGTGTACATTAACCTGTGTCCAGAGTTCTGCCCCACAAACGCAGGGATCCAGAAGGAGATCGTGGACATTCACAACCAGTTCAGACGAGACGTTCAGCCCCCGGCCCAGGACATGCTGATGATGGTCAGTGCCAAACAGAGACCCTCCATCAGTCGCCAATCAATATCTGTAGCCCTGTTTCCACCAGCTCCACTTGGTTGTGTTTCCATTACACATCAGTATCTGGTGCCAAAACAGTCGGCACTAGATAATAAACAGAATCGGGACGAAACCAGAAGAAACAATCCTACTTTCGAATTAGTTTTAGACTAATAAGTCCTTACATGGTGACTGGTTAATTTTTAGGTGTCTGAGTAAGATGGTTAAGGGGAGGGTTAAGGGTGGGTTGGGGTTATTCTTTGGAAATGGCTGGTTAAGTTTAGGCAAGAATACGTTGTTAGTTATGTTTACTTCCGCTCCTGTCCCGATTCCGTACATGATCTAGTGCTGACCGTGCCAAAACTCCTTGGTAACCATGGCTTCCAGCAGCGCTCTGGCCAGTCTGTTAGAACACTTTAGTCCCAGCTCGGCGTGGATAGAATCAGGGCCAAGAGGGGCCGAAGAAGGACCTGGTACTGGTTAAACAGGGCTGGGGAAAATGCAATCAATCAGGATAGAGTAGAGTAGAGTAGAGTAGAGTAGAGTAGAGTAGAGTAGAGCTTAAATCTATCTAACATAAAATACAGTAGAGAAAAAAAACATGAAATTAGACCAAAAATAAGTATAAAATAAAAGACATAATAAATTAACACATAAAACTGCGGTAAAAATAATATGATAAACACAATAAAAAATATACAAACATACAAACAGATATAGCAAAAAATATTAAAAAACACAATTACATAGTTCAAATTAAATGATTTTTAGATACAGCCTTGACATTGCTAAATTACCATTCAAGTTAGGGACATAACCTGTATACAGATAGACTTTGTAAATCCAGATATGAGCATTGGTCATATTAGCATTGACCAATCAGATGCCTTGCAAACAACGTCAGAAGGAATAGGCTTCAGCTAGCTTATGTTCAAATCGGCTAACACTATGGTGATGTCACACTCAGTCCACTCCTAAAATACGCCATGGCTGCACTTTCCAAATGTAATGAAAACACACTGTCGAATCATTAGAGCGATACATTCGAAACTGTGCATATGTTGCTTATGTATGAATGACCCTGAGCAGAGAGTGTTTGAGTAGAGCTGGGATGATGAGGCCATGACCACAGCCCAGGCCTGGGTGGACAAATGCAAGCGAAGACACGGACCGCCTTCCTCTCGTCTGTACAATGGAAGTAAGGATTCTTTTTTACAGTTTAACCACATGTTTATACTTGGTTTATTGATGACAAGTGAGTTTGTGGTTAAAGAAAAGTGATAAATGTGTCATAGACTGTATACAGATGGACAGTGGCAGTGGCGGCACGGTGGCTGAGTGGATAGCACTCTCGCCTCTCAGCAAGAAGGTCCTGGGTTCGAATCCCGGTCGGACCAGGGCCTTTCTGAGTGGAGTTTGCATGTTCTCCCCGTGTATGCGTAGGTTTCCTCCGGGTACTCCGGTTTCCCCTACCACTAAAAATATGTCCAATAGTTCTGGCATGCGCTTCCTGTACTGGCGACCCCCGCTCCCATCTCTGTGTGGAGTGAGAGACTAATGCCCAAAAAATAACAATTGTAAACCGCTTTGAGACTCAGATCTGCAGTGAAAAGGCGGTATATAAATAAAAACTTACTTACTTACAGTGCTAACTCGCTAGCTCCATGAAGCCCAATAGGGAAATGCTCATGGACTATGTTTTGCTCCAACTCGCTCTGCCTCCTATTGACTTACATGTAAAAGTAATAGCTACAATAAGTAACTGTTTTGGTCACACTCCTCATTTTAGACTTTAAAATCTGTGGTTTAGTTCTCTTTGTGATCCTATTGTTTATTATTGTGATATTGTCTTTGTAAATCCAGATATGACCGCTAACAACTGATCAATCAAAGGAGTGGACTGAGCGAGTGTGATGTCACCAAGTTCCTATACGTATACCATTGGATAAGTTGATTTGATAGGATAACTGTAGCCTATTAGTACCTAGGGGTCAGCTTTGCGTTATAACAGAGGCAGTTGTTGCTGAGATGGTTGCTAAGGAAAGCTAGAGTTTGCCTCATGAATGAAGGCATCTGATTGGTCAATCCTTATATAGCTCATATCTGGATTTACAAAGACAATAGCACAAAATAAACACCAGGATCACAGAGAATGCGCTTCACCACAGATATTTTTGCAGATGTGACACAAGAGGTTACTTTTACATCAATACGAGCCAAAGCCAGTTGGAAAAAAAGTTGTTTCATGAGCATGTTCTTATTGGGTTTCATTACGACAGCGGGTTAGCATTGTCCATCTATATACTGGCTATGGACTTGGACAGACCAGCACTGCTCCTGATTGGCTCTTGGTTGCTCGGTCGTTGCTATCCACAAATTGTCGTAAGCTCGAGTATGACACATTCCTGCTCGAGTAGCCTGTTTGAGTTTTCTCCAATTGGCCTCCTCCGCATTAAAGAGCGACTAAACACCAAATCAACTTTTTTTTAACTCATAAACGTATGTCAATTGTAGTACTCTCTACATATCCTGGTCATTTTTGGACATTTTAGTTCAAATTAGATAAAATCTCACTTTTGAGCCAAAAAACGTCTGTGTGGCGCCCTCTCCACCTTTTTTGGTGGTACTACATTTGAATTTGGTTCTGGCCTCTCCATTGACTCTGAAGTTCTCTATGACGTCAGTTGTTTTGTGTGACGTCAGTCTGTCTGCGCCAGTGATATAAACCCATTCAACTCTCACACACGCCCCAGCTGCAGTTTAGAGTATTCTGGCGACATCTAGTGGATTAAAATTAAATTACATGAGTCATTCTGAGGTTATTGTGTGATTAGGTTCAGGTGTGTAGCAATGACAACTGTCTGTTTTTTTGTGTGTGACAAGTGAGCTGTCAATCACAGCCCAGACCACGCCCAACTCTAAGCCCCCCTTCTTGTCCCTTGGTCCTCCAGGCAACGCCCTTTTAAGAGAACATTTTCAAATCTTCATGTGGGCGGAGTAAGGCTGGGCACAGGTGTTTAGTTGCTCTTAAAGGCTTACACTGTGGTGACATCACAATCAGTCAGTCCACTCTATCAACAGTGCATTTTACGTATTACTAAAGTTGTAGGATTGCTCTCTTCTAGCAAAGTACGAGCTTGGAGAAAACCTGTTCTTCTCTTCGTCTGCAAAGTCCTGGAGGTCGGTGATCACAGCCTGGCACAACGAGGTGGAACACTTCACTTATCCAAATATATCTGCGAAAGGGAAGGCAACTGGACACTACACCCAGGTCATTTTTTATTTTTTACATTAGAGGTTGTAAGTGGTATGCCCCCCTACTACCTCCAAGACACATTTGTACCATATCAAACAATCATGACACACTTCTGGTGGTCCCTCGGGAGTCAAAAAGTGCAGTTGGAGTCAGAGCGTTTAGCCAAAAAAGTCCTATACTGTGGAATCAGCTCTCCATCCACATCAACGAAGCTGACCTATGACCCCTAGATGTTTGTTATTATATGTTCCAACCTTGATCTTCATCAGTCACAGACCTGGAGTTGTTTTTAGATCCATCCCCTCTAATATCAAACGCTTCTGGCAGAAAAATTAAGCTTATGCAATCTTGGAAACCCGGTTGCCACATTCTTTATGGAAAAATTTTAAAGAATGCTGCTTCACTGTGACCCGTGTCAGATTGTGATTGTTTGTGTGTTTGTATATGTGTGTGTGTGTGTGTGTGTGTGTGTGTATGCATGCATGTGTGTGTCACCAGCTTCCAATGAATGCTCTGATTTGGTTAGAATTCAGAAGTCAGAATATTACCAATCCTGTATTAGAATAATGTAATTGTACCACTATAACATCACACTCAGTTTTCCTTTGTAATGGCCCTTTAATTCGTTCACGCATCACAGTATGTGTTTACAACTCCCCCTGGTGGCAGCAGAGAGAGTTACAGGCAGAAAGCATGTTTTACCCTTTATAATTGTTTCACCTCACGTTTTTCAATTGAAGATATTTTCTCACGTTCTAAAACATTAGGATGTTTTAGAACATTACAGTAAATAGTCTTTTTATTGTTTTTAATGGTCCTGACCGTATTCTCACTATGTGCAGGTGATTTGGAACAGCTCATACAAAGTGGGATGTGGCATGACTAAGTGTCCAGGAAACATCCACTTCTACGGCTGCCAATACTACCGCGCGTACGTCCAAGTAACAACACAACACACACAGCAACACAACACGTCACGCAGCACCACAACATGTCACACTGTTGTAACACTCTGAACTCATGTGCCACCCCCCCCCCCCCCCCCCCCCCTCCTCCCCCAACACACAGAGGAAACTTCAGGTCATGGCGTCCGTACACCGAGGGAGAAGCGTGTGGCATGTGCCCCGGCCACTGTGTTGACAAGCTTTGCAGTCAGTACCACACACACACACACACACACACAAACACATACAAACACAGACACACACAAAATCATATACAACATCATTACCGCTAGTATAAAATGACAATTACCTTTTATTTAAAGGCAAAAAAATTCTCTCTCTCTCTTGTCTCTCTCTGGTCTCTCACTCTGGTCTCTCTCTGGTCTCTCTCTGGTCTCTCTCTGGTCTCTCTCTGGTCTCTCTCTGGTCTCTCTCTGGTCTCTCTCTGGTCTCTCTCTGGTCTCTCTCTGGTCTCTCTCTGGTCTCTCTCTGGTCTCTCTCTGGTTTCTCTCTGGTCTTCCCGTATAGCTCTCAGTCCTGCTCCTGCCCCTCAGTGCAGTGTCCTCTGCAGCTGTACAGTGTATACACAGGTTGTGTATAAAAGCCCTGCCCTGCTCAGCATCAGAGGTCTGACAGGATCTGGCTTTCACATGCAAGTATGGCCATGGTATATTGCAGGTACAGTATATTGCCGCGACAACACTTGTGTGTAAAGTGTGTGTTACAGCCTTAAAAGTGTGTGTGTTACGGCCTTAAAACATACAGCTGCTACTTCACATATTTCACTTTTTGTGGGTTATTTTTAGAACACATCACCCCCTGCGATTACCCAGGGAGCAGTGTAATTGTTAAATATTGGATGTGATGGTGACATGTTGTGTGTGTTCCTGTAGCTAACCCGTGCCCGTACGTGAACAAGATCCGGAACTGCGGTGATGTCAGCAAGGACCGCTGCAAACAGAAGTTCTACAGAAACATGTGTCAGGCTCGGTGCGAGTGTGACACAGAGATTATCCCCGTGTACAAGAAGTGAGACCAGCAACCTCCACACCAGCAACACCTGTTCTCAGATGGTCTCAACTTGGGCTTGTTCTGCTGTTCACCTGTCAACACACATCACGTTCAAATTAGACTTTTCCAAGTTTGTAACCACATTACAACATTGTTTTCTATTCAAAACAGACAAATCTAAAGCAGTCGTCTTGATGGACTTTACAAAGTTGTCAATTTTCCAACAACAGATCAGAGAATCAATAGTTCAAACACAGGAAATACAATAATAACCAACACATAGGATCCATAGGGAGCTTGAAGACCACAGTCAGAAATGTTAATAAAAGTCCCGGATCATAACTTTGTTTAGACCCTCCTGCATTGACAAGTAACCACTCAAATTTAAGAAACCTTAGGAAGGGCCGGAGAGGGTTCTGCTCACACGGACTGACAGGATGTAGGACCAGGACTGAAGATCCAGGACTGAGGTCGTAGAACCGGGACTGAGGCTGTAGATCCAGGACTGAGGCTGTAGATCCAGGACTGAGGCTGTAGATCCAGGACTGAGGCTGTAGATCCAGGACTGAGGTCGTAGAACCGGGACTGAGGCTGTAGATCCAGGACTGAGGCTGTAGATCCAGGACTGAGGCTGTAGACCGTGGACTGAGGCTGTAGACCGTGGACTGAGGCTGTAGACCGTGGACTGAGGCTGTAGACCGTGGACTGAGGCTGTAGATCCATGATGGAGGCAGTAGATCCAGGACTCAGGCTGTAGATCCAGGACTGAGGCTGTAGATCCAGGACTGAGGCTGTAGACCGTGGACTGAGGCTGTAGATCCAGGACTGAGGCTGTAGATCCAGGACTGAGGCTGTAGAACCAGGACTGAGGTCGTAGAACCGGGACAAATCATCTAGAACTATTGTTGTTGCTGTGCTGGAGGCTGTTTTGAACAATTCATATTAGAAAAATCAAACCTATTTTAATCACTGTTTTAATCATAACTTGTCGTTTCTTATAACATATATTTTATTGATTCGTTTAGAAAGATGCTGTAAATCAATAAAAGACTTTTGAATGGCATCTATTTATTCGATGTTTTTTTAAAGTATGCCTTTTCCTGCATTCTGGACTTTGGTCATTAGGTTGTAACCTTCTGGAGGTGAGGAATAACCTTTTTAGTGCCATAAAAAGTATCCTGTATATTATCGATAGACTGTATATTAGGAGTGTCCCTACCGAGAGTTGCTAAGACGGTTGCTAGGGCCAGCTGAGAGCATTGCGAATGAAAGCATCGGATTGGTTCCTTCTTATATGGATCATATCTGGATTTATAAAGATAATATCACAAATCTAAACTCCAGGATCACAGAGAGCACTATTTTTTAAGCCAAAAAAAGGAATGTGTGACAAACAGTTTACTTTGCATGTAAGCCAACAGGAGCCAGAGCGAGTTGGAGCAAAACCTTGTCTATGAGCACTTCCCTATTGGGCTTCACTGAGCTTGCGGGTTAGCATTGTCCAGCTGTAAAACAGTCTATGATATCATCTGCCTCTCATGGCTAAAATGCATGTTCTGAGGCTTCTTTGTATTGTCATGTGTCAGAGGCTGCTTTTCAGACTTTCATGAATTTCTACTTTTTTCAAAATCTGTATAATATTATCCAGGCAAAGGCTCTGAGTTGGTCAAACAAAGACATAATTGAGGGACCACCCAAAGAGGGACAGGGACAGGCGGTCACCCCAGTTTGAACTTTGGTAATAACATGGCAGCGTGCATGTACAAACTTCTCCAGTAGAGGGCGGTGTGACTCCAGCTCACAGCCGCAGTGGAGCCACAGGTTCATGAGGACAGAGGACATGAAGTCCACACGTTTAAATTAGAGTACAGTGTTGTGAAGTTACTCTAACAGTAATACAGTTATTTCACTAGTTATTGGGATATAAAAATGACATACTGTTTTAAAATATATCTTTGAGTTACCTTTGGTCCAGAGTACTGATTGTGTTTGAATGACATTGTGTTTCAAATAAAATCCAAAGATCTTCATTAAAAATAACAGGGGTGTCCAGGGGTGTCCAAAATGTTCAGTAGGAGGGCCACTTAAGTTCACCAGACTTGTCCAGAGGCACAGAATGTAAAACTGTTCAGACTGGATTCTGTTCTGGGCTTGAAAATGCGGGTTGATATTGTGTCCATATTGATTCATATCTACATTAGTGCCATGTATGGAATGTTGAGACACAAAAAACAAATAAAAAACAAATAAAGTTAATGACTGGATTCCAGAGGTTCATATCTTTACAATGAGGTACAGCAGGACTATACTGGTGGAGCTGAAGTTGGCTGGATGACACTTGTGTTAGAGGCAGAGGGCCACAAAGAGGACACAGTTTGGACATGTCTGAACTACAGTGAGAACATAAACGTGAACACTAGTTTGCACCTGGAGTTAAATATATATGTAAATATATTAATATTACCAGTTTTCACTAGTTACACAGTAGTTTCAAAAAGGATACAGTACTTATCTATATTTCTTAATTATTTGTTATCTTATATTGTCATTGTAGTCATTTTTATTTATAGTAAAAACAAATGTCATGGGCAGCAATAACATTGAACACATTATGTAATATATATTAACGTTTGCTTTATCAGCCAGCAACAACAATCCTTCTTACTTTTGGGCGAGCTCGGTCAGGTCAAGCATTAACTCAATTTTGTTCCAAGAAATTAAACAGACACACACACAAAAAATTAGAAATAATCAGTCCTCGCTATAACAGCCTTAAAGTGATAGTCTGGAGTTTGTCAGAAAAAAGAGTGAAAAAAGAATGGTCCAAGACGTGCGGAGGAGAGATTATTAATTTAAATATTCCAATATTCGATTATAATTCATTACACAGCTCCACAGCAGCAGTAAAACGCTCCATTGATTTTAATGTAATTTCAAAACGTTCTACCGATCATTATTTCTTGATAATGGACTCTCAAACCAATAATGACCGCTGCCCTTTGGCAACGCACTCTGTAAATGTACTTCAGGTGTGTAAAATACTAAGATTACTCTGGATAGTATCTCGCACACTTTCAGAGCCTGTCACTTATTACTTCTGTCTGTGTGAGAGAAGCTATCGAAGCTAGCCACGCTCATTAACACAAATATCAATCAATCAACACATTTAAATGTTAATCAGAGAATACATTATACATTCTTAACACACGTGCACGGAGGTTTTCGGAGTTATCGGTTAACGTTTTAATAACAAAAATACTGTTTTAATGTGTCAATAAGCGATCTTTTCGACGCAGTAAACCCGGAAGTAACTATTAACAGTAGTGGAACATTTTAGGAACATTTGCAGAGGATCTGATTCAGGATTTAAGTTAAGTTTATATTTGGGTCACTCACTGCTGATGTTCAGAATTCTCTGTTCACTTTTCATGCAGAGAGTTCTAGTAAGCTAGCCTTAGGAACTAACTATTTTATAAATATAATTTAAAAAACATATTGCCCATCACAGCGAAAATTAAGGGGTGTCTAAGTTTCGTTTGAATATATGTATAAACATTTAATTATATTCGAATTATATACGAGCATGAGCGCGATGATTGACAGC
>OZ035829.1:43111264-43198764 GCA_964034765.1 Knipowitschia caucasica
GAGCTGACAACTTTTGGTGTTACGTCGGTTAGAGCTAAAATAGACTCTATTTTTACTATGTGTCTCATGTTTAATTACATTAAATTCAATGTCTTTGTGTTTAGGAAATGCAATGATAACACACTCATAGAAGCCAATGGACCATAGGGGGCAGAATGACCACTGGCGAGAAATCTTACTTAATGTCCTATTAATATCCCGGTTCATCACTGTCCTTAGACCCTCCTGCATCGGCAAGAAACCACTCCAGTGGGAAAAAAGTGAGAAACCTTGGGGAGGCTTCCATGCTCCCGTCTGAGGCTGTAGATTCAGTTCTGGTAGAATAGAGTATTCTACTTGACTTGGCTCGATTCTACTCTATAGTTTAGATCCAGGAGTGGGGCTGTGTGGTGCAGGACTGATGCTGTGGATCCAGGACTGAGGCTGTAGATGTAGGACTGAAGCTGTAGATGTAGGACTGAAGCTGTAGATCCAGGTTTGAGGCTCTAGATCTAGGATTGAGTCTGTGCAGTCCAGGACTGAGGAGGTTCCCAGAAAGGGAGTGGGGTTTAATACTCCTTTGATCAGCAGTCTTGTCCATGGGTGCACCAGGCTCCACTCAGAGCCACTCTGTCTCTTAGACAGTTATCTGTTAGTCAGTTATGTTTGTCAATTTTTTCACAAAACTCAAAAAATTATGGGCCGGTTTGACATTTCAAGTAAAGCAATGTAACTGAGCACTACTACACAACTGGATCAAACTATTTCTACAGCAGATCCTACTGAGACAAGGGCAGCAGATGCATTTAAAAGCACAGGGAACACCCATGCTTATTTTATGTATTCAGATTAGGGCTGGGCGATATGGCAAAAAAGTAAAATCTCGATTTTATTTCCTGCTTTGGACGATTTTGATTTTAAATCGATTTTCGTTATAATGCGTTCACACCGCCGACGCTGGGACGCTGACGCCTCGCCTACCAGACGCACGTTCTTAAATTTTCAGACGCAGGGGTCTTCAGACCAGAAGTCCTGGCCTGCGGTGGCACCCGCCGGAAGTGGCGGAAGTAGTAATATTGCAAGTATAATTTGTGTGCTGCTGGAACTCTCACAATATCCTTCATTCGATTTCACAATTTTCCAATTTTTCACATATTAGATTTTTTTCTAAAGCCGATTAATTGCCTAGATTTGATTTATTGCCCAGCCCTAATTCGGATGCATATAGACTGTTTGATATAATCTTGTTGGCGGTAATACCAGTATAATGTGTACGTTTGAAACTGAAATACAGCGATAGCATTTGTGTGTTTGCACTGGTGATGTTTCCATTTGGTTTGAGTGTGCGCATGTGCATCCCCATCGGTAATCTTTTATCGAGAGCTCTTTGGCTCGATGAAGCCCAATAGGGAAGTGCTTATGGTGAGGTTTTGCTTGCTGTGGCAGGACGTGTGTTGACTTACATTGCGTCAACACAAGTTGTCATCCTGGTCTATATGATGTGATATTGTCTTTGTAAATCCAGAAATGAGCCTGATGAGGATGTCTTCCCCTGTCGCTCCGAATAGCTTATGCTCAAGTCAGCGCCTTCTGCATTAAGGCTAACTGATGACCTCACACTCGCTCTGTTCTCTCATAATATACGCTCTATGATAACTAGCCATCTCTATGATTTTCTCCATATTCAATGACCTTTCAGGATCTAAACAACTATCCCATTATCAACAGCCAGAGTACTTCTTCATTCTGTCTTTTTTTGATGTTTACAGAATAACCACAGCAGCTCGCGGAGTTGAAATGGACCTGACTGCTCTGAGGTCCTGCTCTGGGCGCTGACCGCGTGTCACCGTCATGGCGGAGGTGGGGCAGAACGGTGGCACTACCCCTGACGATCAGGGGGACGGCGACGGCAGCAGGCTGGTGAACGGAGACTGTAGCGGAGAGAGCTCTGCCGACGGAGACGCCAAAGCCGAGCTGCCGAGACGGAGCAGCATCATCAAGGTAGAACCGTCACGGAACAGGACTGTAGTCTACAAAGAGAGACTCAACAAGTGTAGCAGCAGTGTCATACAATAATGATTGCTCCACCAGCCCTTCTCTTCTTTGCTTTGCTCTGCTTTGCTCTGCTTTACTCTGCTCTACTCTGCTCTACTATGGGGTAGGGTAAGGTAAGGTAGAGTAAACTAGGCTTTTAAAATAGTAGCAGGCTGTAATCGGCAATGGGATCGTAAAGAGTCTGAAATAAGATTTAGATTCAGATTCAGATTCATTTATTTCGCCATTTGCAGTAACACTACATTGGAATACATTTGTAAAAGTTCCCAGTGTGCACAGGACAAGTACAGACACAAAACAACATTAAAAGACAAAAATAAAACAAATTTTAAGAGCAAAAAGTAGGACTCAAAAAAAGGTAGGCAGGTCTTGAACAGGTATAACCACAGATGGAGAGAGTAAATAGCTCTGGGTAAAGTACACAAGTCTAATTGAGTGCAAAGTGGAACTACTGCTGACAAACAATATAATATAACTTTAACTTCAACTTCGTACCATAGGCTGTCTATAGATGCTATGTGCTAATGCTAAACCGCAATTGATGAAGTTTGGCTTTCGCTCCTATGACTTACAATGAAAAGTAAACTTCTCTAGCTCACCAATTTTGGCTCAATAATCTGTGGGTTAATGTTCTGCATGATCTTGGTGTTCCCTGAATTCAACAGACTGGTGCTGATTAGCTTTTTGGTTGCTCGTTTGTTGCTAGCCACACATTTGGCCTCAGAATTTCTGCTAATGCAGCCTGTTCCAGCTAGCTAGCCAAACACTATGGATTGATGTTTGTATAGATAGTTTTGCATTATTATACTTTGCTACTGCACTCATGTTGTTGACCATTTGTGACAAGTACCAGACCAGTGGGGCAGACATGTTGCTAAGTCCAAGCTGGAGTTTCCCCCGTGAATTATTGGTCAATCCTTATATGGCTCATTAATTGATTTACAAAGACACTCTCACAATAAAAACACCAGTATCAAATAGAGCGCTAAACCGGGGATTTGTGACACAAACAACTAATTAGCTAGAGTTTAATTTTCAATATAAGTCCATAGGAGCCAGAGAACTTTTCTAATGGTCTTGATGTAGCTAGTGGGTTAGCATTATCCTTCTGTATTCAGTCCATGCACCCATCAGCTGTTGAACAGGACCAAACATGTCAATACTGGGTCTATACTAGGCATCAAATCTGTTATCTGAGTCAGAGAGGGACCGGCGACTTCCTGACCACAGCATTTCCATACTGAGCGCTGTGGTAGATCACAATCTGCTTTTTATCAAGGTATCATTACGTGACATGCCATAACGAGACTGATGCACGTTTAATTGTTTAAGAATTCACATAAAAATTAACGGAGCTGTCATTGGATTAGCACACAAGAATTAAGTGAGGGGTGTAATTAAAGATCAAGGGATAGGAAGAACGCTGTTTCAACAATATTATCAACTTGGCAAGGAGAAGGTCTGCATACTGGGACAGGAGAGGTCTGCATGTATACTGGGACAGGAGAGGTCTGCATGTATACTGGGACAGGAGAGGTCTGTATGTATACTGGGACAGGAGAGGTCTGTATGTATACTGGGACAGGAGAGGTCTGTATGTATACTGGGACAGGAGTGGTTTGTATGTATACTGAGACAAGAGAGGTCTGTATGTATACTGAGACAAGAGAGGTCTGTATGTATACTGGGACAGGAGTGGTTTGTATGTATACTGGGACAGGAGTGGTTTGTATGTATACTGGGACAAGAGAGGTCTGTATGTATACTGGGACAGGAGAGGTCTGTATGTATACTGGGACAGGAGAGGTCTGTATGTATACTGGGACAGGAGAGGTCTGTATGTATACTGGGACAGGAGTGGTCTGTATGTATACTGGGACAGGGAGGTCTGTATGTATACTGGGACAGGAGAGGTCTGCATGTATACTGAGACAGGAGAGGTCTGCATGTATACTGGGACAGGAGAGGTCTGCATGTATACTGGGACAGGAGAGGTCTGCATGTATACTGGGACAGGAGTGGTTTGTATGTATACTGGGACAGGAGAGGTCTGTATGTATACTGGGACAGGAGTGGTTTGTATGTATACTGGGACAGGAGAGGTCTGTATGTATACTGAGACAGGAGAGGTTTGTATGTATACTGGGACAGGAGAGGTCTGTATGTATACTGGGACAGGAGAGGTCTGTATGTATACTGGGACAGGAGAGGTTGTATGTATACTGGGACAGGAGTGGTTTGTATGTATACTGGGACAGGAGTGGTCTGTATGTATACTGGACAGGAGGGTTGTATGTATACTGGGACAAGAGAGGTCTGTATATGTATACTGAGACAAGAGAGGTCTGTATGTATACTGGGACAGGAGAGGTCTGTATGTATACTGGGACAAGAGAGGTCTGTATGTATACTGGGACAGGAGAGGTCTGTATGTATACTGGGACAGGAGAGGTCTGTATGTATACTGGGACAGGAGTGGTTTGTATGTATACTGGGACAGGAGAGGTCTGTATGTATACTGGGACAGGAGAGAGGTCTGTATGTATACTGGGACAGGAGAGGTCTGATGTATACTGGGACAGGAGAGGTCTGTATGTATACTGGGACAGGAGAGGTCTGTATGTATACTGGGACAGGAGAGGTCTGTATGTATACTGGGACAGGAGAGGTCTGTATGTATACTGGGACAGGAGAGGTCTGTATGTATACTGGGACAGGAGAGGTCTGTATGTATACTGGGACAGGAGAGGTCTTGTATACTGGGACAGGAGAGGTCTGTATGTATACTGGGACAGGAGAGGTCTGTATGTATACTGGGACAGGAGAGGTCTGTATGTATACTGAGACAGGAGTGGTTTGTATGTATACTGAGACAAGAGAGGTCTGTATGTATACTGAGACAGGAGTGGTTTGTATGTATACTGGGACAGGAGAGGTCTGTATGTATACTGGGACAGGAGAGGTCTGTATGTATACTGGGACAGGAGAGGTCTGTATGTATACTGGGACAGGAGAGGTCTGTATGTATACTGAGACAGGAGAGGTCTGTATGTATACTGAGACAAGAGAGGTCTGTATGTATACTGGGACAGGAGAGGTCTGTATGTATACTGGGACAAGAGAGGTCTGTATGTATACTGGGACAGGAGAGGTCTGTATGTATACTGGGACAGGAGAGGTCTGTATGTATACTGGGACAGGAGAGGTCTGTATGTATACTGGGACAGGAGAGGTCTGTATGTATACTGGGACAGGAGAGGTCTGTATGTATACTGAGACAAGAGAGGTCTGTATGTATACTGAGACAAGAGAGGTCTGTATGTATACTGGGACAGGAGAGGTCTGTATGTATACTGGGACAAGAGAGGTCTGTATGTATACTGGGACAGGAGAGGTCTGTATGTATACTGGGACAAGAGAGGTTTGTATGTATACTGGGACAGGAGAGGTCTGCATGTATACTGAGACAGGAGAGGTCTGTATGTATACTGGGACAGGAGAGGTCTGTATGTATACTGGGACAGGAGAGGTCTGTATGTATACTGGGACAGGAGAGGTCTGTATGTATACTGGGACAGGAGAGGTCTGTATGTATACTGGGACAGGAGAGGTCTGTATGTATACTGAGACAAGAGAGGTCTGTATGTATACTGGGACAGGAGAGGTCTGTATGTATACTGGGACAGGAGAGGTCTGTATGTATACTGAGACAAGAGAGGTCTGCATGTATACTGGGACAGGAGTGGTTTGTATGTATACTGGGACAGGAGTGGTTTGTATGTATACTGGGACAAGAGAGGTCTGCATGTATACTGAGACAGGAGAGGTCTGCATGTATACTGAGACAAGAGAGGTCTGTATGTATACTGAGACAAGAGAGGTCTGTATGTATACTGAGACAAGAGAGGTCTGTATGTATACTGGGACAAGAGAGGTCTGTATGTATACTGAGACAGGAGAGGTCTGTATGTATACTGGGACAGGAGTGGTTTGTATGTATACTGGGACAAGAGAGGTCTGTATGTATACTGGGACAGGAGAGGTCTGTATGTATACTGAGACAGGAGAGGTCTGTATGTATACTGGGACAGGAGTGGTTTGTATGTATACTGGGACAGGAGAGGTTTGTATGTATACTGGGACAGGAGAGGTCTGTATGTATACTGGGACAGGAGAGGTCTGTATGTATACTGGGACAGGAGAGGTCTGTATGTATACTGGGACAGGAGAGGTCTGTATGTATACTGGGACAGGAGTGGTCTGTATGTATACTGGGACAGGAGAGGTCTGTATGTATACTGGGACAGGAGTGGTCTGTATGTATACTGAGACAGGAGTGGTTTGTATGTATACTGGGACAGGAGAGGTTTGTATGTATACTGGGACAGGAGAGGTCTGTATGTATACTGGGACAGGAGAGGTCTGTATGTATACTGGGACAGGAGAGGTCTGTATGTATACTGGGACAGGAGAGGTCTGTATGTATACTGAGACAGGAGAGGTCTGTATGTATACTGGGACAGGAGAGGTCTGTATGTATACTGAGACAAGAGAGGTCTGTATGTATACTGAGACAAGAGAGGTCTGTATGTATACTGGGACAGGAGAGGTCTGTATGTATACTGAGACAGGAGTGGTTTGTATGTATACTGGGACAGGAGTGGTTTGTATGTATACTGGGACAGGAGAGGTCTGTATGTATACTGGGACAGGAGTGGTTTGTATGTATACTGGGACAGGAGAGGTCTGTATGTATACTGAGACAGGAGAGGTCTGTATGTATACTGGGACAGGAGTGGTTTGTATGTATACTGGGACAGGAGTGGTTTGTATGTATACTGGGACAGGAGAGGTCTGTATGTATACTGAGACAGGAGAGGTCTGTATGTATACTGGGACAGGAGTGGTTTGTATGTATACTGGGACAGGAGAGGTTTGTATGTATACTGGGACAGGAGAGGTTTGTATGTATACTGAGACAAGAGTGGTTTGTATGTATACTGGGACAGGAGAGGTTTGTATGTATACTGAGACAAGAGTGGTTTGTATGTATACTTTGAGACTCCGATGTGCAGTGAAAAGGCGGTATATAAATAAAGATTACTTACTACTTACTACTACTACAGTTGATTGACATGTGAAATTAGCCAATCGCAAGTGTTTATGTTCTGGGTGTAATTGACAGCTAATTTGGGCCAATCAGAACTTTGAATTTTCAAGGTGTATTGAGAGCACTACGTTTGTTAAGTTTATCATTTGCACTTTGGACCTCGTGGTTTTTCTCCGTGTGCGTTATAAAAAAGTGAGTAGTGGTTGGACTGAAGTCACATAAATGAACCCTGCTTTCTTGTACACTGTTTATAAGCCTATTATATATATGTATATTTTTAAGAACATTTGAATACTCTTTTGTTTTGAGTGCTGTTAAGAGCTAATCTGCTAACTGCTGTGAGCTAAATGTTATTGGTGTGCTATTCTCGTGCACATAATGCTTTTGTTAAGTAGGTCATTCTAATTTAGACTTTCTGTTATTGCATGACTACAGTACACACGAATAAAGAACCACGCAGATATAGATACCTGCTGTCAATCAGTGTGCAAGGAAGAACTTTTAATAAACTCAAAACTGGATCATCTCTACTGTGCATTCTTACCGATATTCCCTGGTGGTCACAATCCCCATTACAAATCAGACAAACTTGCTCTCCCCACAACAAGTGGTCTATAGTGTATTTATTCTGAGACAAGAGAGGCCTGTACTGTATGTATACTGAGACAGGAGTGGTCCAAATCCCTATTCTCTTCCCATATAAACGTAGTCTTGTCCCTAATGTGTGAGTAATATCCGTGTGAGTGCGATGTGCTGAGTGGAGGTGACAGGGGACACATTTCACCGCGACACCGTCTGGTTTTTACCTGATTATAATCAAGTGATGAGTGTCTCCAGGAACCATCTCCACCATCAGCAGACTGGGGATTTATATGCAGGATTTGGCTCAGTGTTTTGTCCTGTTGATGCATTTGGGGTTAGGGCTGTTTGGAAAGGCAAGGCAAGGTTATTTGTATAGGACAGTTGATACACAAGGCAACTCTCACTCTCTTAATGTGACGTAGGCTTCTGATGAGTTGATTTCTTTTTTCTTGGTACATGTAAACCAGGGGTGTCCAAAACTAGCCTCTGTTATGTGGCCCTCTACCGCAAACACTGCGTCATCCAGGTAACTTCAGCTCCACCAGTATAGTCATGCTGTAAAGCTCAGTATCATTGATAAGATAAGATAAGATATACTTTACTAATCCCACACAAGAGAAATTTACTGTACATTGGAATCCAGTTGTTAACTTAATTGGTGTATCCTGACCTTCTTTAATTTTCTTTTTACTGCCATTGTGAGTGACAAGAAGTCACAAAGAAAGTTGCTTTGGCTCTCATCACAGTTAAAAATAAAAAACCGAATGAGACATAAAATAAAATAAAAATCTACATAACATTCCTTAAAATCTCTACTTTATACAAGTGCTATAAGTAAACACAAGACATTTAGCAGTGCAGTGTAGTGACGGTAAAGTGACCATAAAGTGACGGTCATAAGGGCAGGGGACAGTGATAAGTGTTCCTGAGTCCAACTGCAGAGAGGAAGAAACTGTTCTTGTGGCAGGAGGTTCTGGTAGTAGTAAGTAATCTTTATTTATATACCGCCTTTTCACTGCAGATCTTAGTCTCAAAGCGGTTTACAATTGTTAATTATGGGCACTTGTCCAATCACTCCACACAGAGATGGGAGGGGCCAGTACAGGAGGCACATGCCAGAACTATTGTACATATTTTTAGTGGTAGGGGAAACCGGAGTACCCGGAGGAAACCTACGCAGACACGGGGAGAACATGCAAACTCCACTCAGAAAGGCCCTGGTCCGACCGGGATTCGAACCCAGGACCTTCTTGCTGAGAGGCGAGAGTGCTATCCACTCAGCCACCGAGCCACCGGTAGTGATTGGAATAGTCCATGTGCAGGGTGAGAGGGGTCAGCACCGATACGACCAACCCGCCCTCGAGCTTTGCGTCGTACAGGTCCTGCAGCAATGGAAGGCTGCAGCCGATCACCTTCTCTGCAGAGTCTCTGACAGTGGCTCCAGCGAACCACACGTGTAGAACAGTCGCTGCAGTGTCCCCAACGACAGGACCACAGCGTGAGAGGCCGGAGTGAGAGGCCGGAGTGCGAGGCCAGAGTGCGAGACCGGAGTGCGAGACCGGAGTGCGAGACCGGAGTGCGAGACCGGAGTGCGAGACCGGAGTGCGAGACCGGAGTGCGAGACCGGAGTGCGAGACCGGAGTGCGAGACCGGAGTGCGAGACCGGAGTGCGAGACCGGAGTGCGAGACCGGAGTGCGAGACCGGAGTGCGAGACCGGAGTGCGAGACCGGAGTGCGAGACCGGAGTGCGAGACCGGAGTGCGAGACCGGAGTGCGAGACCGGAGTGCGAGACCGGAGTGCGAGACCGGAGTGCGAGACCGGAGTGCGAGACCGGAGTGCGAGACCGGAGTGCGAGACCGGAGTGCGAGACCGGAGTGCGAGACCGGAGTGCGAGACCGGAGTGCGAGACCGGAGTGCGAGACCGGAGTGCGAGACCGGAGTGCGAGACCGGAGTGCGAGACCGGAGTGCGAGACCGGAGTGCGAGACCGGAGTGCGAGACCGGAGTGCGAGACCGGAGTGCGAGACGGAGTGCGAGACCGGAGTGCGAGACCGGAGTGCGGACCGGAGTGCGAGACCGGAGTGCGAGACCGGAGTGCGAGACCGGAGTGCGAGACCGGAGTGCATTTCCTCTCCTTTATATGTCAATTTCTGACTTTGGGTGTGGCTGCCTATAGTTCTCAAAGCGCCAGCCCCTTATCCTCCTGCAGATGGTGGTTCCACAGAAAGATGGCTGCTTAGTCAGTGATGACACAACCTTGGTCCTTCAGCTGGGGTTTCAAGCAGAGTGGGGGTGAGTGCCTTTCCCAGGGACATATATGTTGCTGTGGTGTGAATAAATACGGAAACATCATACCCCATTTTAAAGCCCAGAAGAGGATAAATCAGATTTACTATCTGTGCTGTCGGGCCCAAGACAAGTCTGATCCTGGACTGAGTCTAAAGTGGCCCTCCTACAGGAAAGTTTGGACACCCCTGCTGTAAACACCGTGACTGTCCTCGGTGAAGCTGCTCTCCTCTTGGCACTGACGGATGTGTCGCTGACAGGAGCGCTGTGCATTTGGCAGTAATCTCTGCGCTCGTGTTTGAGGGCGATTTACAGCAGCAGGACGAGCCGTTAGAACAGACGCCTCGACCACATCACCTCCAGCGAGATTTATAAGGGCGGGAAGAGAGGACAATGTCAGAGACGTCGCCAATTTACAAGTGAATTAGTGAATCGTCCAAATCTGATATAGGAGGGGAGCTGGGGCCTCCAATTCAATTTGTTTTTGTACAGCCCTGCATCACAACAGCAGTCGTCATGAGGACTTTACAAAGTTGTCGATTCACCAACAACAGATCAGAGAATCCAACGTTTCCAACATAGAAGATGCAATAATAACACATAAGAGCCATTGGTCAGTAGGGAGCGGGATGACCACTGTCCAGAAATGTTGATAAATGTGCCACAAGTCCCGGATAATCACTGTCCCTAGAGCCGTGGTCTCACACACGCAGTTTGAAATGTAGCGGTTTCAAAGAGAGCTAAGTTGTGTGTGGAAAGTAAAATAGTGTGTGCACTTTTAATGGTTTGATTTGATCTCTGCGTATGATTAGATCCACATCCTGAACAATGTCCTTAAATGTCGCTGAATGTCGAGTGTCCTCAATCATCACCGCTATCCTTGGACCGTCCTGCGTCTGCATGGAAACACCGAAACACCACTCCCATATGGAATTTAGTGACATAAAGGTGACCTCTTATGCAAATCATTTTTTTCTTGTCACTGGGTGTGATGGCTGCAAGGACATGCTGAAATCACTGTAAAAAAGTAAACCAATAAAGTTATAGTTTCTAAACAGTTAAAGAGCAGGAGTTTGTATTCAGTGCTGTCTCCTTATAGTCTTCATGGGGATTGCTAATGTTTTAGTTTTTTCCCCCACGTCGATCACTGTTTCCCTAGAAACCACAACCACGTAAACTGTTCTCTTTAAACAAGCAAAACAAATACTTTTCCCTTTTGTCATGAGAAAATAAGCTGATGCTATGTTTTTGTAGATTACCCAATTGCAAGTTCCTCACTTTAAAGTCTGTGGGGAAATATCCTCCTTCTCTTAATGCGTAAAAATGATATTCTGTGAGAAAGTTGAGGAACAGTCGCTGCAGTGTCCCCAAACGATGCGCGACAGGACCACAACCAATGATGTCACCTTCTACAGTGTGACGTCTTTTGGCTCCGACACAGAGGACTGCAGAGGTCCATTCATTGTTATTCTTTCAGTGCAATCCCTTTCTGAAGCTGGGCAGACACACTGCAATTTCATGTGTTTTTTAGACGTGAGATGTTGTTTTTAAACTCGCACACTGTGCACAAACAGAGACTGATGAATCTTCATGACCCTGTAAGCAATATCTGATCTGCCCATGAGAGGGGGCCCATCCTGCCTCCTTTTGATACAATCAATCAATGGACAAATAGTCAAATATTACTGCCTTCAGAGGAAGTTAATAGTTATTTGTAAAAGCAGCAAAAACAGAGACCACAGAGAGAGACTGGATTGAGAGGCCGGAGTGAGAGACTGGAGTGAGAGACTGGAGTGAGTGACCATGGAGTGAGAGACTGGAGTGAGAGACTGGAGTGAGAGACCGGAGTGAGAGACCGGAGTGAGAGACCGGAGTGAGAGGCCGGAGTCAGAGACCGGAGTCAGAGACCGGAGTCAGAGACCGGAGTCAGAGACCGGAGTCAGAGACCGGAGTGAGAGACCGGAGTGAGAGACCGGAGTGAGAGACCGGAGTGAGAGACCGGAGTGAGAGACCGGAGTGAGAGACCGGAGTGAGAGACCGGAGTGAGAGACCGGAGTGAGAGACCGGAGTGAGAGACCGGAGTGAGAGACCGGAGTGAGAGACCGGAGTGAGAGACCGGAGTGAGAGACCGGAGTGAGAGACCGGAGTGAGAGACCGGAGTGAGAGACCGGAGTGAGAGACCGGAGTGAGAGACCGGAGTGAGAGACCGGAGTGAGAGACCGGAGTGAGAGACCGGAGTGAGAGACCGGAGTGAGAGACCGGAGTGAGAGACCGGAGTGAGAGACCGGAGTGAGAGACCGGAGTGAGAGACCGGAGTGAGAGACCGGAGTGAGAGACCGGAGTGAGAGACCGGAGTGAGAGACCGGAGTGAGAGACCGGAGTGAGAGACCGGAGTGAGAGACCGGAGTGAGAGACCGGAGTGAGAGACCGGAGTGAGAGACCGGAGTGAGAGACCGGAGTGAGAGACCGGAGTGAGAGACCGGAGTGAGAGGCCGGAGTCAGAGGCCGGAGTCAGAGGCCGGAGTCAGAGGCCGGAGTCAGAGGCCGGAGTCAGAGGCCGGAGTCAGAGGCCGGAGTGAGGGACCGGAGTGAGGGACCGGAGTGAGGGACCGGAGTGAGGGACCGGAGTGAGGGACCGGAGTGAGGGACCGGAGTGAGGGACCGGAGTGAGGGACCGGAGTGAGGGACCGGAGTGAGGGACCGGAGCATCAAATCCCGTACCTGTTTGCATATGCAATGTTTATTACTGTGTGTTGCTCATGTAGAGACAGAGCCTCCAGAATCATTGAAAGAACAGTGTGGTGTGAGTTTGAGCACGGCTGGGTGGTCCACTTCCTGTCACATGATGCACCGATTTCCTCTTTCTGTGCACACACGGCTCCATTACAAAACACTGTGTTTAACTCTTAACTATGCATGTGGCAGAAAGTGCATTTTGAAGTTTTCCGTGTTTCAGATGAGCTGTTGACAGCAGCTGATATAAGTTTTGTGTCCATCTATTTGGGACAGAGACAAAGAATGTGGTTGTTTAAAAGGCTGATAAAATGTTTAATGTCATAGTTGGGAAAAAGATATGGACCAGAGAGAGAGACAAGCAAAAGAGAGACCAGAGACTGGGTGAAAAGTGAAATAGACCAGAGAGAGCAAGCAGTGAGAGACCAGAAAGAGAAACCAGAGAGAGAGACCACACTAGAGCTGTCACAATGCTAAATTTAATTTTTATTATTAGTTCTATCTAGTTTCAGCAGTAGGTCAGCAGTGTTTTTCAAGTAAAAAAAGAGTTTGAAATGGTGTATTCTGTTCCCTGGCTGATAAGCATGTGTCATTTGTGAGGATTTACTGGTGGCTTAAGACCAGTTCCTCTGCATGTCTGAGTGATGGTGTGAGCTCTGCACATGCTCACATTACACCAACCCAGTCACACCACGTGGAAATTCTGTTTTAAAACAGACCTGGAGTAAGTTTTGGCTCCATCCACGCTTTCTATTTTCCAATGTAAGAACTTATACCACATTCTCATGAGATGCCAGAGTGAAGACAATTCAACCTGAGGGAGAGAGCAGAGGGAGAGAGCAGGAGAGAGCAGGAGAGAGAGCAGAAGAGAGCAGGAGAGAGCAGGAGAGAGCAGAGGGAGAGAGCAGAGAGAGAGCAGAGGGAGAGAGCAGAGAGAGAGCAGAGAGAGAGCAGAGGGAGAGAGCAGAGGGAGAGAGCAGAGGGAGAGCGCAGGAGAGAGCAGGAGAGAGCAGGAGAGAGCAGAGGGAGAGAGCAGGAGAGAGCAGGAGAGAGCAGGAGAGAGCAGGAGAGAGCAGGAGAGAGCAGGAGAGAGCAGAGGGAGAGAGCAGGAGAGAGCAGGAGAGCAGGAGAGAGCAGGAGAGAGCAGGAGAGAGCAGGAGAGAGCAGGAGAGAGCAGGAGAGAGCAGAAGGAGAGAGAGCAAAGAGAGAGCAGAGCGAGAGAGATCAAAGAGAGAGAGCAAAGAGAGAGAGAGAGAGAGCGCAGAGCGAGAGAGAGCAAAGAGCGAGAGAGAGCAAAGAGAGAGAGAGAGCAAAGAGAGAGAGGGAGCAGAGAGAGAGAGAGGGAGAGCATAGAGGGAGAGCAGAGAGGGAGACCAGTATTATCGGACTTAAGTTAAGCTAGTTAAGTTATACTAGCAGTTATATGATGTTGTATAGGATGTTGTATGTGGCGCATGAGAAGCACAGTGTGAAAAAAACCCCGATATAGCGAGGGACTTCTGTAATTAATGAGTTTATCCTCCTGTTTCTCTTGTGTTTGACTTTGCTTTGACATTGTATATGTATTTATCGTTGGTTGTAGAGGTTGTTTAGTTTGAAGGTCGGAGCTGGGAGCAGGAGGCTGAGGCTGTAAGCTCATGTCCTCTGGAGGTCTGGGTTTCCCCTGGGATCTGTGTGTGTGTGATTTGTGGGGCGGGCAGAGTTAAATCTGACACAATCTGCTGCATTCTGAGAAGAACCGTATAATGACTGACCACAAATTATACATTTGTGGCCAGTCATCTGCCTCATTTGACCAGATTGCTCTGCTTCTAGTTCCAACAACTGGAGAGTGAGACAAGAGAGAGCGAGAGTCTAGCGAGAGTCTAGCGAGAGTCTAGCGAGAGTCTAGCGAGAGTCTAGCGAGAGTCTAGCGAGAGTCTAGCGAGAGTCTAGCGAGAGTCTAGCGAGAGTCTAGCGAGAGTCTAGCGAGAGTCTAGCGAGAGTCTAGCGAGAGTCTAGCGAGAAGGACTGGAGAGAGTCTAGCGAGAAGGACTGGAGAGAGTCTAGCGAGAAGGACTGGAGAGAGTCTAGCGAGAAGGACTGGAGAGAGACCGGAGAGAGACTGGAGAGAGACCGGAGAGAGACTGGAGAGAGAGAGACCAGAGAAAGGACAGCGATAGATCAGAGAGAGAGTTTACTTTTCCATGTAGAGCAATAGGAGCCAGAGCAAATTGGAGCAAAACTTCACCGGGATCACTTCTTGATAAGATAACTTATAGATGTTGCTGCAGTACGGTGTTCAGGGCATGAATCCCAACAGCGTTCATCTTGGAGGATGTTGCTCATTCATCAAAAAGCAATCAGAGAATCAAACCGCCAATATTAACAAATGTCTTCATGTTGTTCTGGATCATCAATGTCAAAAACCCATTGGATGAAAAAAAGTGAGATACCTCAGATGGGTTTTCCCATATTGTGAGAGGTATCCGCTCCCACAAACAGACAGGCTGTAGATACAGGACTGAGGCTGTAGATCCAAGATTGAGGTTGCTGATCAAAGATTGAGACTGTAGATCCAAGAATGAGGCTGTCGATCCAGTAAATGTCTTTCCATGAGTCAATTAAGCAGTGTACCTCGGGCTTCGCCTCCTCTTTGGCCCAGGTTTTCACGAAAAGGCTGTTTTGGCGATATATCATCGGAATAGGAAGTGTATATTTATTGTTCCAGAGGCATAGAGAAGAAATAGGGCAACTAAAATCTGACATTTAACTTTGTGTGTTTACAGGATGGCTCCCGGCAGCGCAAAGAGCGAAAAAAGACTGTGTCGTTCAGCAGCATGCCCACAGAAAAGAAGATCAGCCGTGCCAGTGACTGCCTCAGCGCCATGGTGGAGGGCACCGAGCTCAAGAAGGTCCGCTCCAACTCCCGCGTCTACCACCGCTACTTCCTCCTGGATGCAGACATGCAGTCCCTCCGCTGGGAGCCCTCCAAGAAGGAATCGGACAAGGCCAAAATAGACGTGAAGTCTGTCAAGGAAGTGCGGACAGGGAAGAACACAGACACTTTCAGAACCAACGGGACGTATGAGCAGATCTCTGAGGACTGCGCTTTTTCCATCATCTTCGGAGATAACTACGAGTCGCTGGATTTGGTGGCGAACACGGCAGACATCGCCAACATTTGGGTGACGGGATTGAGGTATTTGATATCGTACGGGAAGCATTCGTTGAACATGATCGAGAGCAGTCAGAACAACATGCGCTCATCATGGTTGAGCCAACTTTTTGACAAAGCCGACAATAGCAACAGCAAACAGATTAGCATATGCACTGCAGTTCAACTAATCAAAGAGCTCAACCCTGGACTCAAAAATGTCAAAACTGAACTGAAGTTTAAGGAGCTCCTGAAAGCTAAGGACAAAGTTGGTTCTGACGTGACCAGAGAAGAGTTTATCGAAGTTTACCATGATTTGTGTACCAGGCCCGAGATTTATTTCCTATTTGTACAGTTTTCTAGCAACAAGGAATTTTTAGACACCAAGGACTTAATGATATTCCTCGAGGCTGAGCAGGGTATGCCGCAAGTTAGCGAAGAAACTAGCTTGGAGGTCATTCAGAAATTTGAACCATCAAAAGAAGGACAGATCAACTATTGGCTTTCGTTAGATGGCTTTACTAACTATCTCATGTCTCCTGAGTGTCATATCTTTGATCCTGAACATAAAATTGTTTGCCAGGATATGAACCAACCCATGTCCCATTATTTCATCAATTCCTCTCACAACACGTATCTCATAGAAGACCAGTTCAGGGGACCGTCTGACGTCACAGGATATATCCGCGCTCTAAAAATGGGATGCAGAAGTGTAGAGCTGGACGTTTGGGATGGCCCCGACAACGAGCCGGTCATTTACACTGGACACACAATGACATCGCAGATAGTTTTCCGAAATGTCATCGATGTCATTAATAAATATGCGTTTGTCGCTTCGGAATTCCCGCTAATACTTTGCTTGGAAAACCATTGCTCGTTGACGCAGCAGCGAGTCCTATACCAGCACTTGAAGAAGATCCTTGGGGATAAAATGCATGTAGATTCTCCCAAACCAGAAGATCCATACCTGCCAACACCTGCGTCACTCAAGGGGAAAATTGTATTGAAAGGTAAAAAATTGAGTACTAACTGCATCGCAACGGAAGGGGAGGTGACGGACGAAGACGAAGGAGCCGAGATGTCCCAACGTCTGAGCATTGAGTCGGCAGAACAACCACCGTCCAATGTACACAAGAAATTCCAGCTTTCCAAGGATCTGTCCGATTTGGTGACACTGTGCCAATCCGTGGAGTTTAAGGACTTCCCCACGTCATTTCAGAGCCAGAAACCGTGGGAATTTTGCTCCTTTAACGAGGTCTTTGCCAGCCGATGTGCCAATGACTTTCCGGGGGATTTTGTGAATTATAACAAAAAGTTCTTGGCTCGCATTTATCCCAGTCCAATGAGAATCGACTCCAGCAATATGAATCCGCAAGATTTCTGGAAATGCGGGTGCCAAATTGTAGCTATGAATTACCAAACGCCAGGTCTCATGATGGATCTAAACATCGGGTGGTTTCGCCAGAACGGAAATTGTGGATATGTTCTCAGGCCTGCGATCATGAGAGAGCAGGTGTCATATTTTAGTGCCAACACCAAAGATTCTGTGCCTGGGGTTTCTCCGCAGCTTCTCCACATCAAGATTATTAGCGGGCAGAATTTCCCAAAACCTAAAGGCTCAGGGGCTAAAGGAGACGTGGTGGACCCGTACGTCTACGTTGAGATCCATGGAATTCCAGCGGACTGTGGCGAACAGCGAACTCGGACGGTGCACCAAAACGGGGACAACCCTTTGTTCGACGAGAGTTTTGAGTTCCAGATCAACCTCCCGGAGTTAGCCATGGTGCGTTTTGTGGTTCTGGACGATGACTACATCGGGGACGAATTTATCGGCCAGTACACCATACCCTTTGAATGCCTGCAGCCCGGCTATCGCCACGTGCCGTTGCAGTCATTGACGGGAGAGGTGCTTCCACACACACAACTGTTTGTCCACGTGGCCATCACCAACCGGCGAGGAGGCGGGAAGCCGCATAAAAGAGGGCTGTCGGTGCGGAAGGGGAAGAAAAGCCGGGAGTATGCGAGCATGAGGGTGCTGCTCATCCGGACCATCGACGATGTTTTCAAGACGGCCCTGCTGTCGCTGAGGGAGGCCACGGATCTCAGAGAAAACATGCAGGTTAGTCACATGACACTAGAGCTCACAGAGCAGTCCATTTGACGACTTTTAGTTTTGAAAACTTGATTACTTGGCCTATGTACCTTTTTGGTTTTCATAACTTTTTTCTTTTATCTATATATAGATATGTAGATTTTCTGTTCTATGTTATTGTTTTTAGGGAATTACATTACTTTTGAGGAAAATTCAAATGTAGACATTTTTGTTTGCTCGGTAATCAGCTTGTTATAGCAGTTAAATTCCCCTCTTTCTTGGTGCGGATCCAGGACTAGTCTTGGTTTTGGGTCTGCTTGGTTTTCCACCTGAGAAGTGACCTGAGATACCACAGGAGCACACTGTTGCAGCAGTTTATATTTGTCCTTTCAACAAACTGTTTTTTGTGCTTTTTCAATTATAGTTACCAGGTTTTATGCTCAGAAAAAGTTGTAAAGATTTTAAATGACTTCTTTGAAATAAATAAAGAAACCCTGTGGGGGGTTTTCTAAGAATTCCATTGGTTTGAACTGGAGCATTCAAAATCTAATCACTTCTTGTAGTTTTATTATTCTTGGAGTCCAAATCAACAAATTATCAACAAAAGTTCACCTGGTTTACCATGGAATCACTTTTACCCATTTCTTCAGTGTAGCAGTGATTGTGTGACACGATCAATGGATCAGTTTTTGGAATTTCTCCCATTTCTGCATGAAATTACAATTTAATGTGATAGTTATCAAAATAAATCACAGTTAATTGCTGGTTCCCCTTTAGCCACAAAAAATTCAACCAATCTCTTCCTGTAGTTGCAGATCAGAATACATTTTTGACAATTCCTCTGTTGCAGTTCAGTCAGATTCCTAGAATGTCTGGCATGAATCGCTGTCTCTAGGTCATGTCACAGCTCTATGTGGTTCAAGGCAGGACTCCAGGACATGTATTTTGTTCTTCTGAAACCCTTCTGATGTGTCTTGAATTATTGTCCTGTTGAGATCTGAAGTTTTCCTGCAAAAAATCCTGATAAACAGTTGTATTATATTTTCCTTTAATGACTGCAAGTTGACTAGGCCCAGAGGTGGGTACTTTTCATATACTTTTTCAGGTACAGGTATATGTACAGTGTGTATATAAGAACATGTCCCTTCTGCTAATGTTTGGTACGCCCATGGTGCCAGCAAGGGGACATCTTGGAGACCCGGTCTTGACACATACTCACAAATGCTATTGCCATATTTCAGTCTCATACAGTCACTCAAAATCGTACTGGTAATACCACCAACAGTATTTTATCACCCAGCTCTACTCGTGATAATTGTATTGTCAGGGACTCCAAGATAGCCAGCCCGAGTCTGCAGAGTACAGAGACCTTGAAATGTTTGTCACGATCCATTCAAATAGATTGAGAGTCTGGCTGTGTTTCCCCCAGAATGCCTTGGTGTCCTTCAAAGAGCTGTGCGGGCTGTCGGCGGTGGCCAACTTGAAGCAGAGCCTTTTGGCCCTGTGCCCACGCCTCACCGGACCCGAAGGAGCTCCACAGCTCCTCTTCAACTTGTCGGACCAGTACCCCAGCCTGGAGCCCCAGAGCCTGCTGCCCGACGTGCTGCGGAGGGTGGTCAGCTCCTACGAAACGGTCAGAAAACAACTCACTGCTGTTTTCACTTTGTGTTCATCTTTCTTAAAGCTGGGAACCTTGTTCTTCTTTATTAATAATTCATTATCTTTGCCCCAACAGAAAGAGTCTTGTAAAAGTAAGGCAAGGCAAGGCAAGTTTATTTATATAGCACAATTCATACACAAGGCATAAATAATCACAGAACATTAAAAAGAAAGATAAAAATATAAAATCCCTCAGTTGCAGCACAGCTAAACAGAACTGTCTTTAACCTGGTTTTAAACATTGTCAGAGAGGAGACCTGTCTCACATCTTCAGGAAGACTGTTCCAGATTTTAGCAGCATGAATCTGAAAAGCAGCCTCCCCATGTTTAGTTCTGACTCTGGGCACTAACAGGAGTCCAGTCCCTGAGCTCCTCAGAGTCCGGGCTGGTTCATATGGGACTAACATTTATCACTAATATATTTTGGTGCGAGGCCATGGAGAGACTTGTAACAAGCAGAGCTGTTTTAAACGTGTTGATAATTTCTCAGGTGAAATTAAATTCTTTACTATCACATTGTTTGGATTGGCAGCTCCCTCTGGTGGCAGCATAGGGCGGCACGGTGGCTGAGTGGATAGCACTCTCGCCTCTCAGCAAAAAGGTCCTGGGTTCGAATCCCGGTCGGACCAGGGCCTTTCTGAGTAGAGTTTGCATGTTCTCCCCGTGTCTGCGTAGGTTTCCTCCGGGTACTCCGGTTTCCCCTACCACTAAAAACATGTCCAATAGTTCTGGCATGCGCCTCCTGTACTGGCGACCCCGCTCCCATCTCTGTGTGGAGTGAGAGACAAATGCCCAAAAATTAACAATTGTAAACCGCTTTGAGACTCAGATCTGCAGTGAAAAAGACGGTATATAAATAAAGATTACTCTTACATAGAGAGTTATAGTCAAAAAGCGTTTTGCATAATCATAAAAAAGTAGTCCTTTGCTTCTCCCTCTTCCTTCCAATGCCTCTCGGTCCTCTGTCAGGAGCAGTGGTAGCCAGATTCGGCTGCTCATGGTCAGGACCGGAGCTGGAGGATTTTTACCTGGAACACTGGAGCAAGCTGGAGCACCTATGCAGATACAGGGAGAACATGCAAACTCCACTCAGAAAGGACCTTCTTGCTGAGATGCGAGAGTCCCTTACATCGTTCTCTGTCCATCTTTCAGTCTGTGCAATGAAATAGAATTGAAACCCTATGAACGCAGGCGGAGCACATCACAATGCTTACAGCATCTGGGAGTTTAAGAATTATTCATAACTTTGACCTGATTCTATCATTATTCTGGAGATGGACTCACTCCCCGGGCAAGTGTGTGTGAACTCTATCTTCTTTTAACATAACAAAGGCCCCGCAGTCAGAGCTGTCCAATTAATTGCAATATATGTTTTTATATATGTGTGCTGTCAAACAAATAAAATATTCAATTGCATTAATGCCATAGTTAACTCACGATTAATCACACTGTTTTCCATGTTCTAAATGTCCCAAAAGGGATTGGATGAAGCAAAAATGTTATATTAATCCAATCCAGTCAAAAAAAATGAAGGCTACTTTATAAGGTGTATAAAGGTGTGGCTAAGACGGCTGCTAATGTAAGCTGGAATTACCTCTTTGGATGAAGGCATCTGATTGGTCAAGAGTTAATTTGCAAATCAGAATCTTTGTTTTGAATGTTTAAAAAAAAGGATAAACATGTTTGTTACTGGCAAAGCTTTTGAAGGAGGGGTTCAACTTGATTTGATAAATAGATCAGCTTTTAAATGTGCCGCCACCTGCAGGTGAAAGCCACCTCTGAAGCTAAGTTGGTAGGCCTGATCAGTTCTGTGATGGGAGACCTGCCAAACTGTTGTTTTAATTAGAATGAGTCTGGTGTGTGTGTGAATGGTTGATGATGTTGGGAGTGTGACGGTGTGCCTCAGGGCAGCTGTGGCTGCAGTTGTAGTTTATCAGCACTGTGACTGGAATGATTGAATTTATGTGAATCGTTTGAGGGTCCAAAAAGTTTTTCTTGTGATTTTTGAAAAAAAAAACCTCTGATCTGATTTTGCATATTAACTTTTCTTTTATTGATACATACATGCTCCTATTATGAAACATTAACAGCTAGCTCTGTAAGTTGTGAGCTATTATGCTCTCACTACTGTCCTGTGAGTGTGCTGCAACACTGACATTTCCCCACTGTGAGACAGATAAAGGTTCTTTTCACATTCTAATGTAGATTCAGTCATGGCCAGGTTTATTAATGAGAGGTTCTTTGTGAGTCGCGTGCGGTTTAGAGCAGAGCTCAGAAAGCCTTTTTGATAAACGGCACTAATTAAAATTCTCAGTTCTGTTCAGGAAATTAACAAAACAGCCGCAGTTTATTAAGTGGGAAATTCCAATTCCAATTGCAGTTGTAAAGACTGTAATTTCAGACCGAGAAATTCCCATTCCCAGAGTAATGTGGAGTTTATACTTTGGTTTAAAGGAGAAATATTCTGCAAATTGACTTTTTTCCCTCATCAGTCACAGGATCCTTCCCAGCTAGTAGCAGGAACTTCTGGCCTAAACATGTAGCTCTGCCCCTTCTGTTTAAAAGCCTCACGTGAGCTGTGTTCATTTTTACAGTGGTCCCTCGCTGTAACGGTTTATCTTTTGTGGCCTCGCTGTTTCACAGTTTTTTTTTGTGAAGTTGTAGAAGAAAATTGCTGGATTCAATTGTGCTTTTTTTTCCAGCATGTTTTGTATGTGCCACTTGTATACTCCACAACGTCATATACCCTCTCGCTCTGGTCTCTCTCTCTCTCGCCTTTTTCTCTGGCCCCTCTCGCTCTGGATTCTCTCTGTTCTCTTTCTCTGGTCTCTTTCTCTGGTCTCTTTCTCTGGTCTCTTTCTCTGGTCACTCTCTCTGGTGTCGTCCTCTCTTGTCTCTTTCGCTGGTCACTGTCTCTGGTCTCTTCCTCTGGTCTCTCTCTCTGGCCCTTCTCATCTTTCTGCTCTCTCTTGCTGGTCCCTCTCTGGTCTCAGTCTTGTGTCTGGTCTCTCCCTGGTCTTTCTGATCTCTCCCCGCCATTGCACTTTAACAGTCGTGAGTTCTGGTGGTTAGAAAACTGTATAAAATGTGTGTGAGGGGTTTTACAGCCTTAGAACATACAGCCGCTTTCAGAACACATCACCTCCGCGATCACTGGTGACCGCTGCATCCAAATATTATTCCGAAAACTCAATTAAAAATGTAGCCAAACCCTAAATCCTTTAACAGTGTATAAAACAAGGTCTGTATACTTTGGAAGAAGTCTCCATTGTCGTCTTTGGTTCGACCCTGGCCTCGCACCACTGGGACTGAAAACTGGGCGATTCCAGAAAAGTAGGTCCCTGTTGTTTGAGGAGAGGAGAGGTTTTTACTAAACTGACTTGGAAGCAGCACAGTCTCAGCGGAGGCCATGGGAACGGGAAAACTCGGCAATTAGACCGAAATACGAAGGGGATGTGATTATACATACAGCGCATGCCCTAGTTACGCAACAGTGATAGAAGTATTTGAGGGAGAAGCTGCACAAAGATTCCAAATAGAGACAAAAAAAATTACACTGCACTGAGGTAAGGTTACACAAGGTTGAAGTCATGATAATTAGCTTACAATGTTTTGGTTTTGTCTCGGTGTTTCCCTAAAGAAAAGGTTCCCCAGTGCATATACTCATACTCACACACTTTTACATAATTAATACAAAATATTACTACAAAAGTTTCCTGATGGATAATGAGAACAAGCTTTTCTGTTTTAATAACAAAAAGAGCCAGGACACATAGGAGGTACTGTGTCTCTCAGCTGGCCCGGGAACACCTTGGGATTCCCTTGGACTAGCTGTTGGATTTGTGTGTGGAGAGGGAAATCGGGGCGTTATTAGACTGCTGCCTACGCAACCCAGCAATGGATAAAGCAGAAGAAGATGGATGGATGGAGCACCGTGGTCCCCAAACTGAACTCCTTACAACCTCCTGCACACCCAGAGGACATGCATGTAAACGACAAAAAATCTCTGGTCTTTGATAATGGATGCGAGAGGAACAGGGGGAGGGGGGAGGAGCAGAGGGGGGAGGAGCAGAGGGAGGGTGAGAGGTCAGGGGCCGGCCACAGGACCAGCCTCCATACATACGATGCACAAAAAATGTACTTTATTACTTCACAAACGCTAATGAAACACACGCGACAATAAGCGTTCCACCAGGGCGACCGCGAGGGCAGCTGACACCTTGGCTTTGTCCAGTCAAACGTTCCATTGCTTACGTAATCTTTAGCTGGTTTGAAAACACTGGGACTAGCTACAAAAATAAGTTAATTAGTAGGGGGAATGAGTTTTTAGAAGGATCATCCGTAGAAATCAACAGCATCATCACAAAAGTATTTGGCCAACAAAGGTTACATCACAGAGGTCAAACGTTTCCCATAGGTCTTCACCACGTTCTTATGGACAAGCTAGTATTTTGGCTCATTCTTCCATGCTGATGTTTTGGGGCGGTCGCTCGGCAGCACAGACTTTCATCTCCCTCTCGATATTTTTGCTTTGGGATGAGTTGTGGATTTAGATCAAACGTCCCATCCACTTTGAAGAAAAGCAGCCCCAAATCATGTTTCCACCCCCATGCTTCACAGTGGGTATGGTGTTTTTTTTTTTTACAAGATAGATAATTTATTTGTCACATACAATGTTAGCAACACGGCCAATAACATGTAGTTAAAAGACTAGTAACAACGAAACAACATGACGTCACATTCTGTCTTTGATTTCATTCATCATTCAGCAAATGTGTATACAAGCGGCATGATGGCTGAGTGGTTAGCGCTCCCAGGATTCGATGTCACCTTCGGACAGGGCCTTTCTGAGTGGAGTTTGCATGTTCTCCTCATGTCTGCATAGTTTTTTTCTGGTTTCCCCAACCACTAAAAACATGTACAGTAGCTCTCTCTGGAGCCAGGACTCCCCTGAAAAAGAGATTCTGAAATCTCAGTCAGACTTCCCTGGTTCAATAAAGATCAACTATGTGAATGGTGAGTTGGCCACTAGGAAATCACAGCTAATGTACATGTATGATGAAAAGGAAGGACCCCTCACTTTATCAGAAACTGCCAGATACACTGCAAAAGATGACAGAATTGACCAAAAAATGCTAAAATTTGGCTAAATGTATCTAAATTTGAGCACATTTTGACTGCCTTAAAACAAGATTTGCCAGTGGAACAAGAAAAATGGTCTTGTTTTAAAAAGATACAAGATATTTTTCTCTTGGAATGAGAAAATAAAGCAATAGTTCTTGAATCAAGTCAAAATTGCTTGTCTCATTGGCAAATCTCATTTTAAGACAGTCAGAATGAACTTAAGTCAAGTTAAAAAAAACTCGATTCTAGCAATTATGATCTCATATTTGATCATTTTTTGCAGTGTACAATACAATACTATTTATTCTTGTATAGCCCTAAATCACAACAGCAGTCATCTCAGAGGACTTAACAAAACCATTGAAATCACCATCACAGATCAGAGAATCAACAGTTAAAACACAAAATATACACATATATATTGGTCAGTAGGGAGAGACCAATGTCCAAATACCGTTTTACCGAACTGTATCTGTTAATGCACCATTGAAGTCTTAAATTGCAGATAAAAAAACACATATTTAAACAGTGCATTGGAAAACAACCTTTGATACTGTGACCACCCACGGTTCATGACTTCATTAGAACACGGCTCCTTTTGTCCTTCTCCCATGCACCCGAGAGGATCAGCGCTGCCGTGTCTCCTCTGGGGTTGTAGTATTTTTAGGCACAATTAAAGCAAAGCACCTTGGCCGACATGCTTCTGTTTGCGCAGAGGGAGAGATCCAGTTGTTGTCTCTAATCTTTGCGCTGCTCTGTCATTAGGCCCCGCCCACAGCCACAGGGATGACGAGCTCGTCCTTGTGGGGGACTGTGGCCTGAGGAGTTCAGTTCAATTCCATTTATTTATGTAGGGTAGTCGTCTTATAGTACTTTACAAATGTGTCGATTAGCCAACGACAGATCAGAGAATCAAACAACCCAGCAAATGCAAACAAAGAGATCAGTGAGAGAGAAACCAGAGAGAAACCCTCCTGCATCGATAAAAAAACGACAACAAACTAAAATAAACAATGAGAAAAAACTTGAGTATATGTGTTTATTGTTTCTGCAGATGATCCAGACCAGCAGGGCGGTGATGGAGAGCGCAGACGCCTTGTGCGACCGGATCCTGCACGTACAGAAAACAGGTAAACAAACTGCACTGGATGGCTACTGTTGGATTGTAAACATGGATTGGACTCATGTTTACATTAATTGAATATCTTTGAGTGTCTGTTTGGCACTGGTGAAAACTTGCCAACTGCACTTTTACTTAAAGGACTACTAAACACCAAATAAACTTTTTTTTAATCTAATAAACTGCATAAACATGTTTCTGTCCTGGTCAATTTTTCAACATTTTAGTGCAAATTAGATAAAATCTCACTTCTAAGCCGTCTGTGTGGCACCCTGTCCACATTTTTGTGACACTACATTGAAAACTTGTGCCTGGCCTCTCCATTGGCTCTAGAGTTCAGTGTGACTTCACTTTGTGCTGTGTCACGTCTGTCGCTCTGCGCCTGTGGTACAAAAGCAGCCAAGTCTTGCACGGTGTAGCGAGTTGGAGTGTTCTGCCAACATCTAGTGGTTTAAAATAAATTACAGAGCCACTATTGCTATATTTCAGCTGTCTAGATATACAATTATCTCAGTGTGTAAACAAGGGTGGAATGAGAATTTCTGGTGTGTAAACAATTGCTTTAAGCCAGCAGAGACAACTGTCTTGATATTTTATTGTCTGGACTGTGATTGACAAGCGAGCTGTCAATCACAGCCCAGAACACGCCCAACTCTAAGCCCCCCTTCTTGTCCCCTGGTCTGCAGGGCAACGCCCTTTTTAGAGAGAATTTTCAAATGTTCATGTGGTTTAGTTGTTCTTTAATACTTGCATTACTAGATCAAACCTAGCCTGGCCTTATCCATCTGTACACTCCGTTCAATCATCATTTCACTGCATGTAACGTCTGGGTCTGGTCCCTGTGTTAGCGAATACAATCGGTTGAATTTCGACCGACCAATCAGAGATCGCGGAAGGCAGGTGTTGTATTTATTTGTGGGTGATGTCAAGAGTTTGCGTCGAACAGGCAGGTTGTAGTTTGGTAATGGCGAAAAATGCGATAGTAAAGTAATCCGGTCTGGTTCTATCAAGAAGTTGAAGCCGGAGCAAGAGTAATGTTTAGCAAATGTAATCGCTGGAAAAAATTGTGGCGCTACTCCCCACGGGCTCCGTTAGCGGTGAAGGAGACGGCTAGGCTAAATGCTAACAACAGACTCGGTATACGTCACGGTAAACTCAGATCCACGTTTCAATCTGCAAAAGAAGTTAGCCCCTCCCACCTGTTCACGGAGTCAATGGAGCACCTCCAGACCTTAGTACGAAATGTAATGTGTACTATGGTGTGGTACGACCAGGCTAAATCAAACCATTTATTTTGTGGATCCTACTGAGTAGAGCCGAGTAGAGCCAAACAGAATATTCTAGGGCTGGTGGAAACAAGGCTTTAGTTGTGTGCCAACTGCATTGTGCTGATGAGTTTTTACTCGTTGCAGGTTTTCAGGGATTTAGTCTAAGCTTTTAAAATTATTAAGTGGTGACTATAACTGAAGCAGTGGTAACAGTACCTAAACGTGTCTCATGCTCGAACAGCTTCTCTTTGGATGGACTGGATGGAATTGTTGAAAGTAATGAGGCCCAGATCAGGGAGACGTCAACCAAACAGAATGTCCAATCTTGTTTAGAGCACACGTCTGTGCCTCGTGTTTGCTAGAGAGAGGTTTGTTGCCGCTCGGTCGCAGGCGGACTGCGATAGAAGGACAGATGGCGGGCGGACAGGAGCGCATTGATCCGTTTCCGTGGACACCGCACTGGTCCCAGCGGCGCGTTGGTTACGTGAGCACTGGTTCTGCTGAAAACTGGGTCAGAACAGGGAGATGGTCAGCTGTTAAACGAGAAGGGAGAGAGAGAGTGGGAGTCCAGTGTTCTGAACTCGATGCAGTCCACCTGCTGTGAACGAAGGCTGCACCTGGGGTTGTGTTTTTCTGCATCCACACTTGTTTGATCAGCTCGTCTTCATCGCTCAGCCATTAGAATAATCTTGGGTTGAATGTTTACATTTACCAAAACAAATACAGAAAAGGTTTCAAGAGCGAACTAGTTGTTACGAACTACGAGAAGAATTGAACTTGATGATACAGAAACACAGCTCAACACTGAAAAGTTTCAGCCCCACAGTGAATGGGGTTCAACTGTGGAATAAGTTGGAGCGGGAGATGAAACATAGTCCAAACATTAATGTGTTCAAATTTAAATACAAACAAAAGACTTTCGATAAATATAAAGAGGAGGAAATTATATGTCACTAGGGGGCGCAATCTGGCTAAAATAAATTGGTGTTTGTTTTTTTATTTTTTATTTTTTTTTATTTCTATTTTATCAACTTTGTTTTGTTGCTTATTATAGTCATTATGATCTTTATTGACCTTGAAGAGTGATGTTGCTTTAAACAGTTGCCATTATTTGTCGTTAATATTGCTGTTATCGTCTGTTCTTTCTTGTTTATTTTTTTACATTTGCATAGTTGCTGTTCTATGTAAAGTGTGTATATTTTCATGTAGTGTTTTGGGGGTGGACACCAATAAGCTTTTGCTTCGGCCCACTCCTTTTGAGCAGTACTTGTCTGCTCAAATAAACAAATAAATAAATAAAATAAATAAAAAATGTTCCTGGGATTGTTATGTCACATGGAAAACGTTCAAGCCCTGTTTCCACCTACTTTACACTACTAGTGGAGTAGAGAATCAGAATCAGAATACTTTTCAAAGCCATTTCTTTAAATTCTATTTACAAGTGCACACAATAAACGATTAGCAGTGCAGTGACTACAAAGGGCAGGGGTCAGTGATGGGGTATGTTCATGAGTCTGTCTGAGCACTGCCCTTATAGAAGGGTTTGGTAGGGTAGTGGTAATGTATCAGCCCGATGCAGTCTCCAGTGTGCACAAGACAATTAAAAACTAAAACAATATTAAAAGTACAGAAAAAAATCCAGACAAATGACACTGTGAAATTGATCAACTAAAACAGTTTCAATACAAGTGCAAGATTATAGATAGTGCAAATAAAACACTGATAAAACTGCATTGCTTTAGATCAGGGGTGTCAAACCAGTCTTCAGAGGGCCGGTGTGGCTGCAGGCTGGAGCAACAACACATCTGTGACTGAAAGCCTCAAATGGCGAATGAAGCATCACCTGGCCAACGCTAATTATTGTGCTTTTTGTTTACTACTTATTCTCATTCTAGTAATCTGAAGACTGACGCACGGCTTCCTCACCACACCAGACTTCCTGTTTAGAACTGTCATATCTGCATGTTTTAGTTACGGAGGCCCCAATCCAGCTCATTAATTGGTTTTCTGTGTCTCTGGCCAGTACCAGTGAACTGAGTGGTTAGCACTTCTGAGTGCTGTTTGCATGTTCTCTCCGTATCTGTGTGGGTTTCCACCAGGTGCTCTGGTTTTGTCTACCATTAAAAACATTTCCAATAGCTCTGCTCTCTCTGGGGCAGGACTTAAAAATCTTCCTCTCTATAAATGAGATTTTGGCACCCCCTTCAAATTAAACCTTGATCCTGTCAGAGCTCTGAAGCTAAGCAGGCCAGGGCCTGGTTAGAACTGTAATGGGAGACTTCTGGGAACACCAGGTGCCACAGTGGGGTGGCTGTAAAGTGCCAAACTGTGGTTGTGTCCTTAGGCAAGACAAGACTCGTCTGTTGGGACAAACAAAATGATTATTAGGAATTCATGAATCAAGTGTTCCTTGATAATGAGTATCGTTCCATCCGTGAGATCAGCCTGAGTGTTCTGTGAGGAGGTAACCACAGAGATGTTACGAGTCAGCTCTGTGTAAGAAAGACCCAGTCATTCACAGCAGTGTAACAGCTGACATCACTCTGTTAAAAGAACAGTCGTTTTGACACTTTGGAGCCGAGAGACGGATTCCCCGCTCCACCGCCTCCGCCGCTGCTGCACACATGACTTGCACAATTAAACACACTGTCACTGTTTCCTAGCAACGACCCGCGGAGAATCCAAACAGCAAGAGATTGCCTCCCTCCCATCCCCAGAGCCGAGGGTGCCAGACGAGAGCATACATGCACACTCCCCAAGCTCTGAACGCTTGGAACGCACACAAACATGAACACAAACCTCCAACTGGTTCTGTCTTTTTTACCTAGATGTAAATAATAAAAGGAATGAGGTCAGATTAAAGGAAAGGTCAGTCACTTTTCTGTTGGTGAAGATAGAGAGACGTACTTCAAATGCTAGCCCCAGTTAGACCTTCCCCCACAGCTTCTTGATGAGACATAATTAATTCAATAATAACGATAATAATAGTAGTAATAATAATGATGATTATGAATACTTATTTTTATTATTATCGATTGGTTTTATGAAATTATTTATTCACTCCAAACACGGTGGTGACTGCCCTGGGACACACTGACAGAGGCAAGGTAACCAGTCTGTGTCATCCCCCCCTTCCCCACACCTACATATTTATTATGAAAAACACATCTAAATGATTCTACAGGGTCATAGGGTCAAAAATATGTTTTAGAAATTAAATATACTTTTCCCTTTTCTTTGTTGCTTCATTTCACTTTCACTTCACTGTTGTTTGTTACCTGTGTGTACATTTTCAGTAAAACCATTTCAAAATAAACATCTTTGTTTATGGTTGTAAACAAAACAAAATGTGCAAAAGTTCAAGCTGTATTCAGTTTTCCTGACTATTTAAAACAATATTTATAATGATTCCTTTTCAATCCTCCTACAGTTTGCGTCATGCAAATCAGTCCTTTTTTTCAGTCCCAAGATTGAAAAAAGAAATCGGGAAACATGCATTTAAATTTAAAGCCCCGTCTGATTGGAACAGTTTGCCCTCATCTGTTCGCTCTCTGTTCTCTGGCTCAGTTTAAGAATGCTCTTGTGCCAAATCTCCAAAATCAGTGTCATTGTTTCTGATTTTGGGTTACATAATCCTATGTTTACTGCCTTTAATATTAATAAGTTTAGTATTTTCACTATTTATTGTCTGCATCAAATATATTTACAACTGTGTGTGTGTGTGTGTGTGTGTGTGTGTGTGTGTGTGTGTGTGTGTGTGTGTGTGTGTGTGTGTGTGTGTGTGTGTGTGTGTGTGTGTGTGTGTGTGTGTGTGTGTGTGTGTGTGTGTGTGTGTGTGTATTGTTTATGGTTGCTTTTTGTCCTTTGTCTTTATTGTTTACTTTATTGTATTGCATTGTATCTGTCACCTCTGTTACCTTTTTGAGGACCCCCTCGAAAACGAGATGTTTCATCTCTAGGTGCTTATCCTCCAAATAAATAAATAAATAAAATAAATTAATTAATACTCTTGCTAGGCACTTTCGATTAAGTTGCAGACGTCACCTTTAAGTAACAAATCTATAGTGCTGTAGCTGACGTTTTGTCACAGGTGCTGCCAGAAGACCCAAAAGCACACACAAGTGCACACAAAATATCCTTGAAACAAGCGAGGCCGTAGTAGGCGCTCCATGTTACGGTGAGGGACCAGTGTCTTCGAGCCTTCATCAGAACTCCTGGGTTTAACAAAGCTACATCTGTCTCTATGTATTCCCCTCCCCCTCTCTCTCCCTCTCTCTCCCTCTCTCGCTCCGAGCTGGTGACTCGGCAGAAACCACATCCTTCCTTCCTTCATCCGAGCGCGGCGGCAAGGCTGCTGTCGCTATGGAAACGCGTTTGGGCTCTAAACGCCGTGCGGGTGAAGCAGCAGCGGGCGCGATCACAGCTGACTCAGACATCTACATCTGACGACTGCCATAAGAGACAAGACAGGCACACGGCTTCAGATGGGTTTTGCTGAAGAGAGGCCTGTGCAGAGAGCAGTCCCCCCCTCCCTCTAGCTGAAGGCTCCTAAAGGCTCCTCAGCAGCTGGGGGAGGGTCCCTCTCTGCACTCCCACTCACACGGCCCTCCACTGTGAAATCAGCTGACAATAATGACATGATTTAAAAGATAAATACGGGTCATTCTGGTCTCAGGGAGGAAGTGGTCTCTCACAGGTTTCAACAAAGACATTATGAAGTGCTGCACTATACTGTGTGTTCCCATTGACTGAGCGAGTGTGACATTAGCATAGTGTTAGCCTTAATGCGGGAGAGGTTGATTTGAACGCAAGTTCACTGCAGACTGTTTCTTTGTATGATGACGTTAGCTTCATGTAACAGGGGCAGACGTGTTGCTAAAACACTTGCTAAGGCTTGTTGGAGTTTCCCAAGTGAATGAAGGCATCTGATTGGTCAATCATATCTGGATTTACAAAGACAACATCGCAATGTAAACACCAGGATCACAGATAGTGCTACACTATGGATTTAAGCCCCAAATGGTGAGTGTGACACTAAGGGTCACCGAGCTAGAGGAGTTTACTTTTACATGCAAGCCAATAAGAGCTAGAATTGGAGAAAAACCTAATCAGGAGCACTTTCCTTTTGAACGTCATTGAGCAGGTTTCGCAGTCGTCTTGGAGGACTTTACAAAGTTGTCGATTCACCTACAACAGATCAGAGAATCTGAATCTGCACAGGAGGGTAGGGGCTGAGCAGGACAGGACTGTTATTTCACCATATATTTAACTTTTGGTCCACATGGACCATAGACTGTACTGGTCAGCTCAGGCCAATGCTGTCTCTAAGAAAGACTCTTCTCCCAGAGAAGACTGAGGCCCTTTGATGTGAGCAGTCAGATGTTCTTTGGGGTGGCGGTCTGACCTCGAGAGACAGTAACCAGGTCGACAGGCTGATCAGGAAATGTGTTTCTGTGATGGGGAGAAATGTGGACTCTGTGGGAGCTGCGCTGCCAAACGGAACGTTTCAAGAGATCCTTTGTTCCTTCTGCTGTCAGACTGTACAACAGACCTGGATGAGTTAAAATGGTGCACTGTTGCTTGTTAGTTAGTTAGTAACGTTTATAATTGATGTACTTATGTGTTTATATGGATGTGTTGTCTTCTGCTGGACACCTGAATTTCTCTTTCGGGGATCAATAAAGTATCTAGAGAGAATAATGTGCATTTCTAATTTATAGAGTGCTTTGTTCCACATAGCTGTCATTCTAATGGAGCATTGAAATGGTGCATTGCTTCCATCCCAAATCTGTCTTCTCCTCCTACACACAAAGTCCACAACACACACTGTATGTGCTGTTATCGCTCTGTAATCTGATTTATTGAGAGTTCTCTGTGGTGAAAGAACAAAGCCTCTGTGCAGCTGATCTGCTGTCAGAACTGAGCCTCTGAAAACCGTCTGACTGGAAGAAGGAGTCCCTCAGATCTCAGGAAGCATATCACCTATATCAGGGGTCTCCAACCTTTTCCCCCTGGCGAGCGACTTTTTTGCATCAAAAATGGAGGAGAGCTACTCCCTTAAGCAGTCCTGTGAAAAATGTGTGACATTACCAGATTTCAGGCTCCTTCTCACAATTATATCTACTATCAAGTCCATATTTATCATCACATATGTGCTACTACTGCACAAAGTAAGTTTACATTTATAATAGTTAATACGCAAGTGGTGAAACCGGAATAATACATTCTCAATTCGAAATCCTTTGGAGAGCTACCTTAAAGAGGGTGGCCAGCTACTGGTACCTTCCGAACTAAAGTTCAGAGACCACTGACCTGTGTATGTTCCTATGTATGTTCAATCTCTTTAAGGATCACCTAATTTCGCCTGTTCCTTCTCGAATTATGATATCCAAATGGAAACTTATTGTGTGCACATCTTGTGTCCGATGTTTTGTTATGAGGCCTCATTTGAAAGGTAACACCTTTTATCCATCCATCCATTTTCTTCCCCTTAATCCATTTCTGGGTCAGGGGGGTGGCAGTCAGACCTGCACCCAGTTCACAGAGCACCAGACCCTCACTGATCCTCCTGCAGGTGGTGAGTCCACAGGAGCTGAGATCTTTCAGCAGGAGCTTCAGGCAAAGTGGGGTTAAGTGTCTTGCCCAAGGACACAACGACAGCAGTCATCAGTGGGAGTTGTGAAGTAGGTCTTATGGTGGGCTTGAACCCACGACCTTCAGGCCTAAAGGCCAGTGCTCTACCAACTGAGCTACTCTCGTCCCTGTAACACCTTTTAATTTCTAGAAATGTATTTTACAGTTTGTTAGGAAGGACACAGTCTGTGCTACACCTTCTCAAACATGAGTCAAAGTTAGTTTTATTTGTCTTGAAAAAATAAATAAGGCAATTTCAAATGGTTCTCCCGAAGACATACTTTATGGTATGTTGTTCAAACTCAACAGAGCAGATTTCTGTGGTGTTGGCAACACCTGTATGAAATTGTAGACCTTTAGGTGGAACCATTTTTATGCTGGGGGCTTTTTGTAACTGATGGGCACATTTGGCTTTATTTTTGTGCCAAAGTGTTTAGATGCAATATCAATGTTATTACACTAAAAATCAAATAATATATTTTTTTGGCTATGGATCTTGCTATAAATAGGATTTGTTTCCAGATATTACAATGTTTGCAGAAAAGATATTAATTATTTAGATTACAAAAAAAAAAACACACACACACCTTTGGCCCTCCGCGGGCGGTTATCCCTCTCTAAGCTCGGGTCCTCTACCAGAGGCCTGGGAGCTTGAGGGTTCTGCGCAGTATCTTTGCTGTTCCTAGCACTGCACATTTCTGGACCCAGATGTCCGAGGTTGTTCCAGGGATCCGCTGTAACCTCTTCTAGCTTCGGGGTCACTGCCCCGAGTGCACCATCACCACGGGCACTACTGTGACCTTTACCCTCCAGGCCCTCTCACTACTGTCACCTTTACCCTCCAGGCCCTCTCACTACTGTGACCTTTACCCTCCAGGCCCTCTCCAGCTCCTCTCTGAGACCTTGGTATTTCTCAAGCTTTTCATGATGTTCTTTTTTCCGGATGTTACCATCGCTTGGAATTGCCACGTCCACCACCACGGCTGTCCTCTGCCCTTTGTCTACCACCACGATGTCAGGTTGGTTTGCCATTACCATTCGGTCGGTCTGTATCTGGAAGTCCCACAGGATCTTTGCACGCTCATTTTCCACCACCTTTGGAGGAGTTTCTTAGACCTTGGGGTTTCCAGCCCATACTCTGCACAGATGTTTCTGTACACTATGCCAGCCACTTGGTTATGGCGTTCCATGTAGGCCTTCCCTGCCAGCATCTTGCACCCTGCAGTTATGTGTTGGATCGTCTCAGGTGCCTCTTTGCACAACCGACACCTTGGGTCTTGTCTGGTGTGGTATATCTGGGCCTCTATCGCTCTGGTGCTCAGGGCCTGCTCCTGTGCAGCCATGATGAGTGCCTCTGTGCTGTCCTGTAGGCCAGCCCTTTCTAGCCATTGGTAGGACTTCTTGAGATCAGCCACTTCTGTTATGCTCCGGTGGTACATGCCGTGTAGGGGCTTGTTCTCCCATGATGGGCTCTCCTCCAGCACCTCCTCATCTCGCCACTGCCTGAGACATTCACTGAGTACGTCATCCGTTTTGGCCTTCTCCATGATGTAGTTATGGAGTTTGGATGTTTGGTCCTGGACAGTGGCTCTCACACTCACTAGTCCTCGGCCTCCTTCTTTACGGCTTACGTACAGTCTCAGGGTGCTGGATTTGGGATGGAACCCGCCATGCATGGTAAGGAGCTTTTGAGTTTTAACATCCGTGGTCTGAATCTCTTCCTTTGGCACCTGATTATTCCTGCAGGGTCTCTGATCACTGGCAGGGCGTAGCTGTTAATTGCCCGGGCCTTGTTCTTGCCATTGAGCCGGCTTCTTAGGACCTGCCTTACTCGCTGGAGGTATTTGGCAGTTGCTGCTTTCCTCGTCACCTGTTCGAGGTTGCCATTTGCCTGTGGTATACCGAGATAATGGTAACTGTCCTCAACGTCTGCTGTTGTTCCCTCTGGGAGTGAGATCCCTTCTGTGTGGACTACCTTGCCTCTCCGAGTCACCATCCTGCTACAGTTCTCGAGTCCGAATGACATCCCGATGTCATGGCTGTTTTTTTTATTTTTTATATATATACACAGTATATAGTGGAAGGAACCTTGAAGTCCGACACATCACCTGAAACCTGAGATTGGCTACAAGATTATTTGATTGAAATCCAAATCGGCCAATGGTAATCAAGACAATGCTGTCGTGACGCACAAATATGTAAATGACTGGAGCGCTGAAGCTTGGTGCACTTGTTTTTGTCACCTTGCTCTACCACCCAAACCAAAGCACTGAAAAGTCCGGGAATGAGCTTGTTTTGAAAGGAAGGCTGAGAGGAAGACCAACATAACCAGTGACGCAAGGGAAATAGTACCATGTCCTCTTCATACAGTGCGCAAAGAACAGGTTTTGTTTTTGTTTTTGCAACTTTCAATACTCAAATGTGTTGTTACAAGTGGATATCTATATAAGGATGACTTTAAAGAATAAACAACTGGATACAATTATTCTCTAGACCCTCATGGACAAAAAAAATGTACACATGTGTGGATTAGATGTGATTTGCCACAGAATAGTAACATGAAAAGATAAGAAAGGACAATATATATTTTGTATATATATACAGTTACACTTCGAATGTTTATTTGAACATAATATGTGTTTAGGAGTGGGAAGAAGCTTTCAAAAGAGATATAGCTTGATACAAGTGAATTCATTTAAGTGAATTAAATGAAACATCTGAATCCTCCCTGTACAGGGAGCGTGATCCTTAAAGAGTTAAGGACATCATATTCTGTTTATGTAAGATTAACACCGTTAGGCTGTTTGTAAATAATGACATTTGGAATCTGTGTGTCGTTAGCGATGCAGTTCCATGAAAACCTCCACGATCTGGCAGTGAAGGAAGGACTGAAGGGACGCAAGCTGCACAAGGCCGTGGAGAGCTTCACCTGGAACATCACCATCCTCAAGGTCAGAACACAGAGCAGAGAGTGTGACATCACCACAGCGTTGTTAATGCAGGGATGTCAAAGTCAAATACATCTGAGGGCCAAAATGTACTACAAGCCAAGGGCCGGACTGGTGCGATGTTTATTAAAACCTATTGAACCAAGACCGAATACAGTGTACCGAATCTTATTTAATGATTAAATGAATACAATATTTTTGTATGGCTCTGTGCGGGCCGGTTCTAATGATTATAAAATATGTTCCCGGGGTCCAAGATGATTAATTTGAGGTCCGAATCTGGCCCCTGGGCCAGATGCCTTAATGTGTAGGAAGCCAATTTGAACATAAGCTAGCTGGAGCCAATTTCCTTATAGGGGCATTTGTTCCGACTGAAATAGCTTGGTGCTGTACCAGGGGCAGAATTGTTGCTAAGATGGTTGCTAAGGCAGTTTCCCCCACATATGAAGGCATCTGATTGGTCAAATCTTATATCGCTCATACCTGGATTAGGGTTGGGGTTAGAGTGTGACTACTTACTGAGCTAGAGGAGTTCACTTGTCCGTGTAAGTCTATAGGACTCGGAGCGAATGTTACATGAACCATTTACAGTGGTTTGTAATGTTTTTTCAATGTCCAACGACGACAGAACAGCAGTGAGATTTGAGAAACTTGAGCCTGGATTATAGACATCGCATATTGTTTACCTTCACGCAGCTCTAAAACTCTGCCGTCGTTCCTCCAGGGCCAGGCCGACCTCCTCAAACACGCCAGGAGCGAAGTCCAGGAGAACCTGAAGCAGATCCACTACGCCGCTCTGACCTGCAGCCTGACCAAAGGAGGGTCCCAGTCCGGAGAAGGCAAAGCCCGCCGGAGCCTGGAGGCCATCCCCGAGAAGGCCACCGCGGAGGAGTTGAGTGACACCGACCTCTCTACCTACTGAGCAAACATCCTGGACACTTTTGGAGAAATTCAGGGACAGGAAGAGGGTTTGCGCCTTTAACAGACTGTTGACACATTCAGGGATTGGGCAACGTTCTGAGCTATCTTGATATGTTTTGTATATTTGGGGAACACTTCTGAACCCCGAGACGTGACTGAATGAGAGGGACTTAAGCCAAACTGTGCAAAATAAGTGTAAGAAGTTTGAACCTGCTGTAAAAGAAACAGCCCTGGTCTGGTCTCGCAAACTCATGTTTATCTGCCTTCTGATCAGCCCAAAAATCAGTTTTTTTGTTTTACATTTTATTTTTGATCAAGTGAATGAGAGATTGAATGGGAGCTCTCATGAAGTCTTAAATTTTTAGATCAGGTTTTGTGTCTCAGGACCAAAATCTTGGCCTGAAAGCATTTTTAAATCTTGTGCTGACTCTTGCATTAAAGAGAGAGGGGTCATATATTTTCATAAAGAAATAACTTTCATATACGAGCATTTATCTCAGTGAGGATCAAAATACATAGAACTTGTAACTATTTTAAAATAATGTTTCATATATTAGGAGTGGACTGACTGAGTGTGACATCACCAAAACGTCAGCCTTAATGCAGAAGAAGCAGATCTGAACATAAGCTAGCTGGAGCTAATTCCCTTTTATGGGAATTTCTTCTGCAGCATTAGCTTTGCGTCGTAACAGGGGCAGATGTGTTGCCAAGACAGTTGCTAAGGCGAGTGAAAGCTCCTGATTGGTCAACCTCTATATTGATATGTATTTGCAAAGACAATATAACAATATTTTCATATTTTATTTTTATTTATTGATTTATTTGACGGGGAAAAGTGTGCACAATCAACATGTGAAACACTACAACATTTATAGCCAAGGCTAATTTTCAATGTCCCTACAGTAGATATAGTATAACCACCAGGATCAAAGACCGCATTCAATCATATTTTTTAAAGCCCAAAATGGTGATTTTGACAAAAACTGTTTCTGAGCTAGAGGACTGTACTTTTACATGTAAGTCAACATGTTGGAGCAACACTTGTCCACTTCCTTATTGAGCTTTGTTGAGCTAGCGGGTTAGCATTGTCCCTCTGTATACAGTCTATAGAATACTGTCTACACTTTTACTTTACTGACTTTACATGTTGTGCTTGGGCTTAAGTTAAAACAGTAAAAACAATCCGGGACACGTTCCACTTGTCGATTATCTGGAGAAGTCTCTTTTGTTTAAAGTTGACACAGAGCTGGATTTACGGCGGCAGAAAGCAGAACCAGCTGCAGAGAGCTCACTTTGGGAGGACCGGGATTTACGGCTGTTTACCGAGAGAACAAAGACAAAGAACATCGCAAAGGGAACTTGATGTATGTTATGCAAGTTATTTAAAATCCGCCTGAATTTTCCAAAGCAGGAATTTGCTCTGAGGAATGTTTTGGCTCAAATATAAACTCTCCTGATTGTCGCCGTCATGGAAACAGGCTTTGAAAGGGTTTATTTTAGTACTTTAATCATCGTACCAGTAATCTGTGATGATCTACTATCATAAGCGCCATTTCCACCAGCCCTACATGACTATTCTATACTCTCCCCCGATTGGGAGTGCTTCCACTGGCCCTGTTCTTTAGTCGTTCTTTAAACTCTTAGTTTAGTTTATTGTCTATAGAACAATTTACAAAACCCTTAGTCTTTACAAAACAAGAGATGATTTGCACCAGATTTAGCTACAGCTATTTTCCATCTGTAGTTCCTGGGAAGGGGAACGCCCAAAACAAACTTACCTCACACAAAAAGACAACCACAAATACATTAAATGTTTTTTTCTAAAATGGCATAGGCTACAATTAACAAATGAATTTCTAATACTATAAATGTTCATTGATATTGATTTAAAATGTACTTGCCCTTGGTTCTATTCAGGCCGAGCTACTATAGTGTTCTAACCACAGACTGTAAATATTAACGGACGTAGTCACGCCTATCTCCGCCTTTGAAACGAATGTGCCACCGTTTTTGCCTTCTGTGGGCAGTTGCAAAAAATGTTGAAAGAAACTCATTTGCGCATTCATTAGCCGGCATGAGTCCCATTCATTTGACGCGTGTCTTCAAAAGTCCATAGCAGCTAAAACAAATACTCCCCTCAGCATTGACATACATCTGGTCGGGCCAAGAGCGGTAAAGGCCTGTGTACACTCGCGCAGTGCTGGTTACGGTTACGTTGGACCTACGTAACCACAGTTGGTGGTACACTCGCACATTCCCCTTAAGGAGTTTTGAAAAGAATGTTGTAATCCCACAACCAACCACATGATGGCGATCTCACAGGAGTTGCCTGGGTCCCATTTACGCTGCAACTTTCCTCTCTTCAGAACAAAAACATGAGCAAACCGAGCTGTTTGAGATCATTACATGTGTTTCTACTGTAGGTTTATGTGATAGTTCTATGGACTCATTGTTTCAACTCATTTAACGGTGATGCTGTGAATAAAGACACAGTTCTTATTGGAAACAGTTATTATTATTTTATCCAGCACAAACAGCAAAACAATAAGTGGTAAATATCTGAGACAAGTGCAGGAGGAATGCAACAGACGCGATAAGGTACCAGTGCAGATTCAAACAAAGACAGGAACAGTGCAAAACAAATGACGTTTATAAGTTATTTATATGTTGGATATGCAACAGAACTCTAGTCCACAGTCTCCGCGTATATCAGGCTCTGCCATGAGCCCAACCTGCTTTTCCTTCGTTTCCTTTGAAGCACAAAGCAGTCTGCTCCGAAGTGTGAAAGAAATCACACACGAACCAATCACAGCGGAGCTTCCTTACAGAGGCGGCTGCGCAGTTATAAATTTTTGAGGGTGCGTGGTAGGCTACGTAAGGTGATCTTGCGGTGATCCACGCGTTGCGCAAGTGACGTCACTTCACCTCCGTAAGCTCCGCGCGACTATACACTAGGCTTTAGAAGGTAAAACGACGCCATTCAAAAGCATTGGATAATTCTCTTTCTGGGTCCACCCCCACCGGCTTAGAGTGGTATAGCAAGCATGTCAGTGCATGTGCTCAAGCTCATGGACCTTTTTGAGCCTGGACCCGCCCCCACTGGTTCTAACTGACAGTGATTGGCCAGAGTGCTGCTGGAAACCATGGTTACCTAGTTATCATTTCCCTGGATACTGGTTTGTTGTGGGTCGGTTGCTAGGATACAGTACCAGATCCTGACGTTTAATGGAAACCAGTTGGAGTAGAGAAGATAACTATAACTATAAGCAAGTACTGCTATCCAAACCAGATCGTTCAAACAAACAGAAACAGCTTTGGACAAATTCTCGCAGATCATGAACAGGCAGATGAATGATGATTCTTTTGTTGTGAAGGCTTTGTAGCAGCAAGTAGACTTCAAAATTATGGCTTCTGGACCAGTACACATACTACAATAAGTGTTCTCTCTAGAGCTGTGTAGGACTAGATAGAACAAGACAGAAACAGGACTGAGGCTGTAGATCTGCTCTCCTCTCTCAAGGTGACCTAAACGTGGGCTCTGGACCAGACCCGAGGCTGGACTGTTGTTAGAGATTTCTCAAAAAGCACAATTTTCTTTGGTGTTGGAGGCGGAGATCTTGAATGTACCTGAATGCAGTTCCAGGCATGCCCTGTACAGAGAATATAGGAGCTGTAAAAATATATATTCTGTTTTCTGCCAAGTGCATCTTTTTGGTATTGTATTCTTCTTGGAAACGGCAAATGTTTTATGAATTTTATGTCTGTGCAGAAAGTAAAAGGATTCCCCTCTCGCTCATGAGTTATGTGTTTGGATGACTTCTATTGAAACTAGCTGTACAATTATGATTAAACTATTTGTCTATTCCCCAACAACAGATCAGAGAATCAAACAACATAGGAAATGTGACTCTGGTCTGTGATAGGCGGTATATAAATAAAGATTACTTACTTACTTAGATCCAGGACTGGGGCTGTAGATCCAGGACTGAGGCTGTGGATCCAGGACTGAGGCTGTGGATCCAGGACTGAGGCTGTGGATCCAGGACTGAGGCTGTGGATCCAGGACTGAGGCTGTGGATCCAGGACTGAGGCTGTAGAACCAGGACTGAGGCTGTGGATCCAGGACTGAGGCTGTAGATCCAGGAGGCTGTAGAACCAGGACTGAGGCTGTGGATCCAGGACTGAGGCTGTAGATCCAGGAGGCTGTAGATCCAGGACTGAGGCTGTAGATCCAGGACTGAGGCTGTAGATCCAGGACTGAGGCAGTAGACCCAGGACTGAGGCTGTAGATCCAGGACTGAGGCTATAGATCCAGGACTGAGGCTGTAGATCCAGGACTGAGGCTGTAGATCCAGGACTGATAAAACAACTCAGACATGATTCCAGACCTCTCCATGTTCTCCCTGAATCTGCGCAGGTTTCCTCCGTGTCCTCCGGTTTCCCCTACCAGTAAAATCATATACAATATACACTGCTCTCTCTGGGGCCAAGAATCATCTACAAAGAGATAATCAGAAATCTCAGTGGGACTTTCCTGGTTGAATAAATGTCCACTGGCTGACTGATGTCATTTTGAGACTGCCCCAAACCCACATGGCTCTTACCACAGAGACATTTGACAATAACATCATAAACCTGGCAGAGCGCCCTGACCAGTGCGGCCTGTGGAAACACACGTCTTTATGGAGCGCTTTAGACGTTTCCGCTCGATAATTGCTCGTCCTGTGTGTTTGCTGAGGGAAACAAACACCGCTGTAAAACCTGCTGCGCTTCTCGGTGGAGCATGGCTGCAGGACCAGGACCAGGAGGACTCTCTCTATGGTCGGTCTTTCGCTGGTCTCCCTCTGGCCTCCCTCTGGCCTCTCTATGGTATTTCTTTGGTCTTTCTCTCTTTGGTCTCTCTCTGGTCTCTTTCCCTGGTTTCTCAGGTCTCTCTCTTTGGTAGGTCTCTGTGGTCTCACTCTGGTCAGTCTTTCTGGTCTGTCTCTTTGGTCTCTCTCTAGTCTCTCTCTCTGGTCTCTCTCTTTGGTCTCTTTCTCTGGTCTCTCTCTCTGGTTGCTCTTTCTAGTCTCTTTGAGTCCCTCTGGTCCCTTCCCCAGTCCCCAGGTCCCTTCCCCAGTCCCCAGGTCTCTCTCTCTCAGGTGTCTCTCTGGTTGGTCTTTCAGGTCCCTCTCTCTGGTCGCTCTTTCTGGTCTCTCTCTCTCGAGTCCCTCTGTCTCTGGTGTCTGTCTCCGGTCTTTCTCTGGGCTCTCTCTTTGGAGTCTGTCTCTGGTCTCTCTGTCTGTTCTCTCCCATATTGGTCAGTGGTCATTTTAAAGAATCAAGGTAAACATAGGAGTGAGTTTCTAAGGCTCCCGTACACCTGTCCCAGCCCAGAGAGCTCGTCGTCGAGGAGGAGGAGGAGGAGGACGAGGACGAGGACTGGGCGTCTCTGCTTAGACTGCTGCCCCCGCGACCCGGCAACGGATGAAGCAGAAGAAAATGGATGGATGGATGGATCCACTTCAATGTAGAACCAGGACTGATGTTGTAGAACCAGGATTTAAGAGGATCCCAGGGGGGAGACTCCTGCCCATGAGTTCTTTTCCAATCTGGAAAAAACAAAATATTCTCCTCCCTCTGGTGGCAGCATAGGTAATTACAGGCAAAAGTTTTTTTTTTTTTTTTTTTTTATACTTTCTCCATAAATTTTTTACGCTGAAATATGAAATTACAAAGTATATTGTCTCCTTGTGCTTATTAAACCAACAAAAAAAACGCATAATCTTTAGGAACAAATCTTTCATGTCACAGGTGCTCTATCCTGGTCCCGCTCAGTCCTGGTCCCGCTCAGTCCTGGTCCCGCTCAGTCCTGGTCCCGCTCAGTCCTGGTCCCGCTCTGTCCTGGTCCCGCTCTGTCCTGGTCCCGCTCTGTCCTGGTCCCGCTCTGTCCTGGTCCCGCTCTGTCCTGGTCCCGCTCTGTCCTGGTCCCGCTCTGTCCTGGTCGCCTGGTCCCGCTCTGTCCTGGTCCCGCTCTGTCCTGGTCCCGCTCTGTCCTGGTCCCGCTCTGTCCTGGTCCCGCTCTGTCCTGGTCCCGCTCTGTCCTGGTCCCGCTCTGTCCTGGTCCCGCTCTGTCCTGGTCCGCTCTGTCCTGGTCCCGCTCTGTCCTGGTCCCGCTCTGTCCTGGTCCCGCTCTGTCCTGGTCCCGCTCTGTCCTGGTCCCGCTCTGTCCTGGTCCCGCTCTGTCCTGGTCCCGCTCTGTCCTGGTCCCGCTCTGTCCTGGTCCCGCTCTGTCCTGGTCCCGCTCTGTCCTGGTCCCGCTCTGTCCTGGTCCCGCTCTGTCCTGGTCCCGCTCAGTCCTGGTCCCGCTCAGTCCTGGTCCCGCTCAGTCCTGGTCCCGCTCAGTCCTGGTCCCGCTCAGTCCTGGTCCCACAGCTGCCCCATCCATCACAGCGTTACTTGATTAAAGCAGATGAATGTGACGGAGGCGGCAGCTGGTTTCCCTCGTGCCTACATCCCATTGTTTGTGAAGAACAGTCAAACCAGTAACCACGGCAACGAGGAAGCGGGCCTTCACAGGAAGTCTCTGTACAGTCCATGGAGCCACAGTATTGTCTCAAATGCGCTCACAAAGGGATCTTCATCGCAGTTCACTATACAGCCTTATTGCTTATCAATAACAGACCTGGAGGAGTTTTTAGCTCTATCCACGCTTTGGGGATAGAGCAGGGGTAGGACATTTGTATTTGTGTTCATCATTTACCTTATGGGAGGTTCTTTGAGGAAATGATTTGATGAAATATGGACTGAACCAAAGCTAAAGAGGGCCAAGTATTTTGGACAGATAATGACAATTTGAAAAATGATTAAGGTATAACATGTTAATCTGGGAAGAAGTCCGAGGGCCAAATTGAAGCGTGAATCAGGCCATATTTGGCCCCCGGGCCGCCTTTGCCCAGGTCTGAGAGCTTGCTGTGGTACCTAGCTGTTTTTATTTTTCTTATAAATGACACATGTTGTTTGTCCCAATTTCCTCAAATCAGACCACAACATGTTTTTTATCTTAGTATAAAACATTTAATCTTTTGAACTCGTGTAAGAAAGATTCCTTTGAGTCACTATTTGACTAAGGCTAATAATACATGCAACAAGTGCAAACTTCCATCCATCCATTTTCTTTCCCTTAATCCCTTTCTGAGTAAATAATAAACAGTTATAGTGCTGGCAACTTAAGACAATCATTTTATTACCGGTGTTGGGTAAAATACATAAAAAATTTGGTACAGAATCCTGAATACATGACCTAAAATGTATTTTGTATAATATTCCGTTACTTTGGAAAAAAACAGTAACTGTATTCCGAACCAGATGAATACCTTCTTGAAAAAAAACCTTGCTAATCTACACACAGACGTACAAAAGCGCACGCACACACACACACACACTCACACACAGTAAAAAGCTAGCTGATGCTAGCTTAGTAGTTACTACTGTTTTTTAGAACGATAATGTGGTCTCTGATTCCAAGTCTGACTCCTCCATGTTTTTAAACCAGTCTCTGCCGTGCGCTTGTGCTCTTTGTCTGGACTTGTTGGATGCGTGGAGTTGTAGACGCAACATTTTATTTGTTGTTATTTTTAAAATAAAAAAGTATGTATTCCGGTGATTTTCAGAAACTAACTGTATTCTAAATACTAGACTTTAAAGTAGTAACTGTAACAAAATACAGTTACTCAAAAAAAAGTATCCATGTAATAGCATTACATGTAACTTTCCGTTACTCCCCAACACTGTTTATTACAAAGCTCCTTGGTTTGAAAGTTAGGTGCCCCGGCTTTATGTAGCCTGAGGTAGTGTGTCCTGGCCAGAGTGCAGTGTGATGCTTGGTGTGTGCTGCCCTCTGCTGGTGTCGTGGTGTACCGCAGAGACACAAACGCATGTCTCAGCAGAACTGCACACTGTGAATGTTTCATGCTCCTGTGGAAACAGGGTCAGCAGAAAGATCAGCACTTCTGTCCCGCACCGCACAGGATCCAGTCCTGGATCCACAGTCCTGGATCCACAGTCCTGGATCTACAGTCCTGGATCCACAGTCCTGGATCCACAGTCCTGGATCCACAGTCCTGGATCCACAGTCCTGGATCCACAGTCCTGGATCTACAGTCCTGGATCTACAGTCCTGGATCTACAGTCCTGGATCTACAGTCCTGGATCTACAGTCCTGGATCTACAGTCCTGGATCTACAGTCCTGGATCTACAGTCCTGGATCTACAGTCCTGGATCTACAGTCCTGGATCTACAGTCCTGGATCTACAGTCCTGGATCTACAGTCCTGGATCTACAGTCCTGGATCTACAGTCCTGGATCTACAGTCCTGGATCTACAGTCCTGGATCTACAGTCCTGGATCTACAGTCCTGGATCTACAGTCCTGGATCTACAGTCCTGGATCTACAGTCCTGGATCTACAGCCAGTCCGTTCGAGGGAGCAGATCCCTGTTTCAGTTTCACTAGTTAAATCAACTGGAATTCGATGACATTAGATATGAATAAAATGTCTAACGAATCAAATTAAAATGAACATAATCAAATAGTAACAGTTGTCAAGTCCTTTAAAGTTTTGATGTCTGAATGCAGGTTCGACTTGAAAAACCAATGAACACAAGGACGCAGGTTCAACTCAGCTTTAACTTTGTATTGTCATTTGTTGCATCAGCAGTAGCAACAGCAGCATGGGTCGAAAACCTTTGGAGAAAATATACATTTTTAATAAACAGATTTTATCTAATTACTTTTTAAAGAATGAATTAATACTTTTAAACTACATTTGTACTATTTTTACAATGTTTTTAACTTGAATTTTATTGTACTTATCGTAATTTTAATGTTTTATTACAATAACTGCGGTCCAAATACTTTTAGAATTTAACTTAATTACTTTTAGTTTTTACAAATTTTATCAAAATATTTTAACATTGTATTTGATCATAACACTAACTTTTTAGATTGAAGATTATTCAAACAAATAAATGAATTACAAATATTTTAGACTGTACTGTTAACTCAACTTAGAGAGCTAATCAATTAAACTGATTGTGAGACGTTAAAGATAATTTCTTGTAAATATTTATTACAATTAACTGAAAGTTACCCACAATTAGTGATGGGTCCAGCAACACTGATACAGCGGCGCATGTGCAGAGTTCGTTTAGGGAAACCTCGTATCGGCGCGCGTGTCGCTTTATGAAAAAGCCACGTGACTGATACAGCCGCAGTGTCGCTTGTCACCGACACGGCAAACTGTGTTTAAAAGGTTCCGCATCTGCAAGTGTCACCGGTATGAACCGCTCTCAGAAAAAGAAAATAACCCTTTCAAAAAGGAAAAGCATCCCATTTTACAGCATAAAAAATGGAACCTGCAACTAAAAGAAAGTATTCTGCAGTGTGATACTGCAAATAACTGCAAATAAGGCAATGTTTGTATTTTACATTTCACGCTTTATCTACAATCAAGGTTTAGTTTTAAACGCAAAATCTAGTTAGGCATGGTGGATGAGTGGATAGCGCTCTCGCCTCGCGTTTGAGAGAACTGGGTACGAATCCCTGTCGGACCTAAAAAGTTTATGTTGACATCACAGTCTTGAAGAATAATTTTGAGAAATTAAAGTGCAGAAAATGTCAAAGGTTTTTTCAAGAATACTTTAGTTGCCAGGGTTTACAGTGCACTTTGTTTGGACATGCTTATTGTTTTGAAAAAAAAAAAAATACATTTCACTCAATGACATTTTGCTTAATGAATACATTCACAACTATCACTTTAATTTTCACATAAAATAAAATAACAGACAATTCAGTTACGTAATATTGTGTACAGACAAGTATGTAAAGCTCATTGAATCAGTGAGTTGGATGCAATGATTTATCAGATCCACCAGGCGTCAGTATAGAGCAGCACAAGCAACACTGTTGCGGCACAGTATCAATACAGTTCGTTGGATGTGCCGAAACGATACGTGAGGTTTCATTTACCCATCACTACCCACAATAGATATTAGCCAAATAGAGTTGAGGTGCCTAGACTGAGAAATAAGTTAAATAATATTACCCCTCACGTGGGTGACTCAAAAGTGGTTGAATTAGCCAAAATATGTTACATTCCTGATAGCAAACGAACTAAAAACGAGGCCTTTCTCTATTTTAAGCTTTCAAACAGAAATCTTCACTCACCAGTAGCATCTGTGTTCACCTTCATGCATTCAGTTTTTGTGTGTGGTTACACACCTGCACAAACTTGGCTAATTATTTGCCAGACTACTGGTCCCATTCTAACTATGCCTCCATCTACAGGCTAAACTTAAAATAACAAAAGAGATTGGAAGATAGACAGAGCAGTAAGAGTAGATTAGAAAGATGTTTAGATTCAAGCCGAGATTGACTTAACAACAGTAATAGTCGTAATACTTAATAATGTTGTGTTTCTGATATGTTTAATGACCACCCATTCAAGGCCTCAGGAGTGAGGCAGGCCAGAGTCCAAGAGATAAAACGGTTTGTGTCTAAATTACAGATTTATGTCTCGCACTGATTCACACAGACCACGACTCGGTAAAAAGGTGAGTTGGAGTTGAGTTGAAACAACACGACAGCGGGACTAGTGTGGTAGGAAAGAACAGGCTTTGGTCATATGAAAATCCTTATAATAATTTGTGGAAATGCAGTTCAAGTGAGATTTGTTCCACTTTTATAATTTTATTTCAGAACATAATCCCTTTTTATCTTTATTCACATATGACCGTGCTGCACAGTCAAAAGTCAATACAAACAGTTATAATGATATCAAATATTAAGAAACATATCCATAGGAAAATTAAGCAGAGGCTTCACGTCACGAAAGACAAACCCAGAGAGAGACAAGAGAAAGACAGAGAACATGTGTAGTTTCCAACACACAGTGAAAGACGTTTGATACAAGTGGATTTAAGACGTGATTTAAAAGAAGGTACTGACGGTGTTCTCCTTATCTCCTCATATGTTCTGCTGAGCTGAGTAATAATCCTAAGCAGGATCAGTCATATTAGAGTAATACAATGTTACCTCAGTTCATTCCACCTGCTCCATCCACTTCTATCCAGATTTGCATACATTTTTAAAACCATTTCTTTCACACTAATTCTTACCTACTCCCCATTAAGCTCCCGATGGACGTGTTGACCGACATGCTCCTCAAATGCATCATGTGTTTGTCCCATTTGTCCATGTGGGGGGCGTGACGTCATCACAATGTGGCTGCAGTGACGTGAGGAGTCCACCAGGTGTCAGTGTGAGCTCAGAGATGGAGAAGCGCAGGTGAAAGAATGTCTGTGTGTGTCGCCTGTAGTGACAGTATGTGCTCGTGTTTAATGTTATTCCAGAGAAAAAATCTTTTGCTTTGAGACAGTAAGTGGTTCTTTGCAGATGCATGAGGGGACAGATCCGTCACATTTATGGACAGTGGTCATGGGTCTCTCTCTGGTCTCTCTCTTGAACGTCACTTTACTGCCCTTTATATCTTTACTTTATAACTTCACTTTACTGCCGTCCCCTTACCGCACTGCTTAATGTCTATTGTGTGAACCGAGTGCACTTATATATAGTAATAATTGTAGTATTTTTACATCTTAGAAATGTATTTTTATTGTGTCTACTATACTTTTGACTTGTTTGCACCGAGAGCCAAAGCAATATCCTATAGTCTGTGACTTCCTGTTACTTACACGGCAATAGCAATGATTCTGATTCTGGCGTCTCTCTGGTCTCTCTCTGTTTTGGTGATTGTGAAGAGCAGTCAGATTGCAAAAATGCAGCTCCACAATAGAAAACAATTTTAATGTTCTCTCCTCTGCTCTGGTCCTTCACTCTGCTCACCTCGGGCTGCAACATTGTTCCTGGAGTTCCTGTTTTTAGTTCCAGCCATGCTTGCATTAAGAACTTCTTCCCCCCACCCCTTCTGTCTAAACGCTTCTGTCTCAAACAATGATGAATCCCTACAATTTTATGTCATGAAGATTTCTGCCTTTTAAAACAAGCATCTCCTACAAAAAGGTTCAGATACTTTCTCCAGTCAAATGGCGCTGCATGCAATGTTTGATTTTGACAAAAAAAAATTAAATAAACACCTCCATCTGGTGGTAGAAAATGTTATCCTTTAATCTTGTTTATTAATATTCTTGTGCATTTTTTCAACTTATATCACGTTAAGGGAAAGCTCTACTACTAGCACTACTTGGCCCTACTCTACTCTACTCTACTCTACTCTACTCTACTCTACTCTACTCTACTCTACTCTACTCTACTCTACTCTACTCTACCCTACTCTACCCTACTCTACCCTACTCTACCCTACTCTACTCTACTCTACTCTACTCTACTCTACTCTACTCTACCCTACTCTACCCTACTCTACCATACTCTACCCTACTCTACCCTACTCTACTCTACTCTACTCTACTCTACTCTACTCTACTCTACCCCCATTTATAGAGTTTCCACTGTCCGTGTTGAAGCAGTCAAAACAAGATGGTATGGTAGGATTTCTATTTTTACAGGGACAGTATAAAATAAGCATTAGCCAAGAGGAGAGATGCAAGGCAAGTTTATTTTGATTGTTCAGCACTTTGAGTTGCCTTGTGTATACACAAAGCTGAACCAATCAAGATAGCATTAAAATAAATCACAGTAAATTAAAAAGAAAGATGAAATATAAAATCCATCAATAGTGTGCACAGCTAAACAGAACTGTTTTTGATCTGGATTTAAACATTGTCAGAAAAGAGGCCTGTCTCACATTTTCTGGAGGATTGTTCCAGATTTTAGCAGCATTAATCTGAAAAGCAGCCTCCCCATGTTTAGTTCTGACTCTGGGCACTAACAGGAGTCCAGTCCCTGTGCTCCTCAGAGTCCGGGCTGGTTCGTATGGGACTAACATGTCACAGATATACTTTGGTGCGAGGCCATGGAGAGATTTGTACACAAGCAAAGCTGTTTTAAAGTCTATTCTCTGAGCCACAGGAAGCCAGTGCAGAGACCTGAGAACTGGACTAATGTGGTCGTACTTCCTGGTTCTAGTCAGGACTAATGGGGTCGTACTTCCTGGTTCTAGTCAGGACTAATGTGGTCGTACTTCCTGGTTCTAGTCAGGACTAATGTGGTCGTACTTCCTGGTTCTAGTCAGGACTCGAGCTGCTGCATTTTGAATGTACTGCAGCTGTTTTACAGCCTGTTTGGACAGACCTGTGAGCAGGTATCTCCAGTGTACCTGGTTGTAGCAGCAGTGCTACAAATGTTATTGAACAATAAAAAATACATACAAAAACAGAATAGTAGATTGATCCTTCTTTAGTCCCCCTTGGCCCTAGTTCAGGCCGAGCTGGTATAAGTGTTCTGACTGACATAGATTGTCCAGAATGGAGCTGGAAGTCATGGTTACCAAGGAATTTCTCCGATTTGGGTAGGTTGCTAGAATAAGGTACCTATAGCAAATGGAAACACAACCATATAGAGCAGAGTAGAGTAGAGCTGTTTTGCATGTGAACACAGTTTTGCTCGAGTTCCGTTCGAGGAACAGAAGCCAAGTCTCCAGGAGCAAAAAGCTGCGCGCCACAAAAAGAGCTGAGGATTTGTCAGAGAAACACAGAACACAGCTTTAATTTCCAAAACCCCACGACTGACTGAACATCTTGTGTGTCCCGCTGTGTTTACGTCTGATTTGCATTCGGGTAAATAACCGATAATTACAGAAAACATTGTAATTTCCCCACAGAGATGATTATTACAGCTGTCCACAAAGTTTACTCTCACAAAGTGAAAGCACTGAAGAAGGCTCTCAGGGACTGGACCGTTTATCTATGGGCTGTGGTCAGTGGTGATGGTGTAGTTTATTTGTTTAGCACAGTTTATACACAAGGCAACTCAAAGTGCTTAAGAAAACAAGATAGACAGGTCGAGTAGAGCAGAGTAGAGCAGAGTAGAGCAGAGTAGAGCAGAGGTAGAGCAGAGTAGAGCAGAGTAGAGCAGAGGTAGAGCAGAGTAGAGCAGAGGTAGAGTGATTCGTGAGGCACTGACTTCACCGTAATAAGACATATATCATGTTATTCACAATTTGTTTGTCTAAAGCGGAATAAGTTTTGTGTCAAAATTGTTTTCTCAAACAAAGTATGTAGATCATTTCCGTTCAGGCCAGTTTCAGTCTAGATCAGCCATTCCCAAACTCAGTAACACCGAGGCCCCCTTAAAAATCTGACGGGTCTGCGTGGCCCCCCAAAATAATAACCAAGAAGACAACATTAAGAATAGGCTCTTCTGGTTATTTTATTTTGGGGAAATAGCCGCTGCTACAAACATTGTAATACAAAAATGATTACAGTGGATTATTCAAGTCAAATAATGAACACAAATATTTTTATATTACAAACAAAACATTATAAATTTAACATTAAATAATTATATTATTTTTTTATTTTTTTTATGACCTCCCGCGGCCCCCTTGCAGTACCCTCGCGGCCCACCAGGGGGCCGCGGACCCCACTTTGGGAGACACTGGTCTAGATAATAGTTTAAGCTTAAATAAGAGTAAAAAGAAACGTGTGTCTCCTCTTGTGTTTTGCTAGCTGTCTGCTAGCTGTCCGACTCTTGGTGCATCCAATTTCTAAAATCAACCTTCGTAGCCTTCACTTCCCTTCATTGTCATTCCTATCGTTGTTGGAAGCATAACATTACCCTCAGTGGCTTTTTAAATCATCTTGAAATGTGTTACATGTATGTTAACCAAACCTGTAGCTGTCCTTAGCAGAGGAAGAACAAGAAAGCACGATTTCTGATGGAATTGGATGCAACCGAATTCTGGGCTCACAAGCGCCCCCTACACTGAGGCTGGCCTCACTTTGTAGAGCCCTGCACTTGAGCCCTACGCCCAAGGGGCCCGACAGCCCAAGGACCGGCTTAAAAGTACAAAAATAAAACGAACAAAACAGGAAACAATTGACACTGTGAAATGAAACGACTAAAACCGTCTCGATACAAAAGCAAGATCATTAAAGTTCTCTCTTTAAACTGATAACAGCTTGTGGAAAGAAGCTGTTGGCAAAACGAGATGTCCTGCATCTCAGCAAACGATATGTTCTGCCAGAAGGAAGAAGCAGGAACATGGTTTGTCCAAGGGCCAGAGGTATTGATTATTCTAATAGCTCAGTTTAAAAGTCTGGATTCACAAAGAACCTCCAGAACAGGAAGCTCACAGCCCACAGTCCTCTTTACAGAGCGGAGCACCACCTTTCGCAGAAAGTAGAGACGCTGACGAGCTTTCTTAACAACCCGACCTAAAAGAGCTTTAAAAGTAATCAGTAAAATCTAAAAATGTATTCTAAAACACAAAAGGGAGCCAGTGGAGGGACGCTAAAACAGGGGTAATGTGCTCCCTTCTGTTAAAACCACTGAGAAGTCTGGCTGCAGTGTTCTGAAACCAATTGGACCAGAGATTTGGAGTCGAGACCGGAAAGAAGGGTGTTACAATAATCAGCAGTAAGTTTGCTGTAACTTCATCTCAATAGCGAGCCAGTGCAGCCAGAAGAAAAACCAAACCAATATTCATCCCTCAGTGAGGACATATCAAAAGATCTAAGGACAAGTGCAAACCTGCATGAGCAGTGTCTCTAATCTGAGCTCCTGCCCTGTGACTCACCTCCATACCGGTGTGTGCGTTTGTGTCTGTGTATGCTTTTGTGTATGTATTTTTGGGTGGCACGGTGGCTGAGTGGACAGCACTCTCGCTTCTCAGCAAGAAGATCCTGGGTTCGAATCCCAGTCGGAACAGGGCCTTTCTGAGTTGACTTTGCATGTTCTTCCTATGTCTGCGTAGGTTTCCTCCGGGTACTCCAGTTTCCCCTACCACTAAAAACATGTACAACAGGTCTGGCATGCGCCTCCTGTACTGGCCCCTCCCATCTCTGTGTGGAGTGAGAGACAAGTGCCCAAAAAATAACAATTGTAAACGGCTTTGTGACTCTGGTCTGTGAAAGGCGCTATATAAATAAAGATTACTACTTACTGTAATAAAGTAACTTCCTGCTTTTGCTGAGAGCAGTCGTGTGTCTCTCGGCTCTGCTTTTGCTTCGCCTTTTAATCTCCTTGAATCATTTTATTTACATTTTTTTGTTTCTCCTTTAATCATTTTATTTACAAAACGAGGATTACTCCTTCTACACACTGCAGCTTTGTGGAATTTATCAACTTTAGTCATGTCGGGACGAAAGAGACGGAGAAACGTCTGCGACGGCTGTTGTGCTTTGGAAAATCAGCTCAAATCTCTTCAAACACGGATATCTATTGTGGAAACAGAAATGGGACTTAACCCGACTCTTCCAATGAGTGAAAATGGGATGAATGGACAGACTGGAAATGTAAGTTATGACGTCATTTCTTTTCCCAAAATCAACAATGAGAATTATTGGAACTATTGTGGAGCTAAACCCAAAGTTGACAAAGCTAAGAATGACAATAGGAGTGAAATAAGACCACAACTAAATGTTCTGAAGACTTCAAACCGCTTTTTACCCCTTTCTGAAACAACAAAGCCGCTAACAACTGCAGCCCCTCCACCAAGGACAAACTGTGTCCTTATCGGAGATGGTTCGGTGAAAAATGTAAACATGGAGTCCATGCTCACTATCTCAGTTCACTCTGCAAAAGTTGCTGAGATAAGGTCTCTTCTGCCTAAAGTGTTATCTGAGAACAGTGGTGTGCGTATATTATTGATCCACACGGGGGCGGTAGATATCTATGAGAAGGCAAGCGAGAAGTTACGAATGGATTTAACGCTGTTACTGGATGACCTCAAGAAAATGGACATAACAATTTTCCTTAGTGGCCCACTTCCAAATATAGATGGAAAAATGGAGAAGTTTAGCCGTCTGTATCAGCTAAATACATTCCTACTCAATGAGTGTTCACGCAGAGGACTTGGCTTCATTGAAAACTTTAACCTGTTCTGGAATAGGCACGAGCTTTTTGAAGAAAAAGGCCCACATCTGAACAACTACGGAGTAAAAGTGCTGATGGATAACTTTGCATCTGCCCTAAGACCTCAGCCTGCGCAGCGCGTGCAGCCGTCGAAAGGGAGAAAGAAGAAGCAAAGGGCACAGACATCACGACCATCTCCACCGACTCCCGAGGTCTCTGCACCCCCACCGCCTCAAAAGAACTCCACACCTCCACGATTCAAGAAGAACTCAACACCTCCAAGGTTCCAAAAGAACTCAACACCTCCACGGCTCCGAAAGAGCTCAACGCCTCCACCACCAGCATCATCAGCAGCTGCCACATCTTCATCAGCGCCATCAGCATATACAGCACCACCAGCAGCAGTGGATACAGCCGCAGCAGTGGCTGCTCCATCATCTTCAGCAGCAGCAGTGGATACAGCAGCAGCAGTGGCTGCTCCATCATCTTCAGCAGCAGTGGCTGCTCCATCATCTTCAGCAGCACCTTCCCCACCTACAGCTCCCGTGAAGCTTCCCCCACTGCTCCAGGCTACAGTCAGGCCTGTACTGGGGGTTCCTCAACCACCTCTGTCTCCACCAAAGACTCCCTCATCACCTTCCATGGACCCGGCTTGGGTCCCCCCCGCTTGGGTCCCCCCCGCTACATCCACTCCACAATGAGGACGGCCTTTCCCTTTGTTTTCTATCCCCGCCTTCACTACTGGAATTACCGGAACACTCGGCAGGCATGATAAGATCGGCGATGAAGACTATTCCTCTCACACCCACTGTAGCCAGATCAAGAGTCCTATCTAACATTCAAAACCACTCCCCATACGTACCTCCAAAGCTACCTAGGGCGTCCAACTCAAATTCTCCCACAAAATCCACCCGTCCCTCCTCTAACCCCATAAGTATTCCACCCCCCCCTCCTGCTCATTTAGCCCACCTCCCCCCTAACCCAGCACCAAGAAACCCTCCACCTCCACTCCCCCCTCGTCCACCACCCAACTCAGCCTGCCCCTCCCCTAACCCATCACCAAAAACCCATCCACCTTCAACCGCCCCCCGTCCAACTCCCAAGAACCACCTGCCTCTCCATCCTCTTCCCCCACCTTCCCCCGTCCCAATTCTCCCCCTTGCCCTTAAGTGCGAGTGCAAGTGTGAGTGCAAGTGCGAGTGCAAGTGGAGGGTGCACTCAACTCTCCCTAAGTATTGGGACACCCTTGTATGCAAATGAGCGTCCACTACGTCACACGCAATGTCCGTTTTTCGGATTTCACCCCAGTCCAATAGGTGGCGGTAATACATATTTCTTCATAGGGTAGGTAAGACCGAAGAAGTACTGCTGTTGTTGTTACTTTTGAAAATGCCGGGTCCAGCGGAGCTTCTGCCTGTTTTGTGGGCTATGATGCTTTTTCTCCGTTCGCAAAGTACACGGAGAAGCAACAGACGTAGGATGAGACTTCGACGTATGGTTGCGCTTGCCCGGATGTTTCAGGTATGTTGTTTTCTTTCATAATGGCGCGGCTTTGCCCGACTGCATATATATACAGTCTATGGCTGCAACATTACTAACTATCGTACCAAAACTGTGTCTAAAACAAGACGACCTACAAACGATACAAAGATCAAAAGTTACATCCATATGTCCAAACGTCTAACCATGAAGTATTCATCGCTGTTTTAAGTATGTACTAAACACGTGTATCACAAACGCAAAAACAAAGCGGTGCAGCATTGGCTACACTGGTTCTACTTTCCTTTCGCTGAAATCTTGAGTCACAGTAGTATATTGAGAACTATTTATATTGCGGAAAATATTATATGAAGTACTGTAATGCCTTTGCATGTATAGTTTGTATTGTTAATGTCACATCACTGCTTTCATGAGGGGAATTTGTGCTCTTAGGCCATCACTCATGCTATATATTTTTTTGCTCTTTGTTTTTCAGAGTGACCGTCCAGCAACGTACTGTAAAGTCAATGTGGTTGTGCCTATTCTACGCTTGTGGTTGGACGTTGAATTGGACACAAAACCTGACTTCAGACTGTCCAGGCAGGCCATGCATTCGCTGCAACGTGTAATGAGGAGAGCGCAAGATCATGGTTGGGGCAATGAATATGAGGTCCTCATATATGTATACTGGCTTGCCCATGGACTATCCTACCGTGTTGTGTCCAGAGTGTTCAGTATTCCTAGGTCTACTGTCCACAGGGTTGTCCATAGGGTAGCACAGTTCATTTGGAACAATCTACACCGAGCAATCAGTTTTCCAAAGATGGCTGACATTGATGCAGTGAGTAACGGCTTTGCCGAGCTTGCTGGAACACCTCTACTAAACAAAGCTGTTGGAGTCATTGATGGTTGTCATGTTCGCATAAAGCCCCCATCACTCCATCGTCTGGACTATCTAAATTACAAGGGTTTCTACTCAATACAAATGCAAGCTATTTGTGATCACACAGGAAAATTCCTAGACATTTTTGTGAGCTATCCAGGTTCTGTGCATGACACGCGCATTCTGAAGAACAGCTCGTTTTACCTTGCAAGAAGGTACCCACCTACGGGGTACTTCATTCTGGGAGATGGTGGGTATCCTTGTTTGGAGGGACCAATCGCCCTTATTACTCCATACCGAGAGCCAGTGAACGGCCGGGCCCAAAGGAAATTCAACTACCATCTGTCAAGAGCCCGTTCTATTGTGGAGAGAGCATTTGGGATTATGAAGACTCGCTGGAGGTCAACCCTGTTCAGAGCCCTGGAGGTCAAGCCTACATTTGCACCACAGGTTATAGCATCGTGTGCCTTTCTGCACAATGTATGTCTAGACAACGGAGACGTCCTGGAACCTGATAGTGATGCAACAGACATCCTGGACCCGGAACTTCCTCGCCATGAAGCTGCTGAGGAATATGAAAGGGCAGGGACTGCAATAAGGGACAGGCTCGCTGTATTGTTCAATGAAGACCCTTAAATGTAAAGTAAATTCTTTCAATAAAATGATTTAACGAACAATGGATGACCTTTTCTTTATATCCTTTCCCAAGATCCTAACTTTAAGTTTCAGTATTTCTTCCTAGAACAGTGAACATCAACACACACACAGTCACATTAACTGAGATTTATTTTTTGAAAAACACTCTAATAAAATGTCATATGTACAATATGAACAGACATGTTTGCCCAAACAGCCACACAGCAGCAGGCTACAGCTTTTCCACCATCCTCTCGAAGAGACTTAAAAAGCGCAAAGTCTTCTCCTCTGACTCCTCGTGTCTTCTCTGTTCCTTGTCCGACTCTGCTTGGAGAAAGTCCAAAATCCTCTGGCTATCTGTCCTCTTCCTTTTTCTGGGGGTAGGGGTGTTATGGCAAGAGGATGAAGAGGACGGGGTTGGTGAAGAGGGAGGATTGTTTGAGGATGGAGCTGGAGAAGCAGACCGGGTCGATGGTGCAGAGGAGGCAGAGCCCAACTGAGTATCCTCACTGGGGGTCTCGTCAGGATTGACAATGGCCTGTTGGAGACAAATTATTGTCACGTCATGGCAAATAAAGTTATTAACTGCACGGCTACAAGCACTGACATAGCAGTGTGTACACATCACAAAGTACACATGCCACTCGGTCTACAGCACGTGGAGAGTGCAGCGTCCCAAAATGTTCTGGACTCACTCCCAACTGAGATCATCACCTGCACTGAACTAAAAGTATTCACATGCAGTACAAAAACATGTCTATTGGAAAGGCAACTCTGTTTCCATGTGTGACGTGTCTGTGTGAATTCAGTGCAGAAATGTCTTTATAATAAGTGAATAATGGGGCTGGCCAGTGTTTTTTATTTAACTTGTGGTAAATGAAATAGAAATTTTGGTCTGATAATTCCTCCAATTACTTACATTTTACTGTTTGACAACAACCTGCTCAGGGACTAGTGGTTCAATGCATCTTTCCTTTGGGTTAATGTTTATTGTACACCGCCCCTATAAAAATATTCCCTTGTTTCTTACCATTAGCAAAGCTGTAGGGTCTTCAGCTGGCCTGAAAGACGCCACAACAACAGGGGGATCCACAGCAGGCCTTCCCCCCAAGACTGCGTGAAGCGCAGCGTAATACGGCCAGTTTGAAGCGGTCTTCTCCCCACTATCTGTGCCTGAGCCAGTCTTTGGGTCCCTTAGGTCCTACACACACACACAGCAAAGTGAGTTGAGGTTACAGGATTAACCAGACAGATATATTTGCAGATAATTACCTTGTAGCGCTTCTTCAGGTTCTCCCACTTCTGACCTGCTTGTGGGTCACTTTCCCCTCCAGGCCCAGCTCTTTCACTGCTTGCCTGTGAACATACAGTGAGGTATAGGCATTTAGCTGTGTTCAATAGCATTATTATTAAGAATAGAAGTTTCACTTACTGCCACAGACTTTTTGTCTGAAATTTTGTTTTCAGAAAATTGGCTTCATTCGCAGCTCTGTAATTTATGAGAGCAAAGGTTTTCTCCGTGGTCCCTGGGGGAAAAACAGCGTTGGTCAATTGTTCAGTTCCACTACTACTGCAAGCTGTTTGCGCAGATTTGCAAACACACAACCAACGTTAATGGTGAAGACAAACGCTTACCTATGTTTATGAATTCAATGCACACCATGCCATGCACATGCACACGTACGAAACAGCGAGCCAACACCGGCATTCTACATTGTAGAATAAATTGCGTACCCACATAATTCTGACACGTTTCATAGCTTTTAGAGTGCATGTTTGTGTGAAATTGTACTTACATTTGTAGCTTTCGCTCCCGAGAGTCGGCGCCATGTTCATTTGGAAAAACTGGTTTGCCGAGTTCGCAATGCATCATGGGATCACCCTCGCTCGCAAGTGAGCTCCCGACCTCACTTGCGCTCAAGGGTGGTTTTTAGGGCAGTGAAGACCCTCGCCTCGTCTCCCTAAGTATTGGGACACCCTTGCACTCGCGCGGGCACGCGCAAACGCTAGGGCAAGTGTGCTTTTTAAGGGCAAGGGCGAGAATTGGGACGGGGCCTAAGCACTAGGATGCACAGGGTCTCTGCTTCGCAGCCACTGGCAGTCTAGTCAGAGGAGAGACCCGGCTGGGGCCCTGTCATGAAGCCACCTGTGCCATTCCTTTAGTGATAACACAAAGAATACATTACAGAAAAACATCTGAAGTTAATCAGTCTAATCAGGAAAATCTAATTCTTGTTCCGTGTAAGAATCAGCCGACCACAACCGCTGATACTGAAACTTTGAAAATTGCTATGCTAAATGTCAGATCTCTTTGTAACAAGTCTTTTTTAATCAATAATTTTATTTGTTCTTATAATCTAGATCTTATGTTCATGGCTGAAACATGGCTTGACCAAAATACAGAAAATGCAGTTTTAATAGAAGCATCACCACCAAATTTCAAATTTGAATCTGAAATACGGGGAAACAAAAAAGGAGGAGGCTTAGCTGCCATTTTCAGAGACCACTTTGTCTCCCATAGAATGTCTCTCAGGAAGTTTCCGTCTTTTGAATATGTGTCTTTTAAAATACAACAAAAACAACCTAGTCCAATACTCTTCATTGTCCTATACAAGCCACCGCAGTCATGTCACAGATTTATTGATAATTTTACGGAGTTTCTTTCAGTTTTATGCACAGATTTTGATAGCTTAGTTATTACAGGGGATTTTAATATTCATGTGGATAATGTTATTGACAGAATGGCAAAAGAGCTGAGTTCTGTTCTTGAATCTTTTGGTCTCACTCAGCATGTGAGTGGCCCCACCCACAGCAGAGGGCACACTCTAGACCTGTTAGTTACTAAGGGGGTGAATATTTCAAATGTAAACGTGGTCGATGTTGCGCTTTCGGATCATTTTTGTGTATTTTTCACTAACAAACCACCAGTGGACTCTGCAACTGTACGAAGAAGACACATAAATGAAAATACGGGTGAACTATTTATGGGAATGATAAACTTTGAAAATGCATCGTATTCTACTGTAGATGAACTGTTTAACTCTGTCACCTCTAGTGTTTTGAATGTTCTGGATACCGTTGCCCCTGTGAAGGTTAAAATAGTGAAAAATAAGCAGAAGGCGCCGTGGGCTAAAGCAGACTCGGTCAGGGCACAAAAGAGAAAGTGCCGGAGGGCCGAGCGGAAGTGGCGCAAGTCCAACCTCCAGGTTGACTACGAGATCTTCAAAGATAAGTTGTGCGAGTTTAACCAGGTGCTACGTAGTACGAGAGAAAGGTATTTTTCTGAAATGATTGAAGGCTGCAGCAACAATCTGCGTGTTCTGTTCTCAACAGTTAATAGATTAACAAACCCCCCTGTTCAGATGCCATTAGAGCTAACTTCCAAACGTAAATGTAATGAGTTTGCACATTTTTTCAATGACAAGGTTCAAGGCATCAAAAACGCCATTGTCTCCAATCCACAGATAACCATCCAACAGCCAGAAAGGCTCTCTTAGCTAACTTACTTTGCACCTGTATATGATCAAACTGTCCAAGAGATAATCTCCAGTCTGAGCGCCTCCACATGTAGCCTGGATGTACTACCCACTAGATTTCTAAAGTCTGTTCTGAGCAGTCTGTTACCTTCACTCACACAGATAGTAAACATGTCCCTTCATTCTGAAATATTCCCAAAGGCCCTGAAAACTGCAGTCATCAGGCCCCTGCTTAAAAAGAGCAGTCTAGATGCTACGGTACTTAACAACTACCGTCCCATCTCAAATCTGCCATTTATGGGGAAAGTCCTTGAAAAAGTTGTCTACCAACAGCTAAATAGATTTCTTATAATCAACAACTCATTTGATATGTTTCAGTCCGGCTTTAGACCCCACCACAGCACTGAGACTGCTCTCGTCAAGGTTACAAACGATATCCGGCTAAACACTGACGCAGGCAAAGTCTCAATCCTAATCCTGTTAGATCTGAGTGCTGCCTTTGACACTGTCGACCATGAGATCCTCTTACAGAGACTAGAGAACTGGGTTGGCGTCGCTGGCACCGCCCTAAGTTGGTTTAGGTCTTACCTTGAAGACAAGAAGTACTTTGTGGAGATTGGAAACTGTGTCTCAGATCATATGGCCCTGACCTGTGGAGTACCACAGGGGTCGATCCTGGGACCTCTTCTGTTCAATCTCTACATGCTGCCGTTAGGTCAGTTAATACGCAGAAACGAAGTTTCCTATCATAACTATGCAGACGACACTCAGATCTATGTCTCACTGACTGCAGGAGAACATGGACCAGTGGACTCACTCCTTCACTGTATCCAACAGATCAGTGAGTGGATGCAAAACAACTTCCTTCAGCTAAACGCAGACAAAACTGAAATGATTGTCTTTGGTCCCCAGAAACAAAGAGAGAGCGTCATCTGTCATCTACAGTCTCTCTCCCTAAAACCTTCAAACAAGGTCAGAAATCTAGGGGTAATACTGGACTCAGACTTAAATTTTAATAGCCACATCAAATCAGTAACATCAGCAGCTTTTTACCATCTAAAAAACATTTCAGACTCCAAACAGACTTGGAGATTCTTCTCCATGCATTTGTCTCCAGTAGGTTAGACTACTGCAATGGCCTGCTCACAGGTCTGTCCAAACAGGCTGTAAAAACGGCTGCAGTACATTCAAAATGCAGCAGCTCGAGTCCTGACTAGAACCAGGAAGTACGACCACATTAGTCCTGACTAGAACCAGGAAGTACGACCACATTAGTCCTGACCAGAACCAGAAGTACGACCACATTAGTCCAGTCCTCAGGTCTCTGCACTGGCTTCCTGTGGCTCAGAGAATAGACTTTAAAACAGCTCTGCTTGTTACAAGTCTCTCCATGGCCTCGCACCAAAATATATTAGTGACATGTTAGTCCCATATGAACCAGCCCGGACTCTGAGGAGCACAGGGACTGGACTCCTGTTAGTGCCCAGAGTCAGAACTAAACATGGGGAGGCTGCTTTTCAGATTAATGCTGCTAAAATCTGGAACATTCTTCCTGAAGATGTGAGACAGGCCTCCTCTCTGACTATGTTTAAAACCAAGTTAAAAACTGTGCTGTTTAGCTGTGCATGCAACTGAGGGATTTTATATTTTTATCTTTCTTTTTAATGTTCTGTGATTATTTATGATTTTAATGCTATCTTGTTCAGCACTTTGAGTTGCCTTGTGTATGAATTGTGCTATACAAATAAACATGCCTTGCCTTGCCTTACTTACAATGTTTGTGTGTGCATCATTTTTTTGATTGCATGTATGTTTTAGTGAATTCTATATCATTTAATTGAAAAGCACTTTGGTCGCCTTGAATTTTTCAAGGGCTCTATAAATAAAATGTGATAGATTGATTTGAAATGTGTTTGTGCGCGTTTGTGTGTGTATGTGTGAGGTTGTATGTAAATGGGTTTATGTATGTGTGAGGATTTATGTTTGTGTGCGTGTGTATGTGTGTGTGTGTGTGTGTGTGTGTGTGTGTGTGTGTGTGTGTGCATGTGTGCATGTGTGCGTGTGTGTGTGTGTGGCAGAGGAGGAGGTGACTCAAAGCCTAATGAAAGACAGATGCAGACAGTTAATAGTCTTAATAGTTTGTGGGAGAGTGAGACAATCAGAGCTGATCTCGCTTTGAGTCGTTAAGTGGAAGAGGCTGTTCCTGACGAGGAGGCGCTAATGAGGGGAGACAAGTCCTGCTCACTGCCTTCAAAACACAGGAGAGAGGGGGAGAGAGGAGGGAGAGAGGAGGGAGAGAGGAGGGAGAGAGGAGAGAGAGGAGGGAGAGAGGGGGGAGAGAGGAGGGAGAGAGGGGGGAGAGAGGGGGGAGAGAGGAGGGAGAGAGGAGGGAGAGAGGGGGAGAGAGGAGGGAGAGAGGGGGGAGAGAGGAGGGAGAGAGGAGGGAGAGAGGGGGGAGAGAGGAGGGAGAGAGGAGGGAGAGAGGGGGGAGAGAGGAGGGAGAGAGGAGGGAGAGAGGGGGGAGAGAGGGGGGAGAGAGGGGAGAGAGGAGGGAGAGAGGAGGGAGAAAGGAGTGAGAGAGGGGGGAGAGAGGAGGGAGAGAGGGGGGAGAGAGGAGGGAGAGAGGAGGGAGAGAGGGGGGAGAGAGGAGGGAGAGAGGGGGGAGAGAGGGGGGAGAGAGGAGGGAGAGAGGGGGGAGAGAGGAGGGAGAGAGAGGGGAGAGAGGAGGGAGAGAGGGGGAGAGGAGGGAGGAGGAGAGGAGGGAGAGGGGGGAGAGAGGAGGGAGAGAGGGGGGAGAGAGGAGGGAGAGAGGGGGGAGAGAGGAGGGAGAGAGGAGGGGAGAGGAGGGAGGAGAGGAGGGGAGAGAGGAGGGAGAGAGGGGGAGAGAGGAGGGAGGGAGAGAGGAGAGAGAGGAGAGAGAGAGGAGGGAGAGAGGGGAGAGAGAGGAGGAGAGAGGAGAGATAGAGGAGGGGAGAGAGGAGGAGAGAGGAGGGAAGAGAGGAGGGAGAGAGGGGGGAGAGAGGGGGAGAGAGGAGGGAGAGAGGGGGGAGAGAGGAGGGAGAGAGGAGGGAGAGAGGGGGAGAGAGGAGGGAGAGAGGAGGGAGAGAGGGGGAGAGAGGGGGGAGAGAGGAGGGAGAGAGGGGGGAGAGAGGAGGGAGAGAGGAGGGAGAGGAGAGGAAGGAGGAGCAAGGTAAGAGGAGCGAAGAGGAAAGAGGAAATGAGAGAGAGGAGGGAGAGGAGCAAGGAAAGACGAGAGGAAATAGAGGAGAGGAGAGGGATAAAGGAGAGAGGGGAGAGAAGAGCAAAGATAGAGAAGTGGAAAGAGAGACGAAAGAGTGGAGAGAAGAGGAAAGTTAGGTGGGAGAGGAGACGAGAGAGAGGATGGAGGAGAGAAAAGAGGAGAAAGGCGAGTAAGAGAGATGCACGCAGGAAGTTTCTACTCTTCCAATAATACACAAACTCATGTTAAAGTAGGCCCCAAGCAACTCTCCAAAGCCATGTTGAGTCAATCAGGGAAAAAGAGAGAGAGAGACCAGAGAGACACTCCAGGGAGAGAGACCAGCGAGAGAGACTAGCAAGAGAGACACCAGAGAGACACTCCAGGGAGAGAGACCAGCGAGAGAGACTAGCAAGAGACACCAGAGAGAAACCAGAGAGAGAGAGACCAGAGAGAGACACCAGGGAGAAAGACCAGTGGGAGAGACACCAGAGAGAGAAACCAGAAAGAGAGAGACCAGAGAGAGAGACTAGCGAGAGAGAAACCAGAGAGAGGGAGAGACCAGAGAGAGACACCAGGGAGAAAGACCAGCGAGAGAGACACCAGAGGGAGGAAAACCACTCTTTTGACGCATTTTCTAAGATATCTGTCTGTACAAAAAATAACTCTTCATTTGTAAAGCTCTTTGTGTGACCTCTCTTTGTGTATCTGTGAAATGTGCTATATAAATAAGGACGACTCACTGATAGACTAGATAAGAGTAGGTGGAGGAGGTAGAACGCTCGGCCGTAGGATGATCGTGGAACTCCCAAACGGAGCCACGCCTGTCTTAGTCAGGTGCTGGGCTCGTTTGCTTGGGTTGTTAGCGAACATAACGAGCTAATTGCAGAGTCCGGATCTGCTGCGTGTGCTGGAAAATAAAGGGCCCCAAGGGACTCCTTCAGCTGGGATCTGGGGGCCCCTGTAGTGTGGGCTGCTGCAGGGTGCACAGGAGGTATATACACTTAAGTTTCCCCCCCTGAAGAGAGGCGGAGTGAGAGGCCCCCTCGGTACGCACAGATACATTTAGATCGAGTTTGAGACAAAAAAGATTTAAAAAACAGTTTGGCTCAACAGGTGCAGTGGTTTTGGGGATGCCATTGTTTTTAGGATCATGTTGTTTGCTGAGGAAGGGCCTTTAATTACAAAGCGGCCCTTTTCCACTCTACTCTACTCTACTCCACACCGTATCTTTAAGCACTTTAATGTTATTGCACTTGTTGATAGATGATATTTGTTTCCTGTACTTTTTTTGTTGCCTGTTTTATTCCTGTATTCTAGCTTGAGCTTAAGTACTTGATTTATTGATGTACCCACTGGGGACTTTTGCACATGTTTTCCAATGTGGTTTTACTTCAAATAGCAAAGAGAATCTGAATCTGTATCTTAGCAACCTTGCCATGTCCAGCAGCACTCTGGCCAATCACTGTCAGTTAGAACACTTTGGTACCAGCTCAGCCTGGATAGAACCAGGACCAAGCAAGCACTGTGTGAGCCAGTGAAATGAGGCCAGCACAGGGGTGATGTGCTCTCTCTTACATGTCCCTGTGAGCACCATTCTGGACCTGCTAAAGGCACTTAACTGAGGTTAGGTCCAGGTTTTACAATACAATACAATACAATTTATTCTTGTATAGCCCTAAATCACAATAGCAGTCATCTCAGAGGACTTAACAAAACCATTGAAATCACCAACACAGATCAGAGAATCAACAGTTTAAACACATAAAGAATATAGAACAAATGTTGATAAATGTCCATACATGTTGTAGAATGTTAAAGTGTCCTGGATCATCACCACAGTCCTTTTTGTTGGACACTAACTTCCCAACAGACCCTCCTGCATCGGCAAGGAAAGATTTATAAGAAAAACCCAATGGGAAAAAAGTGAGAAACCTCGGGGAGACCCACAGTTTGAGAGAGGGATCCGCTCCACAAGGATGGACGGGCTATAGATCCAGGACCTAAGCTACAGAACGAGGACCAGGGCCACGCAGCGGCTGCAAGACGTGGACAGGTCTGGTGCAGGACTGAAGCACTCCCAGGCCGGTCAGGCAGGGCAGTCCGCAGATGAAGGTGAAGGAGGCCAGGTCCAGAGGTCCCGTCGTCGCACCATGACACAGACAATGGGACAATGGGTGAATAGCCTGTTGTCCCATTGTAAATCCTAATTGTAAATCCATTCGATAAATCCTAATAATGCAGACAGATAAAGTAGGAAGGAGGAGAGGAGAGTGCTCAAGTTACCATACTTCTCCCAGAAAACTGACTCCCTACGCAGCTCGTGCCAGTTTTGCCTGACACAACGTACAGTCTGCTTTACTCTTGTCACTTGTTTACATTCAAAAACTGCTGTACGGCTAAAACCCGCTTGCTGCTTGCTTGCTAATTGCTGCTAAGCTAGCTGCAAAACGCTTTCTCGCTGCAGACTTTAGGAGATCACCATGACAGCACCGCTGTCTGCTGTCGTGACGTTAATGTAAATAAAATGTGGGTATCGGTTACCCAGATCAGGTTCTATGGTATGAGTACAAGCCTAAGCCTATTGTGTCGACCCGAAACCAATATCGGTATTGGTGCATCCCTAGCCAACATCAGTGCATACTGCTGAGTTTTTGTTCTTAAAAATCACTTGTTTTTGACTAGTTCACTAGATTAAGACCAGGAGATCTTTTATTCATTCTAGCCTGGCCTTAGCCATCCGACACTCCGGTCAGTCAGCATTTCCCTGCATGTAACGTCTGGGTCTGGTCCCTGTGTTTGCGATTACATCAGTTGAATTCCATCGGACCAATCAGAGAGCGCGGGAGGCGGGTGTTGTAGTTAGATGTGGGTGACGTCAAGAGTTTGCGCCGAACGGCAGGTTGTAGTTTCGCAATGGTGAAGAATGCAATAATAAAGTAAAGTAATCCGTTCTATCAAGAAATTGAAGCCGGAGCAAGAGGAATGTTTAGCAAATGTAACTCCTGGCAAAGATTGTGGCGCTACTCCCCACGGGCTCCGTTAGTGGCAAAGGAGGTGGCTAGGCTAAAGGCAAACGGCCGCAATACATACGTCACAGTAGTAAGTAAGTAAGTACCTTTTAACAGAGCTCAATGGAGCACCTCCAGACCTTAGTACGAAATGTAATTTGTGCTAAGGTGTGGTACGACCAGACAGTCCCACAGTGGGGAAATTTCAGTGTTGCATCAAGTTACAGAATAGTAGGAATGAGAAGCACACAGCAGAAGATAAGAGAACTATACTAATTAAAATAAAACAAAATCTTTAAGTCTAGCATCAAAGAAACAAGTATAAAATCTCTCTCTTTAACATAATGAAGAAATTAAAAATCTCTAAGTACTGTGTTTTCTAGTGAAAACAATATGTAGTAATTTGTTAGCCTCTGTACATGTTAGCAGCAGTATGTTTACATCTGTACATGGTAGATTATTCACTTAATTCATGATGTTTCTGATGTTTTCAAATGTTCTCTTTTTACAAATGAGCCAAAATCATTATTACATGCGTTACTAGCTCTGTTTGTACACCTTGTTATGGACAATTTGGCTTTTTTGTAAACGTAAGATGGCCGCTCCATTATTGAACACCCATCTTGTGTATTGAGTGTATATTATGCAAAAGCCAGTTCAAACAATGCACCCTTATTAAGATTCAAGAGACACATTCAAAAGAACAAAACTAGCATCCATTTCCAAACCAGCACTCCCTGCTGTTTACACACCCCTCCTTTGGGCTCCATTAGTCCCAGGGGCCTTCGCACACACGCCAAACACGGGCCCCAACTGTCAGCCCGCTCTCCTGATGATTATTATTAACAGCGCGAGTCATCCCAGAAGGGCCCCAGGTCCGGGAGCCAAACCCCTCAGCGCCGATGAGAGCCGAGTGCAGCCGAGTGCAGCCGGGGCCAGTCCAGGGGCCCTCAGCAGCTCGTAATTAGTGTCCTGTGATAATAGGAAGAAGCAGGTCCACACGGATGAGCTTCGTAAACACAGCTAAACACAGGGCCCCAGTGAGGGATTCTATTACAGGCCACGGTCATGGGGATGGAGATGTCCTGTACCAAATAATGGACATAGTGTTTACAAAGAAAGAGTTAGTTAGTCCATTTGTTTATTGATTTCAATTATGCATGAGGAAAAATGATTATAATATGCTATCAAGAAAACCTGAGCATGGTTGTAGTTAGTTAGTTTTAGTTTATTTCAAGCACACAATGAAAAAGGAGTGGGATGAAGAGACCACCCGTTTTGATATAATTTTATTTAGTGTACTTCCTTTGGTCCTTTGAGTATAAACTGGATAACTCACCAACTCTATATCAATTTAATTTGGATGAAGGGACACAACTACTCTGTGCGTTGGGATCATAGACTGTATATATTAATGGACAGAGTCACGCCTATCTCCGCCGTTCTAACTAATGGGCCAAAAAATGTGCTCTACTGGAGCAATCCAAAATGGCCGCGAGTGGTCCCGCCCACAAGAAAATTCTGAAAAAACGCATCTGCGCATGCGTCAGCTGGCACAACTCCATTCATTTGAACGAGAGACTTCAAAAATTCACAGCAAGTAAACTAGAGTGGTCCAAAAAAATTGTGGAACGGAGCTTTGGGCCAAGAGCCAACTTTTGGTCAATCCTGTAAAGACGTTTTCGAGAGGTCTGACAATGCTATATGTTAGCATTGGCTAATTCTTCTTCTGGGTCCACCCCCATCAGCCCGGGGTGGTATTGCAGCATGTCAGCGCACGTCATTTTGGCCACTTTTGAGCCAAAACCCGCCCCAACTGGTTGGGATGTAATAGAGTAATAGCGTCAAGTAGATACTATTGAGCAGGGGTCTCAAACATATTCTGTGGTCAACTTGTGGATGTCAAAGGTCAAAGGTCAGTGTGTCCCTCACTGCTCTTTGGAACATGCTGATGTCACATGAACCTAATATACTGCATCAGACGACTATTGACATTATTTTCTGCCACCATTTTCTTGAAGCGTTAACATTTTGACAATTAATAATGAAAGCAAGACCAGAGAGGGATCGGTGAGAGATTGGAGAGAGATCAGAGACAGACCAGAAAGAGAAATCGGAAAGAGAGACCGGAGAGAGACCAAAGAGACCTGAGAGAGAGACCAGAGACAAATCGGAAAGAGAGCCCAAAGAGACCTGAGAGAGAGACCAAAAATACTAGGGAGAGACTTCCTGAGAGAGAGATCAAACATACAAGAGAGAGACAAGGGAAAGACCAGAAAGAGGAACCAGACAGAGAGACCGGAGAGAAATCGGAAAGAAAGACCAGAGAGAGAGACCAGAGAGAGACCAAAGAGACTTGAGAGAGAGACCAGAGAGAGACCAAAGAGACTTGAGAGAGAGAGACCAAAAACACTGGAGAGAGACCTCCTGAGAGAGAGATTACAGATGCTAGAGAGAGACAAAATAGAGACAAGAGAAATACCAGAGAGCCTAGAGAGAGAGAGACACCAGAGAGAGACTAGAGAGTGACCACCTCCAGACACGAAAGAGAGGTCAATTGGAGACCAGAGAGAGGCCCCAGAGACCAGAGACAGAGACAGAGACCAGAGAGAGGCCCCAGAGACAGAGACCAGAGACAGAGACAGAGACCAGAGAGAGGCCCCAGAGACAGAGACCAGAGACAGAGACCAGGGATATTGAATATAAGTGCTGTGTTTTTCTGTTTTGATTTTTCTTCCGTCTTTGCTCCCTCTCTCTGCTGTTGTCTTAACTCGCTTCTTTATGCCACAAATGCCTCGACGGCTGCGAATAAAAGATTGACAATGTTTACATGAGACGAGTGTTATCCGTCACGGCTCCTGGGAGGGGTCCCCGGGGGCCTCTGCTGCAACACAGTTTCTAAAGCGGGCCCCGTGCTGCGCCGCGCCCAGGGGCTGATGTGGGCCCTCAGGGGAGCCATTAGGCGGAGGATCGGCACGGCAGCTCACCGGGGGCCCGTCCAATTCATCGGGGGCCCCAACAACTCACAACACCTGTCACCCGCCGCTTAATGAGAAACACAATTAGCAATTAACAGTGCGATCTGTCAGGGCTAATACTGCCACGCACACATGCCCAACCAGCAACCAAACAACCAGCAACTAACCAGCAACTAACCAGCAACTAACCAGCGACTAACCAGCAACTAACCAGTGACAAACCAGCGGCAGACCAGTGTGGAGAACCAGAAGAGATCTGACTTACTTACTAATGATTATTTACTTATGATTCAGAATTTGGTTATTCAATTTAATGTTATTACAGAATCCAAGTCCAATTTGAAACAAACGGACACAAAAGACAACAATAAACAAACAAACATACAGTCGTGACTTACCAGGGACTTCACATTTTGGCCAATGTTATTTAATTTTCTGGAAATGGTCTCTCTCTGGTTTCTCCCGGGTATTTTTCTGGTCTCTCTCTTTGGTCCCTGTCTTTGGTGTCTCTCTGGTTTATCGCTGGTCTCTCTCTCTCCCTCTCTCTCTCCCTATGGTCTCTCTGCTATCTCTGGTTGCTCTCGGGTCTCTCCCTGGTCTCTGGTTTCTCGTTGGTCTGTCTCTCCCTATGGGGTCTCTCTCTGATTTCTTGTTAGTCTCCCTCTCCCTCTGGGTTCTCTGTGGTCTCTCTCTTTCTCTAATCTCTCTGCTACAATATTTCTCTAATCTCTCTATATAAGGTCTCTCTCTGGTTGCTCTCGGGTCTCTCCCTGGTCTCTCTCTCTGGTTTCTCGTTGGTCTGTCTCTCCCTATGGTCTCTCTCTCTGATTTCTCATTGGTCTCCCTCTCTCTGGGTTCTCTGTGGTCTCTCTCTTTCTCTATTCTCTGCTATAATGTTTCTCTAATCTCTCTATCTCAGGCCTCTCTCTGGTTGCGCTTGGGTCTCTCCCTGGTCTCTTGTTTCTCGTTGGTCTGTCTCTCCCTATGGTCTCTGTCTGATTTCTTGTTAGTCTCCCTCTCTCTGGGTTCTCTGTGGTCTCTCTCTTTCTCTAATCTCTCTGCTACAATATTTCTCTAATCTCTCTATATAAGGTCTCTCTCTGGTTGCGCTTGGGTCTCTCTCTGGTTTCTCATTGGTCTGTCTCTCCTTATGGTCTCTCTCTCTAGTCTCTCTGAACTCTCTCTCAGGTCTCAGCACTATGGTCTCATTATACACTTGGTACAGTTTCCTCATATGTCCTGACAGCGCTCAGTCAGTGAACAATGCGCATGTTTGTGTGTGTGTATGTGTGTGCACGTGTGTGTATGTGTACGTGTGTTTGTGTGTGTGTGTTAGCGGTGTCCCATGCTGATCACTGGGGAATACAAGTGTCCGATGAAATGACGGCGCGTACAGGAGCCATATGTCGCTGCCTGATCAGAGACAGACCTCCACCTCAGCTCTCCATTTAAACATAATGAAGATGAAACTGCTGCATCGCCCAAACTCTCACTTTTGGAACAACTACTGCCGCCAATTTACATCCGCTCGAAAAGTTTATAGACAGAATTTAACCATCTCTGCACCGTGCCACTGTAGACAATTCATTACCGCTTGGAAAAAAACAGTAATGGAGGACGAGAATTTAGAAGGGTTCTTGAAGGGTTCTGTAAAAATGTGTGTCCCCCCTTTTCTCTCAATAGCCTCTCCCTCTCTGGTCTCTCTAAGTCACTCTCTGGTTTTTGGTCTCTGGTTGTTCTTTGGTCGCTCTCTTGTCTCTTTCTGGTCGTTCTTTGGTCTCTCAATCAATCAATCCTTTATTATCTCACAGATGGAGAAATTCAGTTCGATGGCCTTTCTCTCTGGTCGCAACATGTATGGACATTTATCATCACGTGTTCTGTATTCTTTTTTGTGTCTTAACTGTTGATTCTCTGATCTGCGTTGGTGATTTCAATGGGTTTGTTAAGTCCTCTGAGATAATAATTGTTTTGTATTGTCACTCTAGCCTTCTTCTCTATGGGCTATACCTGGTCTCTAATCACTCTCTGGTCACTGTCTCCCTTCCTCGAGTCTCTCCCTGGGCTTTGGTCTCTCTCTCTCTCTTTCTCTCTTGTTCCCTGTTGGTGTCTTGCTCTCTTTCCCTTTGGTCTCTCTCTGGCCTCTCTCTCTCTCTGTTCTCTTTCTGGTCGTTCTTTGGTAGGTCTCGCTCTCTCACTGGTCTTTCTTTGGTCTTTCTTTGGTCTCTCTCTGGTCTATTGTCTATATCTGGTCTATAGTTACTGTCTGGTCTCTGTCTCCCTGGTTTCTCTCTCTCTCTCTCTCTCTCTCTCTCTCTGGTTCCTTGTTGGTCTCTCTATCTCTGGTCTCTCTCTGGTCTTTGGTCTCTCTCTGGCTTCTTACTCTATGGTCTATACCTGGTCTTTCTCTGGTCTCTCTCGCTGGTCTATTCCTAATGCTCATGGTGAAGTTTTGCTCCAACTCGCACTGGCTCCTATATTGACTTATAAGTAAAAATACCCGCTCAGTAACCATTAGTGGATTGACCAATTTTAGTATTTTGTTCACATGTTCAGATTTAAACTCTTACTGTTGGGGACAAAAACACTAAAAATTCAGATACTGCAGCTTTAATATAGACTTGTCATCAGATTTTTTCTTTTGGCACTTTATCACAGCCTGAAGCCATTTCCCCTCATGCAGACACTGAAACCCCGAAATCTGTCAATTTTAATGTTTGGGGAAACTTTAGTGTTCTGAAGTTTGTGATGCGTGGCGCTCTCTTGACAAGGTCTCTTCCTCTTGTCATTACGTTGTGTGAAAACTCGTCGGATCCATCACTGGTGTCGTTGTCAGCGCGGCGGCGGCACATCAATCCTAATGAACGACGGTTAACGGGAAAGGCACTCTGGAAATGGCACGTTTGATTGGGAGGAGAGAGGCTCAGAGTGTAACTGTGTAGGATAAATACTATAGACTGCATAGAGATGGACGATGCTAACACGCTAGGTCAACCAAACCCAACAGGGAAGTGCTCATGCTGAAGTTCTTTTCCAACTCGCTGTGGCAAAACATGTTGGCAAATTAAGTCTGTTAACTTCCTCGTGCTTCTGAGCCATAGGCTTCACATTCACAGTTGTTGGTTTCGATTCTTTCACCCTATATCACAACAGCAGGACTAAGAGAACTTTACAAAGTTGGATCTTCGTCAACAACAGATCAGAGAATCAAACAGTTCAAATAATAAAGCCACAGGAGCCATTAGTCCAAAGAGAGCGGGATGACCACTGTCCAGAAATGTTAATAAATGTCCTGAAGCTTCAGTCCTTAGACTCTCCAGCATCTGCAAGGAACCACTCAGAAACACAGTGGGAAAACATCTCCTAATGTTTAATCTTAAAAAGTGAAAAACCTCGGTCTTCATCCCTCTGTATTGACAGAAGGATCTGCTCCAACGGACGGGCTGTAGATTCAGGACTGAGGTAGGGGATCCAGGAAAAGGCAATGTCCTTAGGCAAGTGTCTTGCCTAAGGACACAACAGCAGTTTGGCCCTTGCCTAGTCTGAGTCTGGTGTGTGTGTGGATGATGGTGGTCGGAGGTGCCGATGGCACAAAATGTCGGCCTCACTTCTGTCAGTGTGCCCTTGGGCAGCTTTGGCTATAGTACACATGTGGAACAGCCACATGTGCTTATTTCTATTGGAAGAGCTTTTAAACATTCACTTTTTGACAGGATGCTCCTACCTACTTGATATTCCTCAAATTTAAAGTTTACACACTGGGAAGTTTGAGGTTCTTGGCCATTACAACAGACCTGAATGAGACCTGTATGATCAGTTTCAGTTCAGTTTCAGTTTCAGTTTCAGTTTATTTATTTGCCATTTGCAGTAAAAAAAAAACACATAGGAATACATTAGCAAAAGTCTCCAGTGTGCACAGACAAATACAGATTTAAAACAACATTAAAAGACAGAAATAAAACAAATAAAACAGTAAACAAGTGTCACTATGAAATCGATCGACTAAAACAGTTCAAAACAAGTGCAAATCATTAAAGTGCTCTGTTCACACTGATAACAGCTTGTGGATAAAAACTGTTAGCGTAACGAGATGTCCTGCATCTCAGAGAGCGATATCTTCTGCCAGAGGGAAGAAGCTGGAACATGGCTTTCCCAGGGTGGCCAGAAGAGTCATTAACAATCCTCAGAGCTTTGTTTAAAAGTCTGGATTTATAAAGAACCTCCAGAACAGGAAGCTCACAGCCCACGGTCCTCTTTGCAGAGCGGAGCACCTTGTTTAAAGCTCTCTTTTCTTTATCTGTGATGTTTCCAAACCACACAGACACAGAACCAACAAGTAAACTCTCAATGGTGCAGCCATAAAAGTTAAGCACAATCTTAGAGTTAGTGGTATATTCTCTAAGTTTACGCAGAAAGTAGAGACGCTGACGAGCTTTCTTAACGACTCGGTCAGTGTTTTTAACCCATTTCAGGTTAGACAGAGTTAAACCCAGAAACTTGCTCCTCTACGATCTGCACCTGGGAGTTGTCGATTACGACAGGCAAATGAGAACTATTGCGACTGATATTCTTTGTGTATTGTCCTAATGCTCACCAGCAGTCGTCTCGAAGAACTTTACAAAGTTGTCCCTTTGTCCATAACAGATCAAACAATTAAACAGTTTAAACAAAAAGAAACAGCCGCAAACAGACCAGAGAGGGACCAGCGATAGACCAGATAGACCAGGAAGACCAGGGAGAGAGACCAGAGAGAAACTAGAGAGAGAGACCAGATGGAGACCACAGAGACCTATGGACATGTAAGAGCCATTGGTTCATAGGAAATTGGATGACCACGTCCATAAATGTTAATAAATGTCCTTAAATGTCCACGATCATCACTGTCCTTAAAAAAGGTAAATAAAAAGAAAAACTAGCTGACAAGATCCGACTGGACCTTGCCATTAATGTGTCTATAGTTTATAATGCAAATGTACACATGTCTTTAAAATGTATTGACCATTTTGAGATTCATATTTTTTGACATGCTGCTGTGTGGCATCAGTAGGGGGCGCCCTTCTCCCACTGTCCGCCGCTCACACCTCCAGAGAAGGCTCAAACAAGAGAGCCAGAAGAAAGCTGCACGCACGGCCCATTATGAAGTAAATTTCAGGAAATGGCTTTTTATCATGAAAAATAAAATGCAACATCTGCTGTAAATATATTTGGATACATTAGTATGTCCTCTGAGAGCTGTGTGGAATCACTGCCAAGAGAGAGAGAGGGTGCATGTGTGTGTGTGTGTGTGTGTGTGTGTGTGTGTGTGTGTGTGTGTGTGTGTGTGTGTGTGTGTGTGTGTGTGTGTGTGTGTGTGTGTGTGGCTCAGTGAACAAGGTTTCTCCCCATTTGAATTACAAAAAAGCCCAAAAACATGTCTTGTAATTGTATCCGTCATCCCAGGTTTGGATTTCACAGGTGTGGGCATAATTTGTGACTTAAACATTCTTCCTCCAGTGAACAGAGTTATTGGTGGGTTTGTAATTTGTGACGGGCAGATGATCGATCTCAAAGAAATCTGTGAGCTTTAGTCTAATTTTTAGCGACATTTACACTAGTCCCTCGCTGTAACGTGGTTCACCTCTCGTGGCCTCGCTGTTTCTTCTGTTTTTTGCAGCGTGCTTCTAATGCACCGTGTGCATACGCCAACAACGTCATATAACCAATAGTACAACATGGCAGTTAGCATTATCTAAAGTCAAAAGAAAGCTTTTGTGGCTCTCTCTGTCTGTCTCTTCTCTCTCCCAATGGTCTCTGTCTGGTCTCTCTCTGGTCTCTCTCTGGTCTCTCTCTGGTCTCTCTCTGGTTTCTCTCTGGTCTCTCTCTCTGGCCTCTGTCTGGTCTCTCTCTGGTCTCTCTCTGGTCTCTCTCTCTGGTCTCTCTCTCTGGTCTCTCTCTCTGGTCTCTCTCTCTAGTCTCTCTGTCTGGTCTCTCTCTGGTCTCTCTCTGGTCTCTCTCTGGTCTCTCTCTGGTCTCTCTCTGGTCTCTCTCTCTGGTCTCTCTCTGGTCTCTCTGTCTGTTCTCTCTCTGGTCTCTGTCTGGTCTCTCTCTGGTCTCTCTGTCTGGTCTCTCTCTGGTCTCTCTCTCTGGTCTCTCTCTAGTCTCTCTCTAGTCTCTCTCTGGTCTCTCTCTGGTCTCACTGTTTGGTCTCTCTCGGTTCTCTCTCTGGTCTCTCTCTCTGGTCTCTCTCTGGTCTCTCTCTGGTCTCTCTCTGGTCTCTCTCTGGTCTCTCTCTGGTATCTCTCTGGTCTCTCTCTTTTCTTTCTCTCTGGTCTCTGTCTGGTCTCTCTCTGGTCTCTCTCTCTGGTCTTCCTGTAGCCTCAGTCCTGCACCTGACTTTCAGCTCAGTGTCCTCTGCATCTGTATTTTACAATGAGTGCTCATCTTTTGACAGCTGCAGCAGCGCTCAGACCTACAACCAACAGGTTTGATATCTCCATGATGGCACTCAGCAGGTGTGAGTTCAGTGTGTGTGAGAGGTTTTAGAGCCCTTAAACATACAGCTGCTGGCTCATATCTAGATTTACAAAGACAATATCACAATATAAACAACAGTATCACAGTGTGCGCCCAACTAAAGATTTAAGACCAAAATGGTGAGTGTGAGGAGAGTTAGGGTTAGGGTTAGGGTTAGAAGTCAATAGAAGCTAGAGAAAGTTGGGGCCAAACTTCACTGTGTGCACTTCCCTATTGGGCTTCATTGGGATAGCGTGTTAGCGTTGTCCGTTTGTATACAGTCTGATTTGATCCATCCTTAATTTATTCTACATTCTAAAGCCTTTGCCATAAGTAGTGGTCACTGGTACATGTTTTTAGTTATGACTTCTCCCAACAATGGCAACAAAGTAGTAGACTAGAGTTGAGTCGGTCCAAGTGGGGTTGGTGGAAATGGGGCTGACCTTTTGAATGGGCTGGAAATAGCAACAAGTTCTAAGTAGCTCTAAATAAGTTTTACAATCATTATCCTTATTCTTGCTTTTTTTAAGCTGTAAATGTTACTGCGATAAGGTGTTCATGGTTTTACACTGACATGGACCAGAGCAAAGAGGATTCACGGTCCGTACAAGCAAATCAAGCGTAAATTCACTGGAGGAGTGCTAATTTTATTGTGAGAAATGCTAATAAAGCATTCAGAATTTTACTCTGAACCATCAAACATGAACCACAGGAGAGGAAGGAGCAAATAACCAGCGGCTGCTCCACCTCTGCTGCTGTGACCTGAAGTGATGTTGCACTTTATTACTATTGTCAGTAACTTTTAGAAGTATTTGTTTGTACGGATGGATGTGTTTCCGCGGCTGGACACCTGATTTCCTCTTACACGGATCAATAAGGTCAATACATTTATTTATCAGTCTGTCCGAATCTATTTTTTCAATCTCTTTATCTATCTATTTATCAATGTGTGATAAGAGCTAAACTCAACTACAGACATTAAGAGCACAATCCTGAGTGAGGGTCAATCCCTCGGGGACCAGCCGTGATGTTTGTCCCTGTCTCTCTGATGGCCGTCCTTGTTGACTCTTGCTAATGGCCCCGTCCTGGCGCGCTCTGGTGCCGCCGCCGCGCTGGGGGCTGGTGGGTGGCGCTGGTCTTTAACACGATGCTGATAATGAAGCAGCGTTTAGCCGAGCGCGGACCTTCATGCTCCGCTGCCTCATTAAGTGGAACACAAACTAATCTGAGGATCCACCCTGAGCTCACCTCCAGCGGCAGAGGAGCAGAGGAGCCTTATTTATCTTATCTAGTATTTAGGTTCTGTTCTGTTATGTTACGCAGTGATGTAAACTATCCACTATATCTCTGTGTCCTACTCTATTCTACTCTTCTCTGATCTACCCTACTCCACGCTACTCTACTTTTTTGGGTTCTACTACCACTGTGACGGGAGACCTCTGGGAACACCAGGTGCCACAGTGGGGCGGCTGACTAGCTTCTTTATTATGATAAAGTTAAGTATTTTAGACTTGCTTCTTTATTATGCAAAAGTTAAAGATGACAGGAGCCAGAACAGGAGCTGTGAGCTTCCTGTTCTGGAGGTTCTTTATGAATCCAGACTTAAGATTGATCAATGACTCTGCTGGCCACCCTGGAAAAGCCATGTTCCAGCTTCTTCCTTCTGGCAGAAGATATCGTTCACTGAGATGCAGGACATCTCGATATGCTAAAAGCTTCTTTCCACAAGGTGTTATCAGTTTGAACAGAGCACTTTAAATGATCTTGCACTTGTATTGAAACTGTTTTAGTCAATCGATTTCACAGTGTCAATTTGTGTTTGTTTTATGGATGTACTTGTCTTGTGCACACTGGGGACTCCAATGTGGTTTTACTGTAACTGGCAAATTAATGACTCTGAATCAAGATGTTATTTCTTTTTGGCACAGAGTTATTCTTCATTTATCTTGTGTTGTGGGCTCCTCATTCCTACTGTTCTGTAACTGGTGAGGCAACACTGAAATTTCCCCACTGTGGGACGAATAAAGGATCTCTTAATCTTATGAACTATGCTATACAAATAAACTTGCCTTGCCCTCACTCCCTCACCCTCAGCCCTCATTCCTTCAGCCCTCACCCTCTCCCCTCAGCCTGGGGAGGGCCGGGCCAGAGTGCGCTGCTCCGAACACTTATGGCCTGTGCTCAGGTTTATGGACGGAGCAGCAGATGCTTTTTGCCATCGTGCGCTCCATAACCGCAGGAGATGGCGGCGCCGCGGCTGCCCTCCCCCTGGATCCATACCGTCTCATAAATCTGCGGCGCTCCTTCAGCATCCGTCTCCATCTGTAGGAGCACATAACGTCACGCGGCCTGATTTAAGGCGGACATCAACGCCACGGCAACGAGCGGTGCGGAGAAGTTTGTCAATACAACACAAGGAAACAGCCATTTTTAGCATATGTCACGTTTGCATTGACAGAACTTTGAATGGACGGCTGTGACGCCAAGACCATTGAGTATTCTGTGTGTGTGTGTGTCGTAATGCTGTTTACAGATCTAAAGCCAAAGAGTAGTGTGTGTGGGCTACTTAAAATACAGTTGGGTTTGAAAGTTTATGTTTCCCACAGTAAGACCAGAAAGACCAGAGAGAGACCAGAGTGATCTGAGAGAGGCCAGGGAGAAAGACCTGAGAGAGAGACCAGAGAGAGACCAGCAATGCATCATGGGGGATAGTTCCAGTCCTCTTGGTTGACCATACATGTACAGGTAGGCCCGGGTCGAGCTAAAACTTTATTCACCCACATCCCTTTGTCTGTTTCATGGCGCTCCCATTCTAGACTCATGGGCTGCGGCCCCCTCCTGGCCTGGGACCTGCTTCAGTCCAGGATCTACAGCCTCAGTCCCTGTTCTACAGCCTCATGAACTACTGCCGGTCCGTCTGTGGGAGTGGATCCTTCTCTCAATATTGGCCTCCCGAAGGTTTCTAAAGTTCTTCCCTTGAGCTTTGTGAGTGGTTCCGTGCAGACTGTAAAGATAGTGATGATCCGGGACATTACTGTACATTTATTAACATTTCTGGACAGTGGTTATCCCGCTCCCTATGGACCAATGGTTTCTATGTGTTTGTTATTATTGCATTTCTTGTGTTTTAACTGTTTAACTCTCTGATCCGTTGTTGACAAAGATCCAACTTTGTAAGGTGTTCCGAGACGACTGCAGTTGTCTTTAGGGCAATCCACAAATTCTAGTTTTGAAGCAGTCTATGCGTGGCCAACATAGAGTACATTGACTAGAATAGACCTCCATCTTGGAGTTTGGGCGTTACAGTTATTCATAGAACGGACTGTAGCAACCATCGAGTAAACTGGGATGCTTGTGTGATTTCCTTAAAAGTATGATGTTATTAATTCACTGTTCCTGTATTTTTGTAAATCTAATATCATATTTCTTTTCACAAGATGCTACGTGATGATCATAAAACAGCTATATATTAAAAAGGTGTCAGTCACATTTATAAAATCATACACACATATCACATCTGTGTCTCCTGAAAATACTCTTTCTTGCACCATCTGTTTGTAGTGATGAACAACACCGCTGTGTGACATGGCGTTGGCTGGTTTGACAGCACCAGGGAGCTGAGACCTGAGCTGAGGTCTGTCTGAGGTGAGGCATATTTAAGGTGATGCCACTGGGGGGTCTCTACAACTACAACTGTGCTTTTTGAGTGTCAAAGGAATCAAAACGTTTAGCTACCAAGCTCCTAGTCTGTGGAATGAGCTCCCCATCCACGTCAATGAAGCAGACACAGTCTCTACATTCAAGATCAGACTGGTCTCCTGCTGATGCCCTTTGTCAGAACTAAACATGCAGAGGCACCGTTTCAGGATTATGCCCCAGGATCTGGGAGAGACACCGTCCTCCCTGCCTGGAAGCCCCCTTCGTCCTGGACTACAGCCTGTCCGTCTGTGGGAGTGGATCCCTCTGTCAAAAGTTCCTCCCTGACGTTTCTCAGTAAGGGTGGACTTCTGAGTGCTTTTCTTGCCGATGCAGGAGGGTCTTAGTGCCAGTGATGATCTGGGATTTCTCGCTTTCTTATGAACAAATGGTCTGTTATTGCTTTTCCTGTGTTGGAACTGTTTGATTATTGTCTTTGGCCACTTTGTGAGACGACTGCTTCTATGTGACGATTGATGATGCCTTGACTGTCTGCTGTGACGGGGGATGTTGGTGGGACATAATGCAAACACATGGGAGCCCTTGTGGATTTAGGCTGTAGTACCGTGGGTGGCCTCTAGACCACGGTGAGACAGGTTTAAGCAGCAACACCTCCCACATAAAATTGCACATAAAGCTTTCCTTCCTACTCTAAAACAGATTGGTTCCACCGCTAGATTCCACACGCATGTATAGTATTTTTGGCAACAACACTAATAATAAGATGAGTAAATCGTGTGGTTCCTCTGCGGGGCCCATGACCTGGTTCTGCACCTGTCCCGTCCCGGAGCTCTGACACCACGTCCTCATGACGGATCAGCTCCATTCGTCAGCGCGCACTGTAAACACGACACAAACGAGAGGCTGGAGACACATTAGCCGCCAGCGGAGGAGCGGTGACAGGGAGCAGGAGAACGCACTGTAAAATATGGATCGGAAAATACTGGGCTATCTAACTTATAGTTCATGAAGTTTGTCTAACAGAAATAGTCTTGTAAAATGTTGTGAACTAATCTGACCACAACATGCTGTATGCTGTCTTCATCTCACTCGAAAACACATAATCCGTTCCGTAAGAGCCCAGTGAGTCACTTGATTCTTTGGGCTAAATGAGGGGGGTCCTCTCTTTGTCACTTTTCTGTCAGAAGAGAAAAAATACATGTGAAAACTAATGAAAAGTCCTGTACTTCATATGGACACCAATGCATTTACAGTAGACCAAAATTTCGAGTGATTCATTATAAAAGTAAGTAATTATTGTAACAATTCCCATTAACTCATTGACCTGATTTCAATAAAAAAAAATCCGCAAAAACATTATTTGTTTCATCCTGAAACAAAACATGGACTGAGGCCACTGCAGCCCTTTAGCCTTTGTAGCCATGAACTAGCATTATTTACAAATGCTAGCGTGGGGGGCACTTGAACTTAATAGCCTTGTTTCCACCAGCCCTAGAAACCTACCCATAACCAGCCTGTATCATGGGAATTTCCATGGCCAATTACTGTCCGTTAGAACACTTTAGTACCAGCTCACAGTTCATCCACAAGGCAACTGAACAAGATAGAAACAATCACAGAAGGCATTAAAATAATAAGCAACCACAGCACATTAAAAAGAGAAGATACAATCCCTCAGTTGATGCAGCAAAACTAATCTGGATTTGAGCATTGTCAGAGTAGAAGCCTGTCTTACAGTTTCAGGAAGACTGCCCCAGATTTTCAAAGCTGAAAACCTGCCGCCAGTTTAGTCCTCTTGCTCTGGGCACCAGCAAGAGGCCAGTCCCTGTGCTCCTCAGAGTCCTGTCCTTGTGCTCAGAGTCCGAGTTGGTTCTTATGGCACTAACACACACTTTTTTTTTTTTACACAACCCAGTCAAACCAAACCAGTAAAATCTTACATTAGAAAATAATTCTTTCGGGTAAAAATACTCCCACCTATAGAAGGATGACCTGAATCCAGCTGCTGTTCCACTTTTACAGTGCACCTGAGCGAGCGCGGCCTGAGGGCACGCACAGACCGCCACGGTGACACGGTTTCCGCAAACTCTGTATATTTTTGAGTTTGCGGCACTCCCAGCAGCGTTTTCCCTTTCTAATTATTCCAATTATCATGGCACACGATGGAAACTTGATTAATAACAGGCAGGATATTGTTGTGGCAATTAGCCATATGGTGCTGGGACCTGCTCCGTCACCGCCTCACCATTAACACCTCCTTATGTTTGTCAGAGGAGCACCGCCATGACAGGCTCACCTTGCACTCCCCACTGAGGCCTGCGGGGGCAGGGGGGAGAGAGAGAGAGCGAGAGAGTGTGTGTGTGTGTGAGAAAGAGAGACAGAGAGAGAGAGTGTGAGTGCGAGAGAGAAAGTGTGTGTGTACAGTATGTGCGAAAGAGAGAGTGGTTGCAAGAGAGTGTCTATGAGAGAGTATGTGTGTGTGAGAGAGAAGGTGTGTGTGTGAGAGAGAGTGTGTGTGTGTGAGAGAGTCTGAGGAATGTGTGTGAGAGAGTGTGTATGTAAGAGCGATAGAGTTTATGTGTGTCTGAGAGAGAGTGTGTGCGTATGTCTGAGCAACTGTGTGTGTGTATGAGAGAGAGTATGTGTGTGTGCGTGTGAGAGAGAGAGTATGCGTGTGTCTATGTGAGAGAGTGTGTGTGTGTGTGTGAGAGAGTCTGAGGAATGTGTGTGAGAGAGTGTGTATGTAAGAGCGATAGAGTTTATGTGTCTGAGAGAGAGTGTGTGCGTATGTCTGAGCAAGCGTGTGTGTATGAGAGAAAGAGAACGTTTTTTGAGTGTGAGAGAGTTTTTCTGTATGTGTAAGTGTGTTAGAGTGTGTGTGAGAGAGAAAGTGAATGTGTGTGAGAGAGTTTTTGTGTCTGCGTAAATGTGTTGGACTGTGTGTGAGAGAGAAAGTGAGTCAATGTGTCAATCTATGGAACATCCTAGAGTGGTGCTCACTGGTCCTTCATGTCTAGACTCTGGTGCTGGAGTCCCCTAGGTCTAGACCCTGGTGCCGTAGTCCCCTAGGTCTAGTCCCTGGTGTGATGGAACCAGAGCCGATAACATGACAATTCTCAGATTTGAGTGATGTTAATGCGCCTAGGTGTGGAGCAGAGGAGGAGAATGGAGGAGAGAGTGCGCACTGAGGTCCAGGTCTCAGTCTGACTTTAGCTGCATTTTACTTGTAGACAAACAACGGGATTCATTCATTACAAAGAAAAGTTAGGTACCCCAACTTTAAGTCAACTCATATGATAAGATAAGATTGATATTACAATGGAGAAATTTACATACATGTGTATTTTTGTCATAGTTGTAGTCTTTATGACCACAACAAAAACTCAACATATTTTAGTTGGTGACGTTGGTACTTCCTGCTTGGCTCCTGACTTCCCGTTTGTGCCTTTGAGCCTCACACTCTCCTCCTCAGCTCCTGCAGCAGACCTTGTGCATTTGTATCACCGTCTGGAAACTGCTGCACGTCTGAACAGGGACTTGGTTCAGAGGCCTCGTCCACTCCAAAGTGTTCACTCTGGGACATAACCAAAGAAAGAGATTTATGGAAATCCATTCATCCATTTTCTTCCCCTTTGTACATTTCTAGGTTGGGGGGCAGGTGCAGTCATAGTTGCCACTCACTTCACAGAGCACCAGCCCCTCACTGCTCCTGCTGCAGGTGGTGAGTCCACAGGAGGATGGTTGCTTTGTCAGTGAGAGCAGAGCCTTGATCTTTCAGCGTGGGAAATGTGTAAGTTTATATGTGAAGACTTTCCTTTGGGCAATGTGTGTAGTAGAAAGACAATACGTTATTTTGAGAAGCTGTGATGGAGACCGATTCAGGTTTGTTTTGGAAAGTAAATGCAGCAGAAACCAGTGATTTATGTACACTGCTTAAAAAGACGTTTAAAGCTCAAATACGTAACTTTTTCCCTATACCTTATACATTATACTCTTTCCAACAGAAAGAGTAACATGTTGGGAACAAATAAGACCACAACAACTGCATACACACAGTACATACTTCATAATGCCGTAAAATAGGCATGGATTGTACAGTGCGCACGAGGACGTAAACAAAGATCCTCTCTTTGTTTACACCCGTGTGCGCATGCGCCACTCGCTAAGTAGCAAGAAGACAGAGCGGCACATACTGAAGCATGGATACGACGAGTACTTTTAAACGACTCAGTGGGCAAATAGCACTGTATATAAGCACTTTAATGCAAGAAGATCAGAGGAGATATATAGACAAGCTAAACATAAGTATATGAGACCGAACTGAACAAGTCCAAAGCCCAGATGAGACCTGGGATGACGAGAGAAAACATTGATCAGACTCACCTCTGTCTTGACATCGATCTGCTTGGAGACATTTACTGTTACTTCTTTTTCACCGCGGTAAAGTGGCCCGGCTTTTTGCCGTCATGGTAAAGTGGTCCACACATTAAAAGCGGGTTGCTCCTTTATGCTGTTACTTACCCCCGGCTTCCCTTTCTATGTTTACCGTAGGTAACAGCATAAAGAGGCAACCCGCTTTTAATGTGCAGACCACTTTACCGCGGTCATTTCTTGCTGTTCTTTTCCGATGGAATTTGAAAAAAAAACTTTATGTGTACAACCGACCACACAACCAGAATGGACCATTTGATTTAGTAAAACCTCTCTCCAACCGTCTAAAACTAGCAAACTCTTTTGTGAATTTCTCCAGTCACTTCAAGCTGTGTGTTTTCAATCTTTAGCATGCTTGTATAAAAGAGCCCTTTGAGTCACTATTTGACTATTTGGGCTGAGAGCTTATTGGCTGAGAGAGGGTGGTACTCACTTTTTCAAATTTCTGTCTGAAAAACCTGAGCTAATGAAGCGTGAGAGTTTTATTGTTGTGGTTTGAATGTTACATGCCCCTGCTAATTTCTAAAACGTGTTATATCAATGTAATTATTCTCAACATTTTATCCCAGCATACATCCCAGTACACTAGAGCGACACACACAAACACACACACCCACAGACACACACACACATCTCCTTGCCAATGCAGGACAGTGATGATCCGGGACATTTATAAACATTTCACATCCATTCCGTTTCCTACGGAGCGGAATGTTGCGGCGGGTAGAAAAAGAATCAGCGTTAGCTTTTTTATATTGTTGATAATTAATGCTAGTTTTGTTAGTGTAACACGTTACTTTCTGATGCGTTACACCCAACACTGGATATTTATGAATCAAAAAGTATTATTACTTGTATTATTATACAAACAATAGCAGCTCTCTGATTGGCGGCTCTTGAGCAGTTCATCAAAGCCTTCAGCCAACTAAAGCTGTCAAGTGTTCTGTGTACAAACTCGGAGCCCTTTAGAATCTTAGCCTGTTGATTCTCAAGAGAAAAATTTGCACTCAACTTCATTATCTGCGCATCCTCATTGTCAAATCAATTCTCATTTTGAGTCCAACCTCCTTTCTTCACAACTGGTGACGCATGTGAGGCCCTCCAGATCGCTCGCTTTTGTGGTCTGCGTTATCTGCGCTGCACTTATCGACTAAAATCAATATGCATCGCCCGACTCGGATGCTCCATAAAATATTTTCCTGAGAGCAGCGCACGCCGTTAAATCAACACGACACAGAGGCGGCTCCGCGGGGCCGGCAGCTTTAGTGCGGGGCAGGAGTGCGTCTGAAGAGGGCCGAGACGGGGGTTTCATAGCCGTAATTAAAACAGCAAGATAGATTCGGTAATTGAATGAAAAATCGAGATCTGAGCAACATCTGTGCCAGCCGCGTAAATCATTGCAACGAGAGGCCGCGGATGCCATAAATGGCAAGCAGAGGGTTCTCGGGGCCGGGAGAGGCGCGCGGCTGTGTGGTACTCCAGGCTCTTTATGTGGAGGGCGCGCACATGAGGGCGCATGAGTGGAATGTCAGTCACCTGTGCTCCGCAGACACAGAAAGCACTCAACCAAGAGAAGGAGAGGCCAAGGGGACGTTCTTACAAGACTGAAAGACAAATGAATTGTTTGTGTTTATTTTGGCGCTTCAAGCCAAACTTGGCACAGTGGAGACAGAAGTTACATTATTTATGTTCTTCAATAGAAAATGAAATGTGTGTGAAAGAAATGTCGATTTGAGGAGGTCATTAGATGTCTCAATGTACAACATATTGTCTTTGATTAGGATTGTTTATTTTTTTATTTTTTTATTTTTTTGGCACCTTTCACAGACCAGAGTCACGAAGCGCTTTGTGATTGTTGTGGACATTTGTCACATGCCAGACTCATTGTACATGGTTTTAGTGGTAGGGGAAACCAGAGCACCCGGAGGAAACCTACACAGACACGGGGAGAACATGCAAACTCCACACAGAAAGGCCTGGAGGTGGAATCAAACCATGGACCTACTTGCTGTGATGTACAAGCACTTACCACTGCACCACGCCTAATTACACGTGTTAATAATAATAACAATGCATCGGTTTTATACAGCACTTTTCTGTACACTCAAAGACGCTTCACAGCATTATTCATTCACTCAACACTCCAGTGGTGTGGGTGAAGTGTCTTGCCTGAGTAAACAACAACAGTGGGGCGCCGGGTGTTCCCAGAGGTCCCCCATCATAGTACTAATCAGGCCCTTCCCGGCTGAGCTTCAGAGGTCTGACAGGAGATCTGCAGGTGGCGCCACTCCACGTTGTTTGTCCCACAGAAAGACTACACTATGCTGTCTTCATCTTGTTAGAAAAAATGACACAAGCCGAGAGTTCTGCTCCAAGTCTTTGAATGGGTCGACATCCCTAGAAACAAAGAGAGACCGTCACTGGCACCTCCAGTCTCTCTCACACCATAAAAACAGGTTTGAAATCTAGGGGTAATACTGGACCCGGGGGTTCCCAAATGTGCCGTCAAAATCTTGTAATGTCTGGGACAAAATTGCAAATGAGATAAAAAATAAAAATAAAAAACATAACAATTTGACCCATAAGGAGAGTGGTGGGTGCTGGGCCTCCACAGTCACCGGAC